>WOXC01008049.1:0-502887 GCA_011680675.1 Gymnobelideus leadbeateri | reverse complement strand
TTCATTTCTTCCAGGAAGATGTCTACCAGACAAGGCCTTCCTTTTGAGAGGATCTAGAGCTGAGTGTACAGATGGTCTAAAAACTGATTCTTAACACCCTCTGCTTCCTTCTCCGTCATTCTGGCCTTGTCCCTGCAGGAGCGGAAAGGGACCAAATGAGACCGAGGGCAGTTTATGCTTTTTCTTTATTTTATGAGTTGCTCTGGATAAAGACGTTGTCACCGAGTGGCCAGCCTGTTGGTGGGGGATGGGGGAAGCCTTTCCTGGCTTAGCTAGGCAGACTCTTGTAAAGCAGACAGTCTGGTGCTGGAACACACAGGCCCTCTAGCTCTGCCATTGACACCTCTTCCTCATACTCACCTCACAGATCAGTATGTGGCCAGGTCTTGTTATTTCTGCCTTCACAATATCTCTTGTATCTGTCCCTTCCTCTCCTCTGACACCGACACCATTGTGGTGCAGGCCCGTTGGGATAGCCTAGGGTGGCTCCCTCCCAACTCTATCTATCTCCCATACAGGCACCAAAATGATTTTCCTGAAACACAAGTCTGACCATGTTGCTCCCCTGTTCAATAGACTCCAATGTCTCGCCATTTCCCCCAGGATTAACTATAAAATCCCCATTAGTCTGTGAGCTCCTTCAAAGCAGGAACTGTCTTTTGCCATTCTCTATAGACCCAGGCTTTGGCATAATGCCCAGTATGTAAGTGCTTAGTAAATGCTTATTGCTCAGCTGATTTTTAGAGCCCTCCACAAGCCTGGTGCCTTCCTACCTGTCAGTCTTATAGTTTACTCCTTTGCTTCACTGACCGGAGTTTGTTTGCCTGGAATGCAAAGGCCTCTGGACCACTCCGTTGCCTTTCTGCTGAGGTTTTATGTAGCCTGTACTTACACAGTTATGTGGATTGTCTGCCCACCTAGAATGTGAGCTCCTGGAGACCTCTTTGTGGGAGCTATAGCACTGAGCAGGCAGATAAATGCTAATGATATTAACAAAATGGTAATAAATGTCCATCAGTTGTTGACTGAAGTCTTTAGAGTGTGGTAGACCTGCCTTCAGAACCTAGGGTCACCCCCAAACTGTGACAAGGCATCACAGTAGGCCCTTGGAGAGATGCTTTTGTGAGGACCAAATGAGAGCTTGCAGGTGAGTGTTTTACAACGAAAAATCTGAGGGCATTGAGGTTGCCCAGTGGGTAATGTTGGGCTTGAAAGCCGAATTCAAACCCAGCCTCAGACACTTGTTAGCTGTGAGACCCTGGCCAAGACACTTAACCCCTGTTTGCCTCAGTTTCCTTATCAATATAATGGGGATGATGACAGCACCTCCCTCCAGGGTGGTTGTGAGAATCAAATGGGATAATAATTAATGCTTAGCACAGTGCCTTGTATGTAGTAAATGCTGTGTGTGTGTTATTGTTATTGTTGTGTGTAAAGCACTTTGCAAACCCCAGCTCTATCTCAATGCTAGTTATGCAAACTATTGTTAATATTCAGGGAGTGCCAATAGTGTTCAGGTACCAGGTGCAAACTCGACCAACAAGCCCCGGGGCAGGCATCGGCATCCTTCCATGGTGTGTTTATCAGTGCCACATTCAGAGACCACTCAGAATTCTGGGTTTGATGAACTTTCAGGATTGCATATGTCATGTGGATGTTGGACATGTGGTAATAGGGAGGTATGGGAGATGCTTGAGTAGGGAAGGAACATGATGCTCTAGGAAGGTAAATTTGGTGGCGTCTGCGGGACGGATTGGAGGGAGAGGTCAGAGGCAGAAAGAGATCAGCACAAGGCATGGAGAACCTGTTCCAGGGTGTGGTGGCAGTGGGGATGCATAGGAAGGGTCAGGGGCAAGAAGTGCTTGGAAAGGATCTGAGAAAGGGGTATAGTCAGAAGCTTAGCAGGAGTCCCTCAATCTTCATTTTCAGAGATAACATCAAAAGCCATAAACCTGGATAACAAGTAGAGTTCTCTTGTTTGACGCAGTTACTGTTGGGAATGGGGAGAGGAGTGAGGAAGGTGGTGTGGTAAGTCCCTGTTCTGCTGTTCCAGGTACGGGATGCGTTATGTTGCAAAGGTCCTGAAGACTTCCCTGGCTGAGAAGTTTCCCAGTGCTACAGAAAGTGAGATCTGCAAGGTGAGTGCCTAGGATGGCCAGGGTCACCCTGTCCATCTCTTTGTCTCCAAACAGGGCAGCTTCTTAGCCTTGTTGGTTCCAGAGCTCTCCCCAGAAGAAGAGAAAGGAAGAAAGGCAAATGCCATGGAACTCCCAGGAAGGAGAATTAAACTGACCTCAGCCTTGAGGCTAAAAGAACTGGATTTTCCTCTTCTTTTAGGGACTCTGCTGGTGGAGGCAGGCCTGGCTCTGCCTCACTTTACTGTGGCTGTAGGATGTTGGGCAAGTCCCCTTGAGGACGTTGCACTGGACCCCAAAGGTCCCAGAGGGCTCTGACACTTGATGGGAGCTGGCTTGTGATTCTCTCCTTTCCTCTCCACCCTTAGGTAGTAGGGAACCTCTTGTACTACCGATTTCTGAATCCAGCTGTGGTAGCCCCCGATGCCTTTGACATTGTGGACCTGGAGGCAGGTGGGGCCCTAACGTCCTCCCAGCGCCATGTCTTGGGGGCTGTAGCCCAGCTCCTCCAGCATGCTGCAGCCGGCAAGCCCTTCTCTGGGGAGAATGGGCACCTTCGGGTTCTGAACTCCTACCTGGAGGAGACACACCTCAAGTTCAGGTTGGTGGGTCATGCCCCAACCTGTGCTCAGCCCCTGTGGGAATCTTCTCCCTCCCGCATTGTTGGCCCATCCAAAATCCTCTTACAGAACAGTTCTGGGGTGTCCAGTGGAGAGCAATTCTTTATTGGCTGTGTGACCTAAGTCTTTAAAAACATTTCTCTATCATGTTAATGCTAATAGAATGCTTTCTTCCCAACAGTCCTGTGAAAGAGGTTGTTTGGGTATTATGGTTCCCATTTTACAGAGGAGAGAAAGCTGAGTCTGAAATAGTTAAGTAATCCACCCAAGGTCATGCGAACTAACGGTGTCAGAATTTGAACCCATGTCTCTTAACTTGAGATGCTGATCTTTTTTTCCTATACTCTATAAAATGGTTTGTTTGGACTGTTGATCTCTAAGGTCACCCTCTGGTTATAGAGTCTCCAGACAGCTGAGGAGAATGGAATAGGTCAAAGGAGACGAGCAATCTGGGAGCCCAGGCCAGGCTTTGACTTGGAACCCACTACAAGTCCGGGGGAATGGTGGCAGAGAGTGTGTGAGGGATATGCTGGAGTAGCTGACAGTGACTAATGCAGATACTGAAGCTGGAGAGCCTTCCTCTTCCCTCACTTCACACCTCTCTCCTCCCTCTCTGAGACAGGAAGTTTATCTGCAAAGCCTGCCGGGTCCCAGAGCCTGAGGAACGCTTCGCCATGGATGAGTACTCAGATATGGTGGCTGTGGCCAAACCTATGGTCTACATCACTGTGGGAGAGCTCATTAACACTCACAGGGTGAGGAGGGTGCGGGGAGAAGGCTTGGCACCCACCCTGCCTTCTGGGATGCTCTGGGCCTTATGGGATAGGGACAGGGACTGAGATAACTGGGGAATGAGGGGACTGTCCAAAGCCGAGTCTGGGCCCCTGCTCTGACTTCTCATCTCTTCCTTCTCAGCTGTTATTGGAACATCAGGACTCGATCGCACCAGATCACCGCGACCCTCTGCATGAGCTCTTGGAGGATCTAGGGGAGCTGCCAACCATCCCAGCCCTGATAGGTGACACCCTTCATCAGCCATCTGTGGGGAAGGGAAGGGAATAAGCATTTCTATAGTAGCTGCTAGGTGCTAAGCTCTTTTTATAAATTTATCTCATTTGCTCCCACAGATGGGTCACCTTTCCCTCCACCCTGCAAATACAGGCACACAAACTCCTAACTGAGGTCTGGTGCCTTGTCCTACACCACTTACTTAGCCATGATCTGACTTGGGATCTGAACCTGTGTGTCCCCATCCCCACTCCAGCTGCCTGAACTTCATTGTAAAGAAAGACACCCAACTTCAGTATAATCACTGGGGTGTCCCTGGTGTCACACGGAGCAAAGAGTGCAGGCAGGACCCCACAGGGTGGGAGAAAGAGGGGACTGGGCCAGGAGCCAGGAGCCTTAGGGTCTAGCCTTGGCTCCGGGTAGCCTCTAGAGGGTCCCTAAACCCCACTGAGCCTCTGTCTCTTCATCTATACAATGAAGAGAACCAGACTTTTACTCTCCAAATCACAGGGTTGGAGTGAGCATCAGATAATAGTCATGTACAAGTACATTGTACACTATATTTTTGTTGTGTTTTTTTTTGTTTTTGTTTTTTAAAGCAATTGGGGTTAAGAAACTTGCTCAAGGTTACACGGCTAGTCATTATTTATGCGTGGGTGCTCATTTTCTGAGGCCGGATCTGATCTTGGGTCATCCAAACTCCGAGGCCGGCGCTCTTACTCACTGCACCACCTAGCCGCCCCTTTAGGGCAATTGGGGTTAAGTAACTTGCCCAAGGTTACACGGCTAGGTTTTTTTGTTTGTGCGGATTAGGTGTCGGAGGCCGGCTCCGAACTCAGGTCCTTCTGATTCCAGGGCCGGCGCTCTATTCACTGCACCACCTAGCCGCCCCCTTTTGTTGTGTTTTTTAATCCAACTTTATTCTCAGTTCCAAATTCTCTCCCAGGCAATCAAATTTCCACATTGGCCATCATCATAAACTGTAAAGCACTAAATGAATGTTTGCCTTGTTTTGTTTTGTCTTGTCAGTATAGAATAATATATATAAAATAACTCTTCAGTTATAGGGGGGAGGCTTAGTGTTTCTGTTTTGTTTTATTCTTTATTTTTTGCTTTTTTGAGGGAGGACAATTGGGGTCAAATGACTGTCATACCTCTAGTTCTTTGTGGCAAGTGTCTGAGGCCGGACTTGAACTCAGGTCCTCCTGACTCCAGGGCCGGTGCTCTAGTCACTGCACCACCTGGCCGCCCCTTGTTTTGTTTTATTCTTAAGTCTCATTTTTGTTGATACCCTTTGTCTTTACATTTTATTTCTACATATTTTGCTCACCCATTTGAACCACCACCCCCTGCCACAAAAATTTTTAAAAAGAAAGGGTTAGGGAAAACAACATAGCAATCATGCCTGACAATAATGCAGCAGAAAGGGAAGGAGCGGCATTTTCCCAACTCAGATCTAAGTTCACATCTTGGCTCTGGTTCTTACTGTGTGATCTTGGGAAAATCATTGAGGACCCTTTGTTTCTTCATCTGTAAGATAAAAATAATAATGTTCTCATGTCCTACCTTACAGGAGTTACACAAGGATCACAGAGATGTCAGCTAGTCTGTTATTTATGATTTGTACCCCCTAGTAGGGGGACAGACACATGGACATGGGCAGATCAAAGGCAGAATGAGAGTGGAGATCAGTTCTGTATATAGGCCCTGACTCCTTCATCTTTTCCAGTTTACTATTTCAGAGGGAGCCAGAGCAAACCCTCCCTACTCTTTGGCTCTAGGAAGCTTCCAGGAGCTAGGGGGAAGGAAGGAGAGACTTGAAGGGCAGAAAGGAAACCCAAGAGCTCTCTGTATCTCTGATTCCCTGCCCTGTCCCATTTCCAGGAGAGAATTTGGCTTCTGATGGGAACCTGGACATGAACCAGCTGGAAATATCCCTGACGCTCACCAACAAATTTGAGGGACTGGAGACTGACCCTGAAGACACTAATGTCAAGAGCCTCCTGCTGAGGTGAGCTGTACCCAGGTTCTCCCCACTGCCTCTGAGCTAAAGTTCTCTCTAGCCCTCAGACAGGTGACTCCATAATCGGGTCCACAATGACCCACCCATGAGAAAGTTCTAAATGACTTCCCCCTTACTTCAATTTCTGCTACATTGGTTTCTTTTCTCATTTGATCAACGAACTGAACATCAGACTCTACTCTGCCCATCCTCTAGTGTTCTCTGTAGCTGAAGTTGGGGGGATGGTGGTGAAAAATCAGCTGAAAGTCTTCTCTGTCACCTTCATATAAAGAGGCTCATTTTTTTACCTTATTTTTGAAGCAGGGAAGACAGGGCAGTTGGGGTTAAGTGACTTGCCCAAGGTTACATGGCTAGTAAGTGTTAAGTGTCTGAGACCAGATTTGAACTCAGGTCCTCCTGACTCCAGGGCTGGTTCTGTATTCACTGCACCACCTAACCGCCCCATGGATTAGGCTCATTGTATAGGAGAACTTGTAAATAGAACAGTCCAGAAATGCAGTAGTCTGGCTGCCTCAAGATGTAGTGGGTTCCCCATTTCTGGAGGTCTTTAAAGGAAAGCCAGATGATCACTTGTCAAGAAGGTTTTGAAAGGGATGCCTCTGTGGTTATAAAAAGGAGCTTATAGGGCTCCTTCCTACCTAAGGTTCTGTGATTCTGTCTTAAGAGTCTCTGGGACAAATTATATGAAGAGATTGGACTGAGGATGGATTTTTAACTGTTCAACCCTGTGTATTCATCTCTTTGCCCCATGATCCCAATGACTGAATCTCCCATCCTCCACCAAACACCATGAGGCAGGGCAGTGGCCTCCCACTGCCTCCTTCTCTCCTTTCCTGCTCACCTCACTCTCCCCCACAGCACCAAGCAGATGTTGGTTGATATCATCCAGTTCCAGGCCGGAGATTCCCTTCGAGACATCCTGTCTCTTTTACCATCAGGAGAACAGGTGAGGTTGAGTTGGGAGAGGTGGGGAGGCATCTCAGTCATCCTTCTGTCTGTGCCCCACCCTGATCTGATTACCCAGAGTCTGGTGTTGCAGCCCTGGGGGCATTCTCCCCACCTCTGATGGGTGAGATAAAGCACACCCTTATAGGAAACAAATGCTTCCAGTACCAGATTGGCAGGAGGAGGGAAAATAGGGGTTAGGGGAAGCTTAGGGAGGAGGGGCAGTGGATATGGATAGAGGCTGGGCCTGGAGTCAGGAAGAACTGAGTTCAAATCTGGCCTCAGACACACACTGGCTGTGTGACTCTGGGCAAGTCACTTAACCTGTTTGCCTTAATCCACTGAAGAAGGAAATGACAAACCATTCCAGTATCTTTGCCAAGAAAACTCCATCGACAGTATTGGCATGCTAGGGTCCACAGGGTCATGAAGAGTCAGGCACAACTGAATAACAACAAAAGGGAGTAGGGGAGTATGGGACAGGGTGTGTGGAGAAGGGCATCCTATGTGGAGGGAGGGGCATATTTGGAACCAGGAGACAGGTTCATGGGTAGGAATGAGGAGCAGGAGGAGCTGGCTAGAATGGAAACAAAGTCAGGCGTAAGAAGATGGCAGGCCAGGGAGGAGTGTCCTCAGAGCCTGTCCTGAGCAGGGTTACTCTTCACCCCTTTCCATCCCTAAATAATAATCCTAGTTCGAAAGACCTCCTTCACATCTATTTGTTTTTGTTTTTTTTTTTTTAAAGCAATTGGGGTTAAGTAACTTGCTCAAGGTTACACGCTAGTCATTATTTGTGTGTGGGTGCTCATTTTCTGAGGCCGGATTTGATCTCGGGTCATCCCAACTCCGAGGCCAGCACTCTTACTCACTGCACCACCTGGCCGCCCCTTTTAAGGCAATTGGGGTTAAGTAACTTGCCCAAGGTCACACGGCTAGGATTTTTTGTTTGTGTGGGTTAAATGTCTGAGGCCGGATCTGAACTCAGGTCCTTCTGACTCCAGGGCCGGCGCTCTACTCACTGCGCCACCTAGCCGCCCCCCTCCTTCACATCTAACAGAAATCTCTCAGGCCTGTTCCAGTCCTGTTCTGCCTTGCTCTGAATAGACAAGCCTGTTAGGACCTTGGCTTAGTTCAGGAGAATTCCTTTTCTGAATCCAACAGTCCCTTGTACTTTACCATCTTGGTCATGTTTCTCCCTGATATATTGATGTGGGGAATGTTGAGTCATTTTCAGTCCTGTCTGACTCTTCGTGACCCCATTTGGGGTGCTCTTGGCAAAGACACTGGGGTGGTTTGCCATTTCCTTCTCCAGCTCATTTAACAGATGAGGAAACTGAGGCAAACAGGTCAAGATATCTCCCCCAGCAGTCTCCTTTCCTTTATCTGGGGGGGTTTGCCCTGGAAGGGGGAATGGTAGAGATGACAAAGGAATGTGCCTCCTCTTTCCTTCAGGAAACTGCCCACCGCTTACTGATGTCCCGCCGCCAAGCCTTTGAGGCCCAGACCCCAGAGCCACTGAAACGGCGTCGATCTCTGGCTGCCCAGTCCCTCCTGTCAATAAGAGAAAAGCAGCGGAGGGTCCTGAAAAACCTTCGTCACCTTGAGAGCTTGGGACTTGTGACTTCTGCTGATGGCTACCAGGGCCTGGTGGATGATATAGCCCAGGTAGCTAGCCAAGTGCCCAGCCCAGTTCTGCACCTTATTACCCTGGCACCAAAAACTAAGAACATGGTCGTGTTCCACTCTTCTGAGAATGTGGTGAACCCCCCAAAATTGGTCTTCTTAGAGAGAGACACTTAAATTGTCTTGAGGAGAAAGTTGTTGGAGTAACTCCTTTTCTTCCAGAAGGATAGAGACCTCAAAACTATGCTCCTCTGAATGGGAGAAGGGACAGGCACTTCAAACCATCCTTTTATCTAGAAAGGAGAGATTTGAAATCATACTTCTCTTCCTGTCTTGGGGATACCCTTGAAACTTCTCTCTCCTTGTTCCTTTTTTCCACAAATAAAATAACTGCTGCTTAGAGCCCTGAGGGTAGACCCTAGGGAAGATACCAGGTTTAGGTAAGACAAAGGCCCTTCCCTCACGGGGTCTATTAGGATGATAGAGAATCATGGGTAGCTATAATGCACCATGTGTAATAAGTTCATTAGAATAGTGCTAAGCCCCACTAGCACTTCCCCAAATAGGAAAGGTTGTTAACAACTGGGCATCTTCAGAATTCCCCTTGGGTAGAGACTAAGGTGTGGAGTGAACAAATCCTAAAGGCCTCTCTTCCCCTGGGGAAGTCCTGACACTGTCCTCTCTGTTCTCCTCCTCGTCCTTGTTCCTTCTCTTCCCTCCAGGATATTCGAAACCAGCGCCGTTACCGGCAGAGGAGACGGGTGGAGCTGGTGAAGCTTAGGGCCACCTTCCAGGGCCTGCAGGCCAAGACAGCCTTCTACGAGGAACAGGGAGACTATTACAACCAATACATCCGCACCTGTCTGGACAACCTGGCCCGGGGCAACAAGTAGGGTACTGGGTCCCAGCATGGCAGAAGGGTTGTGACCATGCACCGTCTTTTTCACCCCCTCCTTCAGGAATGATGGGTCTTTTGAGTCCAACCCCTTCCCCGTCCTTCTGCCTTCATTCCCCTCTATCATTCTCCATGGCAACAGTTAACTAAAAGAACAGCTATCTTTTAAAAAACTTTTGTTCAGTTATTCAATACCTCTCAGGGGTGGGGAACCTGCCCAGAGTGATCCCCAAGATCAAGTGGAACACCACCTACCCCCAAATAAAGTGGATTATTTTTTAACCTTAGCCAGTGGGGTGGTCTACTAATAGTCATACTTCCATCCCTTCTATCATAGTAACAGGAAATCCCTTTTTCCCAGGAAGAGACCTTTGAATGGATTCTTAGGTCTTTTCTAAATTTTAAAACAGGAATGACAAAAAGGGGAAGAAACAGCCATCTCTGCGTTACACGGCTGCCCAGCTCTTTGAAAAGGGAGTCTTGGTGGAAATTGAGGACTTGCCAGTCACTCAGTAAGTGTATTCCCCAGGGTGGGACATGTGGGAATTTCTAACCAAGTCAACTGATAACTTCTCCCCCCATCCCCCCACCCTTGGGGCGCTCCAGTTTGATGAAGGAGACAGAGCCCATGGCCAGAGACAGAAGAAGGGCAGAATGACCAGTTAGACTTTGGAACTGGAGGATGGGGGGTAATTTCTGTAGAGTAAAACAGAGCTATTCCTCTGGGAAGGCTTCCAGGCTGAGCAGAGTTGGAAAGAAAGGGAGGGATAAGGTTTGTACAAAATGACAGCATGTCTCCAGAAGGGAGGATGATGGTCTGTGAGACTCAGAGGTGGGATGGGGGAAGATAGGGGTGTGTTTGCCCCCGTTAAAGTGTAGAACAGACCAATCGAGTTGGCCCAGAGAGACATTGGTAGGGGGGATTGTGGGCCTGTGAGGAGAAATTGGGGCTAAAATGCATGTGGTTGGGAGGGGAGGCAGGAGGGGAAACCAGAGATCTGAATACGTTTTATCATTGCCCTTGTTCCATTCAGAAAGGGAAGACTGTAAATATGGGGATCAGTCTATGGAGGGATGGAGTTGATCACCCCCTTTTTTGACCCTATTTCTCTGACAGTTTTCGCAATGTCATCTTTGACATCATTCCGGGGGAAGAGGCAGGAAAGTTTGAAGTGAATGCCAAGTTCATGGGCGTGGATATGGAGAGATTCCAGGTTCACTATCAGGTGAGGGAAGGCTGGTCTGAGTATGGGGAGTGGCTTGTCCCTGAAGCACCAAGGTGACTCTCCAGTCTAGAGAGAAGGGACACAGGATGCCTCCTCTGGCTTGACATGCCATGGATTGACATGGGAGATATGAGGAGATGTGAAACCCAAAGCTTGAAAAATGTTGTTAGCTCCTCCTGGGCTGGGGAGATTCTTTCCCATTCTCCCCTAGGGAAGGCCTGACCAGCAATGGAGCAAGGGTTCTAATTTTCTTCTGCCCTTCAGTTTTGTGGGTAGTGTCACTGGTGAGGTGGATTCAGTCAGTGTAGGCCCCCACTCTCCCTCTTCAGAGATAATCAGCTTTGCTCCTGGAATTTTTACTAGAGAAAAGGAGATTAGCTCTGCTCCCTCCTCTTCCTTTCCCCTTAACTCCCCTACATATGCCAAGATGGCAGCATCTATAAAAAGAGGCCTGGCTCAGTGCAGACCCTCCCTGAGCCCCCAGTCTTCTGGGACTGTTTTATGGTTTGGTTTGGTTTGGTTTGCTTTTTGGAGGGGAGAAGGTAGGCAATTGGGGTTAGGTGACTTGCCCAAGGTTACATGGCTAGTCTTGTGTTAAGTATCTGAGGTTGGATTTGAACTCAAGTCCTCCTGACTCCAGGGTCAGTGCTCTATTCATTGCACCACCTAGCCGCCCCTGGGCCTGTTTTCTGAGAACAGCAGCTCACACTGATATAGCACTTTCCCCACATCCTCTCTAAAGTATCAAGAGTCAGCAGGCATTTATTAAGTTCTTAATGTGTGCTAAACTGCTGGGGAGATATACAAAGAAAGGCATAAGCAGTCCCTGCCCTCAGGGGGTTTATGGTCTAATGGGAGAGACAACTAGCAAATATGTACAATACAAGATGTATCAGGGATAGAAAATTGAAGGCAATCTCAGAGGAAACGGGCCAGAAGTCACCCACCACCCTATACCTAGAGAGTGTCGGGCTGAGGAGAGGGAAAGGTTGGATGGAGTGAAGGAAGCTGACTTATACAGGGCTTTAGAGTTTGCAGGGTGGTTTGCCAGTTGAGTTTCCCAACAACTCTGAGGGGAAGGGGGGTAGAGGCATTATTATCCCCATTTTTCAGACAAGGAAGTGAGACTCAGAGAGACTGTGGCTTGCCTATGGTCACAAGGTCTCTCCAAGGTAGGATTCAAAGGAAGGTCTTCAACTGTCTTTTCCCCCCTTCCCCAGGACCTCCTCCAGCTCCAGTATGAAGGCGTGGCCGTCATGAAACTCTTCAACAAGGCCAAAGTCAACGTCAACCTCCTCATCTTTCTTCTCAATAAGAAGTTATTCCTGAAATGATGGGTGGGGGGAGAAGCATGAAACATCCCTTTACCCCATTCCAGCTGTTTAACCAAACACACGCCAACTAAAGTGCCGAACTGCAAAGACCCCCAACAACTGGCATCCTGGCTGACTCATTCTATCCCCATGGCACAGGAGCTGGTACTTTGGGGAGTGAGTGGCAGGAAGGGGGTGGGGCAGCTTTTTGCTTCTTCCTCCTCCGGACTCAGAGGGGACCTCAAGAGTTGGGGAGGAAACACAAGTCATCTAATCTAACCCAGACTCTGTGTGCACACACACTACTCCAGCTTCTGCCCAAAGAACTCCACACCAGCCCCAAGGCTATCTGTTAACATATCAAACCTAAATCTGCCTCTCCGCACTTTCCTAGCTAACTCTCCACACTAACTAGAATAAGGGTAAACCTGTCTTCCATGTGTTGACCCAACCCAGACTGCCTTCACCGGACTTCCGGTAGCATTGGGTCCTCTGTCCCCTCACAATCCTGGTCACCCCCTTTGCTGGACACACTCCAGCCTGAACTGAATACAGGCCTCTTGACTGTGGCAGAGAACAGCAGGACTGTACCTCCTCGAACAGGACACCTCTGCTGGCCAGAGCCCGACCTACTGAAAGAGGAATCCAGGGACAATTGTTGATTTTAGCCCTTTGTTCTTGATTCTCCACACCATAGGTGTGAGACCATGTATTTGGACTAATTGGGGGGGGAGGTTAAGGTGTGGCACCTGCTGCACTCTAGTGGCTGACTTTAGTATTGCAAGCACTATCTCTGGCCCCCAAATCAAGGAGTTGGGATTTAGAGGTCATCCAGCCCAAACCCATTATTTTACAGATGAAGACACTGGGGCCCACAGATGTGATGAACACACAGTAAGTGGCAGAGCCCAATCTGAATTCAGGCCTTATGATTATAGATCCAGAGAGCCCAAGCCTAGCACCTCAATTTGCCAGGGAAGGTTCCCCAGCCAATTGGAACCACCTGAACCCCAGCTCCAAAGTGCCCCTCCATTCTGAACTATTTTTCATCAGTCTAATCAATAAAGCTTTATTGAGCACTTATGTGCCAGGCACTGTGCTGGGAATACAAAAAGAAGAAAAAGATGGGCCCTGCCCTCAGGAAGCTTACCATCTAATGGGTTGAAAAAGGAGGGTATGGAATTACTACTTGGCACCAGTGGAGGCTTTCTTCCATGACGGCAGATGAAGCTTACCCCATTCTAACTGCTAATCTCATTCCTCCTCCGACCTAGCCTTATTAAAAATTACTTTATTCTTGGGTCAATAGGGTATTTATTTCCTCACCAGCATTACTCAGAATGATTGTATATTCCTAGCCCTACTGTTTATTGTCTTCTGTATATTTGAGCTCATCTTATGTGTGGGCCAAAAGGATTGTTTTATTCAAAATTGCCTTATAGCCACACTAATAGAAAACTCGATGTTCTTATATTTTAAAATCCCTTATTTGGGACAATAGGGTTCTCTTAAACTTTTTGCATTCAGTTTGATACAGTATATATGGTTTTCCCTTTTCTCTTAAGTCCTAGTTCGTCGATTTTTGTTCTGTGATTTATCCATGTGGCCTCTCCAGATCTGTGTCTTCCATTCCATCTGTTCCTCCTCCCCTTTCCCTGACCACTCAATTTCTGTCCTATTACCCTTCTGGCTTTGTTTTGAATAAAATCTGCTGTTGTAACCACATCTGTTGTTAACTTATTAATTTCCCATTCACCTTCAGGGTCATCCATCACTCCACTCTTGAGCCAGCCTATACCCAGCTTCCAGAACATCCATCCTCTTCCCAAAACCCCAAGAATAAGGCCCTCCCTCCCCACTCCTACTCTCCAGTTCCTGGTGTCTTAGGAAATCACTCCTGCCTACCTTCAATCTCTCCCGTTGTATTATAGGGTTCTTTTCAGCCAATCTGAGCTCCTAAACAGCTTTAATGAGATATGGAGTTTCTTCTCATCCCCTGAAACAGAGAAGGAAGGGGTGCCTAGGTTTCAATTCTGGTTTTAAGGACAGCTGGACAAAGAAATGTCGGAGAAAGCATCCAGGTTCACACCCACACATTTCGTTTGCTGTCCAGCCTATTTATTCTTGGGACTTGGGTGCTACCACCTTCCTCTAAGCCCTAAATCCTTAGTTTTCCTGTGAGCTACACAGTATTCTCAGCTGTAAGAAAGTCATTCTGATTCTTCCTCTTCCATATTCAGTGAAATACTTAAACATGTAAATCATTATGTGCCAGGTGGTGGGAATACACTAAAGGGGGGTGCCTAAAGGGCTTCCAATTTAGGGGTGAAAGATGTGTACAAACATTGAGCTACTGCAATGTTCAGGGTGCTTGCCAGGCTCTAGGAGATAAATGTATTAGCTGCTAGTGCCTTACCTTTGTGTGTGTGCATAATCCCTTTCAAAGTAACCTTGTATTTTAAATTACTTTATATTTAATGGTAAATATGTAGTGCTTTCTGTATGCTGGACACTACTAAGTGCTTTACAAATATCTCATTTGATCCTTATAACAACTCTGGAAGGGAGGTGCTGTTATTCCCATTTTGACATCCCCATATAGTGACTTGCCCAGACTTAGCCAAAAAGTGCCTGAGGTCGCATTTGAACTCAGGTCTTCCAGGAACTTCAGGACTGGCTATTCTATCTGCTGCACCACCTGTGTTTAGATAGGTCCTTATCTCCCTGGTTAGAATATAAACTTCAGAGTACTGTGTAAGAAGGACCTGAGTTCGGATCTGGCCTCCCACACTTAACGCACACACAAATAAAAACCTAGCCTTGTGACCTTGGGCAAGTTACTTAACCTCAACTGCCCTCCAAAAAGGAAAAAAAAAGCACAGTACTGCATATATATCCCCAGAGTCTGGCATGTAGCCTCCAAAAGACTTGTTGAATAGGACAGGATCCCTGCCCTCCTAGAGCTTATGGTCTGATAAGAGAGTCTACGAAGACTGGGGAGAGGTGGACATGGAAGGGTGTTTCTCTAGGAGGGCAAATGGAAGAGTAAAGCAGTCCAATGACACATCCTCCAGATCCAGTATGCTATGGACACAATTGGATCTACACAAGGTTTGTTAGGGAGTACAGTAGATAAAGTTTCTGGTCTGGCATCGGGAAGACTGGAGTTCAAATCCAGCCTCAGATACTCACTAGTTGTTTGGCCCTGGCCAAGTCATTAATGGAGATAATAGTAACACCTACCTCCCAGAGTTGTTGTGATGATCATGTAAGATATTATTTGTAAAGCCCTTAACATAGTGCCTGACCCATAGTAAGCACTGTATAAATATTAGCTCTTATTTTTATTAATCAGGTATAATGGATTGGAAGGGAGAGAGAGAATGGGGATGGGAAGACCACTCAGAAAGCTGTTGCAGGGGCAGCTAGAGCACAGAGTCTAGAGTCAGGAGGACCTGAGTTCAAATCCAGTCTCAGACACTTACTAGCTGTATGACTCTGGGCAAGTCACTTAATCCTGATTGCCTCCCAAAACAAAAAGTCTATTGCAACATTTGGAAATGGGGAAGGATAGGGCATATAAGGCCTTGTTCCAGGGTTTTAGTAGAGGAAGTAGAAAGCAAAGAATAAGTGAGAAATATTGCAGAGGTAGAATGGACAAGGCAGCTGAGGTGGTACAGTGGATAAAGAATAGGGAAAGACCCATCCTCTTGAGTTCAAATCTAGCTTCAGACACTAGCTGTGTGACCCTGGAAAAGTCACAACTGTTTGCCTCAGTTTCCTCATCTTAAAATGAGCTGGAGAAGGACATGGCAAACACTCCAGTATTTTTGGCGGGAAAATCCCAAAAGGCATCATGAAAAGTCAGACATGACAGAACAACAAGGAGAAAAGTGGATGGGGCAGGGGGTGGAGGTGGGGAGAAGTAAAAAATAACCAAAGTTTTGGACATGGAACAATGGTTAAATGTCCAAGGCACAAGAAGGAAAGATGACAAACTCGGCTTTGAACTTGTTGAATTTGAGATGCCCCTGCACTATATAGCTCTAGCACTTGGAAGAACTATCTGCACTAAGGACAGAGATTGTTTTCAGATCTAATTTCTATCTCTACATCTTTTGCGTTTGCCCCTTTTCTTTTTCTTTTTTAAGGTGATATTATCTTCAGTATTTTTTATGCTTCTTCTACCAAGTTAATTATTCTCTTTTTATAATTTTCTTGTATCACTCTCATTTCTTTTCCCAGTCTTTCTTCTACCAATGTTATCTCATTCTTTAACTCTTCCAGGAATTCTTGCTGGCCTTGGGTCCAATTTACATTTTTCTTTGAGGCTTTGCTTATCACTATTTTCATATTGCTATCTTCTTCTAAGTTTATGTCTTTGTCTGCCACCATGGTAGTTTTTTATGGCCAAGTTCTTTTCTGTCATTTTTTGCTTATTTTTCCAACCTATTTCTTCACTTCAAACTTTAGATTAAAGTTGGGCTCTGTTCACCTTGTAGTGGGGGAGCACTATGCCAAGCTTCAGGATTTTTTGTGCTGCTGCTTTCAGAGTTAGTTCTGGGGGTCTGCAGGTTTCTGGTGCTTCCAAGGTGTTATACTGGGAGAGTTAAAATCAGTGCTCTCCTGGTCTTTACCCAGGAAGGGCCCCCACTCACCTGCAACCACATTAGTACTCCTCTTGGCCCTGGAACTGTGACCAGGTCCCCTGTTCCCTTTAGACCAATCACAACAGCTCCTGTAGTGGAGCTACAACCCAGAGCTATTCATGGGCTATAGAGCTACCAGTCAGTGCCAGATATACCCAGTGCCAGCAAAAGGCCCCCTGTAATCTCTTTCTGACCAGTTGTCTGATGTTCTTACTGTCTCTGGACTGAGATCTCCCAAAGCTGCTGCTGTCGACTGCCTCCAAGGCCCACTGTTGGTGTTCCTGCTGAGCTCCAGCAGGAGAGCTAACACCAGACCAGGAGCCAGAGGAGCCAGTCATGGGACCAGCACGTGTTGAAACAGGTCTGGGCCAGGGGAGCTTCCAAAAAGCTCAGCAGCTGATGAGAAGGCTGGGATTCCTATCCAAATCCTGGCACCTCTTCCGATTACTCACCAGACATAGAATGCCTTTCTTTGCTCTTTCCCTGGTCTTGCTGGGTATGGGGTGGAGCAAGTGCTTTGGAATTGACCCTCTGACAAGTCATGGGGGAAGAAAAGTGGGAAGAGGTGACCCAGTAGATCTAGAGTTCTGGACTTGGAGTCAGACCTGAGTCTGAATCCCATCTGAAACATCTATTATCTTTATGTTGTTGTTCAGTTGTTTGACTCTCTGTGACCCTATCTGGGGTTTTCTTTGCAAAGATACTGTAATGGTTTGCCATTTCCTTCTCCAGGTCATTTTACAGATGAGGAAACTAAGGCAAACATACAAACAGTATTTGGGGCTGAATTTGAACTCAGGTCTTCCAGAGTTCAGGCCCAGTGCTCTACCTGCTATACTATCTGGGCAAATTGCTTAAACACGATTTGTCTCAGTTTTCTCATCTGTAAAATGGGGTTACTAATAACATCTACATCCCAAGGTTGATGTGATGATAAAGTGAGATAATGTATGTATATGTGTGTACATAGATATATATAGTTATATGTATATAAACATTTAAAGTACTGTATAAACAGTAACTTTCTTGATTATTATTTTATTAACATGCTTTATTTGCAACTTCTCTATTTTTAATAAACCATGTGATCACAGAAAGCTGACTGTGTGATATAAATATAGAGGGTCAGATGGGCTGGACGAATTCCAGATGTAGGTGAGGAGCAAAACCATAGTTTTCCCATAATTTTAAAAATTATTTTGAAGTGATATTGAATTTTTATCCCCTAGCATAAATTTTGAATCTGACCAGTATTTTCTTTCTGACCAAGAAAATCCCTTGATTTTCTAAACTTGTCCAGCAGAGAAGCAGTGGCACATAGCAGTAGGAGAAAGGGATCCTTCTATGAATGTGTCAAAGAGACCTTGATGAGACCACTGCATTGGTGGCACGTATAGATTACCTACCATCTTGTTGCAAATTTTATACTCCCTTGCTGGCTCACTAATTTTCATGTTAACACTCATTCTTCCTGTGTGTTCAAAAGAGACTGGACATGAGACAGTGTGGGTTGCTATTAATACTAAAGCACATCAAGGATTATCTTGAAAAACTAAGTGTGCCCACAGCCTGTCCGGCATTGCATTGATATGTAAGGGACCTTTCTTTCTTGAGAGTTAATGCCAGGTATTAGGGTCACCAGGTCTGTATAAAAACAGTTTAGTGACTTTTCTTTCACAGTTACAAATTGTTTTCTAAAATGGTTGGTCCGATTCCCAGCTCCACTATTGGTATACTTTAATATATTTTAATGTGCATATCTTCCCATAGCTTCTCCAACACGGATTTCATTCACCTGAACAAAGGAATAAATAAAAACTTTTATAAAGTGTTTCTATGTGTCTGGCACTGTGGGGGGACACTGCTGCAGATACAAACACAGAGAGGCCAAACATATGCCTACTCACAAGGAGTATACATTCTAATCCCTCTGGAGCTACAGAAAATAAATTTAATCTCTCTTTTACTTGAGAGCACTTCAAACACTTTATATATGTGATTCCTTCTTTTTTTAACTTTTTAAATCTGAATTTAGCAAACACTAAATAAAATGGGCATTTCCTTGTGTTTTTCCTTTAAATAAGAGGAAGATAAGTGGAAAAGCAGTGAGAGACTTGTACTCATTCTAATCTTGCTCCAGACACTTAGTAGCTGTGTGACCTCGGGCAAGTCACTTGACCTCTCTCAGACTCAGTTTCCTCATCAGCAAAATGTGTTTGGTAATAGCATCTATTTCACAGGGTTGTTGTGAGGATCAATGATTGTTGTCCTTTCTTGAAAAGGACCAAAATGACATCACTATGCTAAAGTCAAGTTTCAATGTGTCCTACTGTGACTGATCAGACCAAAATGAGCTTGGAATGCTCTACCACAGATGGGGCACAAATTGTTCATGTGAACATTTGGGGTGGATTCCCCAAATTTGCACATCCTGTGCTTCCTTTGAGCTGTTTCAATTCTGCTTTGCTCATGGAACACAGCACCTTCTCTGATGTGGGCACGCCATACTGAGTGGTCCTGTGCCAGTGTCTCCCATGTCACACAATCAATTCCAAAGTTCTTAGAGAGACCTTGACAGTGTCCTGGAATGTACATATAAAGCACTTTGCAAACCTGAAAGTACTATATAAATGCTAGCTATTATTATAAATTCTATAAATTTATTATATTATTACATAAATTTATTATTTGATAAAATAGAATAAATTCAGCTATGCCCTACTTGTCTGTGACTCTTTCTGTACTGTTGCTCTCTTCTGTGGATTAAAAAAATAATGCTTCAATGACCTTTTCTTCCCTTAAAACAGTTGAAGACAGGAATCACATCCCTTCAAAATCTCTCCTCTAAGAAAAATATCCCTCGACTCCTTCAATCATTCCTCACTTAGACAGAGGCATCATCTTGTTCTCCAGATTATCAAAGTCCTTCCTTGAATGTGGCACTGAGAAGTGACATGTATTTCACATGTTGTCTGGCTAGAGAAAAAAACAGCAACACCTCCACTGCTCTGGACACTTTTTAATGCAGCCTAAGAGGCATCAGGGTTTGTTTTCTTCCCCCAGTGGCCACATTACACTGTTGGCTTATTCTGTTGGAACCAGAGTTTAGTTGGCAGTATGATGGCTCACCCCAGGGAGGGCTGGCACCAGAAGACCAAACGGACTCAAGGTGGATTAGAAAGAGATCAGGAAAGGTCCCAGCAGTCAGGCAAAGAGATGAAGCTGAGACAGGTGGGGAATTTAGTATAAGAAAGCTCTGACACTGGATGACAGTATGATACCTCAAGAGACAAGTGATGGTAGGCAGAGATTGTAGCAGGAAGCACCTAGCATACCTAGGATGGCTGCTAGCACAAGTTCTTTGATCTGCTTTTCTAAAGGAAAGCAACTCAAAAGGAGTTAACAATCTTACTTTAATCAAACATATATCATTCACTTAGTTCAGGGAAAAAAGGCAACACCCCAAACTTCAGAGAATACAAACAGAAGTTACAAACAGACCAAAAAAATACACAGAACATAATTCAATAGACCAACAGACAGGGCTTCTAACTGTCTGACCATCACATACCTACATAGTCACCAAAGAGAGAAGCAACAACATCTGGGTTTTCAAAGGTGGAGGGCTCAACGGCTGCCCAGGGTCTCTTCTGGCCAAATCACACAACTGTTCTTATAAGTGAGCCCCTAAGCAAAACCGAGTCTCAGAGTATATATAGCCTTCTTCTGGGTGAAAGAACATCATAAGCTTTGTGACCCACTTGACTACAAAGTAATAAAAGGTATGTGCCTTCCTGAACAACAAGCCTCCCCTAAGCAAGCTTCTCTTGTTGGGCTCCAAGTGAGGCCCTTTAAGGGGCAGGGAAGGTCTTCAAATTCCCTATTACAGAGATCCAAGCAGGCAATATCAAGGAGACTCAGAAATAGACTCAAGAACCCAGAATTCAAGAGGACCAATTCATTGTCAGCATACCAGTTCCCACAAACAGTGCCTTGAATATAGTAGATATTTAATAAACATTTGTTGAATTGAATTGAATTGAGGATTGGTTGGGTAGATGGGGAACAAAGCAGGACCCTAGTTCTAGAAAAACTAAGGTACTGCTGGGGTGGCTAGGTGGCACAGTGAATAGAGCACCCATCCTCAAGTGAGGAGGACCTGAGTTCAAATCCGGCCTCAGACACTTAACACAAAACTAGTCATGTGACCTTGGGCAAGTCACTTAACCCCAATTGCCCTGCCTTCCCCCTCCCAAAAAGAAAAAAAAAAGGAAAGAAAGGAAAAAAAAACTAAGGTACTGGGAAGAAAACCAAGAGAGGAATTCAAGTATAAGTAACAAAAAAGGTTGATAATAATAACTCACATTTATTTAGTGTTTTAAGGTTTGTGAAATAATTTCCCTACAACAGTTCCATGGATATAGGTGGGCCCAATAGTACATGTATTTTGGGGGTTTTTTGTTCTTGCTTTTTAGGTTGTTGTTGTTAGGTTTTTGGTTTTGCTTTTTGCTTTTTTTTTTTGGAGGGGGAAGGTAGGGCAACTGGGGTTAAGTGACTTGCCCAAGGTCACACAGCTAGTTTTTTTTGTGTTAAATGTCTGAGACTGGATTTGAACTCAGGTTCTCCTGACTCCAGGGCTGGTGCTCTGTTCACTACGCCACCTAGCCACCCTAGTACATGCATTATTGTCCGCATTTTACAGATGGGGAAACTAAGGCTCAAGAAGGTTAAACAACCTTCTGTGGGATCATAATTATTAGAGCCAAGCCTTGAAACTAGTGCTCTATTCACTGCAACATTACCTTTCTAGGAAATGGAACCAGGGTACAAGGTCAGTGTATAGACCAGTAGCAGGATTGACTTGATCCTATGTATAGATACATAGAACTTTGCATTTTCTTAGTTATGAGCATGATTGATTCCAGAACCTGGGGTAGTGCTGGATATATAGGCGAGGTTTAAAAAAAAAAAAAAGACCCAAGTTCTTTTTCACATGAACTGCTCTTAAGCTAGGTGTCCTTCATTCTGTACTTGTGGCACTGATTTACTTATAAATGTGACTTTACATTTAACCCTATCAAATGTTGTCTTGTTTGCTCAACCAATTAATTGTTCTCTGTTAAGATCTTTTTTTTTTTTAATCCTCATTCCATTCATCCAGTGTATTAGCTATCGCTCCTAGCTGTGCATTGTCTGCATACTTAATAAATGAGCCATGAATGTCTGCATCTTCATCTGGATCCATGACTAGATTTTTAAAAAAATTATTAAACCTCATTTCTCCTTAAGTCTACCATTGATCCTCCTCCCCAGCCTCTCAGTTGAGGACCTCAATTGAAAAAATTAAAGTCATTCACCTAGAATTCCCTTTTTCTACTCATATCCCTCTGTTAATTGTTTAATTGATATTGGGGAGATGTTAACCAGTCAAAGATAGTGGGAGGAACATACCAGATAGGTTCATAAGAGAGGATAATGTTAAAAACCAAAGCCCCTCAGGGTTACCTCTAGAACCTGGAGGACAGAAGTAGTAGTTGCTATGTGGGAACCAGTTAACAAAATAGGAGTTGGGAAAATGAGCCTAGAGCCTTTGATACATACATTTATTTCTATCCCTTTCTCCTCCAGCTAATTACTGTTATATTTCTCTCTCTCTCTCTCTCTCTCTCTCTCTCTCTCTCTCTCTCTCTCTCTCTCTCTCTCTCTCTCCTTCTCTCCCTTCCCCTCCCCACCTCACAATCATCAATCCCTCCCTATCTCCTTCCCTGATAGTTATGATGGCTACAAATATGCCCATGTCTCCTCCATTTGCCCCAAACCCTCATTTGATTCTATCATTCCTCCTAGTGATTATTCTCTTTTTCTCTTTTCTCTGCTAAACTCCCAGAAAAAGTAATCTATACTTGGTGCCTCTCCTTCCTCTTTTCACTGTCTTGTAATCCCACTGATTTCTGATCTCGTGGTTCAACTCAAACTGCTTTCTCCAAAGTTACCAATGTTTCTTTAATTGCTAAACCTAATGGCCTTTTCTCAATCCTAGTCCTTCTTGACTTCTCTAAAACATTTTATGCTGTTGATGACCTTTTCCTAGTGTAAATTTTCCCCTCTCTGAGTTCCCTTGGCTTTGCTTTCTTTTGGCTTTCCTCCTACTTCTCTGACCTCTCTTTCTTAGTTTACTTCACTGCACCTTTATCCTTGTCATGTTCCCTGAGGGTGTCCCTCAATGTTCTGTCCTGGGCCCTCTACTATTTTCTTTCTATACTGTTTGGTTTGGTGATTTTATCTGCTCCCATGAATTCAGTTATCATCTCTATGCAGATGACTCCCAGATCTAAATATCCAGCCTTATTCTCTCTTCTGAACTCCAATCCCCCCTCTCTGGCTGACTATTAGATATTTCACATTGGGTGCCACAAAAATATCTTAAAGTCAACATATTCAAAATAACTCATTATCTTTTCCCCTACCCAACCTCCCCTCCTCTGAATTTCCCTACTACTATTTTTCTTAAAATTAAAAAATTATTTTATTTTTCAATTAACAAAAATCTATTTACTCTGTCACCTCCTACTCCCAACTAAAAGAAAGGGGGAAAATGAGTAAATATACATAATCAAACAAAATAAATTTCCACATTGGCCATCTCCCAAAAAATATGTCTCTTTCTGCAATATAATACCATCACCTCTCTGTCAGGAGAAGGGTAGCATGTTTCATTTTTAGTATTCTGGAATCATGGTTATTTATCAGAGTTCTTAGGTCTTTCTAAGTTGTTTGTCTTTACAATATTGGTATTATTCTATAATTTTTCCAGGTCCTGCTCACTCCATTCTACATAAATTCATAGAACTCTTTCCAGGTTTCTTTGAAACTATCATAATTTCTTACAGCAAAATAATATTCCATTTTATTCATATGTCATAATATGTTCAGCCATCCCCCACCTGATAAGCCTCTCCTTAGTTTCCAGTTCTTTGCCAACCACGAAAGGAGCTACTATATATCTTTTTGTACATATGGATCCTTTTCTTGTTTCTTTTCTCTCTATGGGATATAGACTTAGTAGAGGTATCCCTGTGTCAAAGAATATGCACAGTTTAGTAATTTTGGGGATATAGTTCCAAATTGCTTCCTGACCAGCTGGGCCAATTTACAGCTCCACCAACAAAACAGTAATGTACCTGCTTTCCCACAGTCCCTCCAGCATTTGTCATTTTCCTGTTTTGTCAACTCTGCCAATCCAGTAGGTATGAGGTTGTTTTAATTTGAGTTTCTTTAGTTATTAATGAATCGAAATTTTTTTCTTATGGCTTTTGATGAGTTTTTTTCATCTGAAAAATGCCTATTCATATTTTTTTATCATTTATATAAATTAAAAAGTGGCTCTTATCCTTATAAATTTGAACCAATTCTCCATATATCTTGGAAATGAAACCTTTCTCAGAAAAACTTGCTTCAAAGATTTTCCCCCAAGTTTCCCACTTCCCTTCTAATTTTAGATGTTGATTTTTTTGCCTAAACACTTTTTAATTTTAAATAATCAAAATTATCCATTTTAACTTGTGTGATCCTCTCTATTGCTTGTTTAGCCATGAACTATTCCTCTTTTCCAGTATCTCAAAGGTAATTTCTTCCTTGTTCTTCTTTCATTTTTATTGACATCTTAAGTTTTTCTTAACATCACCATAATTTTCACCAACATCTTTCCTCTTCCCCTTCCAGAATGCCATCTCATACTACAACTAATATTTTAAAAGACAAAAGAGAAAAGGAAACAGAATCAACAGAACTGATACATAGAAAAAGTTTGAAAATATGTGAAATCTACAGCACTCATGAGCCTCCTACCTCTGCAAAGCGGTGGCACTGGGATGTCTTCTCATATTCCTTTTCTGAGCCAGGCTCGTTCTTTGTAATTTTGTAACATTCACTTTTGATTTTTTTTTTGGTAGTTGTTCTTTGCATTTATATTGTTATAGTCATCGTACACATTGTTTCTTGGCTCTGCTTATTTTACTTTGCATCAGTTCATATAGTCCTTTCCGTGTTCCTCTGTATTCATTATTTCTTACAGCACAATAATATTTCATCACATTCATGTGCCACAATTTGTTTAACTATTACCCGAGCATCTACTTTGTTTCTGAATTTTTACCTTACAAAATGTTCTGCCATAAATATTTTGTTATAGATGAAGATTTTCCTGGGGTTTAAGCCTAGTAGTAGAATCTCTGTGTCAAAGTGATAGACATTTTAGTTTATTTACATAATTCTAAATTACTTTAACAAATGGTTGTACTGATTCACAGCTCCACCAATAATGTACTAGTCTTCCTTGCTCTTCTAATTTGTTTATGATGTCACTCTTCATAGCTAAGTCAAGTACTCATTTGGAGACTTCCCTATTACTATTGAAGTCACCACCATCCTCCCAGTCTCTCAAGTTCATAAATCTAGCATCCTGCTTGACCCTTCACTCTCACTCACTCTAATTAGTTGCTAATTCTGTTGCTTCTTCCTTCAAAACATTTTTCTTACATATACTCTTTTCTCTCCTTACACAACCAACAGCCTCTATTTGTTCCTCATAGCTTTTCTCCTGGACTATCATAACAGCCTTCTAATTGGTCTGCCTGCCTTGTGTTTTCCTACTCCAGTCCATTCCACACAGCTATCAAACGTATTTTCTTAGAGTATAGGTCTGGTCACTGTCCTGTTCACTATATTACACTACCTTTTACACTGATCCCCCAGGATCAAACATAAAGTCTTCTTTTGGCCCTTAATCATAACCTGGTCCCTAGCAACCCTTAAAGTCTTCTAACACTTACTCTCTTCCACAAATTCTATTTTTTCACATGATTTTCCATTTCTAGAATTGCACTATCACTTTGAGAAGGAAAAAAAGCCACTTCTAACTGAGGGGTGTGAATCCACCAGCCCTGGGTCTTTGGGCCTCACTGCTTCCTGGGAATGGGTTCAGGAGACTTTTCTCTTTGGCTACATGGTCACTGTTCACTACTCTCTAAACTTCCTTAATCACTGAGTCCCAACTGGAGATAGCTCTTCCTTCAAAATACCCAAGTTGGTTTTGGTTTCTAGATTCACAGACCCCTCATACTCTATTTTTAGTGACCTTCTCACCTATGTTACTACTGCCCCCATAGTCTTTTTGCTTCTCTTTTCCTTTCTGTCTCTATATGCTCCAGAACAGAAAAAGTAGGTTTCCTAGGATATGTAGACAAGAGAACAGAAAATATATAAACTTTGAAAGGAGTCATTAGAGTAAGGCATTTAGAAGTACATAAAAATGTAAGTTACCCAATCCCAGACTGGGCAGTACTTAACCTTCTTAAATCATTCTCTAGAGCTAAAACTCCCCCAGGACCCCAGTTTTTGGGATAAGAATGCACTATTTGACAAAAACTGCTGGGAAAACTGGAATACAGTATGGCAGAAACTGGGCATAGATCACTATCTAACACCATATACCAAAATTAAGTCTAAATGGGTGCATGATCTAGGTGTAAAGGATGATACTGTAAGCAATTTGGGAAAGCAAGGAATAGTTTACCTGACAGATCTGTGGAGAGGGGAAGACTTTAGGACCAAACAAGAATTAGAGAGCATTATAAAATGCAAAATGGATAATTTTGATTACATTAAATTGAAAAGCTTCTGTACAAACAAAGCCAATGTAACCAAGATCAAGAGGGAGGTGGGAAATTGGGAAAGAATTTTTACAACTTGTGTCTCTGATAAAGGACTCATTTCTAAAATTTATAGAGAATTGAGCCAAATCTATATGAATACAAGTCATTCCCCAATTGATAAATGGTCAAAGGATATGAACAGACAGTTTTCAGAGAAAGAAATTAAATATATCTATAAGCATATGAAGAAATGCTCTAAATCACTATTGATTAGAGAAATGCAAATCAAACAACTCTGAGATACCACATCTCTCCAGTCAGATTGGCTAAGATGACAAAACAAGAAAGTGACAAATGCTGGAGAGGATGTGGACAAATTGGAACACTAATACATTGCTGGTGGAGTTGTGAACTTATCCAACCATTCTGGAGAGCAATCTGGAATTATGCCCAAAAGATTATAAATAATTTCATACCCTTTGACCCAGCCATACCACTCCTAGGGTTATATCCCAAAGAGATCATAGTAGTGGGAGGAAGAACCATATGTACAAAAATATTTTTAGCAGCCCTTTTTGTGGTTGCAAAGAATTGGAAACTAAAGGGGTGCCCATCAATTGGGGAATGGCTAAACAAGTTGTGGTATATGAATGTAATGGAATTTTATTGTGCTATAAGAAACGAGGAGGTGACGGATTTCATAATTACCTGGAGAGACTTATACAAACTGATGCTGAGCGAGAAGAGTAGAATCAGAAGAAATTTGTATACAATCACAGACATACCATATCTGTGACGACCAACTATGACAGACTGGACTCTTCAGCAATGCAGTGATATAAGGTAATCCCGAATGACTCAAGAAAGTGAGAAATGCGCCATTCAGAGATATAACTAGAAAGAACTGAGCCTGAATCCTGATGGAAGCAAACTAAATGATCTTGTTCTTCTCATTGTTTGGTTTTACTTCTTCCTTACCATCTTTCATCCCACCTAGTACAATATGCCTTTGTAATTGGAATAATGTTTAATATGAATGCATTTGCAGACCCTAAAAAAAAAAAAACTCCCCCAGGGCCATTATTCATACCCTTTGATCCAAAGATCTCACTAATATGTGGGAATACACTCCATGGAAGTTGTTAATATCAAGTAAAAAGTTCCCTATGTACAGAAATACTCCAGAAATACTCCAGCCTCATTTGTGATAACAGCAACAAAAAACTAGAAACAAAACATGTGCCCAACAACTATAGGGTGACAACAAAGTAAGGCATATGAATGTAATAGAATATTACTGCACCAAAAAGAATGTCCCATATATATATATATATATACAGAGAGATATAGATATGGACTGCAACAGAGGTCAGTTGTTGATAGTCAACAAAATACTCTGGTCAATTACAATGTCAATAGCAGTACTTGTCAGAGTCCTATGCTGGGACCAACAAGGAGCCATAGAACTGTAAAGGCTAGTCAGTGCCAAAAACAACAGGGCCCTTTTGTTTAGAAGGTTAAGTGGAAGGCTCAAACACTTAACTGGAGATACCCAAAGGACCTGGAGATACCCAGAGGCAGCATGGGAAGGCCAGGGCAGCCCAGTGAGCCCCTCACAATGTGATCAGGTTTGATCCCTCCAAATCTAGAATGGGAAGAATGAGGGAAGGGACACAATTAGGTAGGCCACCAGAAAGCTTCTGGCATGATGGTCTTCTGGTCCTAGTAAATCCACAAAAGTCTCTAGGATATGCACCATAGATTTCCAGAGAGCAGATTTCCAAGACTTCAGTGAAAGGATGGATAGAATCCTATAGACTAAAACTCCACAAAGGAAGGCATCTGAGGAAAAATGGGAGAGTCTCAAAAATGAAATTCTGAAGATTCTCAAAAGACTCAAATGGGGCTGTAATCTCATCTCTCTGTATGCTCCCTTCAGTGAAACAGATGAGCAGCCATCTCTGCCTATGGGTCTCCTCTGTATGACTCTTCCTCCTCCTTGCAGGAGTGTGGGAGGACAAATTGATGTCCTCCCATCAATTCACCAAAGAGAGCCTATTGGGACCCTGCCTTATTTTCTACTGCAATAGAAGGAACACTAGTGAAGCACATGGACTGTCCACCTGTCATCCTTTGCTCTCACTGCATATCTGGCCCATATTCTTTTGGTGAAAATCTATTTCCTTAATGACATTCTTTACTCTGACTCTTTTCTCACAGTTCCTTATTTGCTATTGTATATTGCAGCCTGCTCACACCCAGCATGTGACTCTTAAGAGCAATAACCCCATTTAGGACTCTTATTTTTATATGACAAACTTAGAGCAGCTTAGGTAAGATACGGTAATATCAGTGAGGCTCACACCCAGCTCCTAAGCCTACAGAAAAGCATTTGGTCACTTTGTTAATTAGTTAACCAATGAAAAAAGACCGTCCTTATAGACCTCTGAGAAAATCCTTTCTAGCACACCTGTGTCAACTTCCTGTCCCAACAAACCATACTGCTGGGCCAGAAAGAAACCCTCACTAACCTGTGTTCAGTGTTGATTTATTTAATAACTGTTTGTGTCATAGACCCCTTTGACAGGCTAGTGAAATCAATTTAACTCTCCACAGAATAATATTAAAAATGAATAAAATATGCAAAGTTACAAAGGAACCAAACTGTATTAAACTGTAGTTATATAAGTATATATTATATGCACATATAATATAGACATATAGATAACTGCATTAGACAAACAGACAGACAGACAGATAGATAGATAGATAGATAGATAGATAGATAGATAGATAGATAGATAGATAGATAGATAACTGCAGTTTAATACAATTTGGTTCCTGCAAAATTAAAAAGTCATGGATCTCAGGTTTAGAACCCCTGATCTAGGAGATAATATTGACTATGCTTATGAATTGTTGGAGAATTACAGAAAACTTATAATTTGCTAAATGCTAAAGTATCTGGGAAATTCACTTATTCAGTTTGGCCCTCTGTGTTCCTGTGACATATAGGAAATTGATTTCTAAAAATGATCATTTGTTTTATTGAATACAGTATGGTAAAACTGCAAAGAAACTGTTGACATCTTTGCCCAGTCTTCTCCAAACCACTTCCTTCTTATCCTTCCACATCTTTGGGGTGTATAAAGGACAATCCTGAATCACCTGCTCCCATAAGTCATAGAGAGGGAAGAAGGAAGTAGTTGCATGTGTGGGCTCCCTCTTGGGTAGAGATTATTGACACTGGAAAGCAGGGGAAGCTGGAAAGGAATACTTGGGGTTTGAAACATTTTCCCTCCTTCTCAGCAAACTGTTGAGATTTTCAGAAGCTTCTCTGACTCACACGACATTCTAGACTCAGTTCTCAGAATGGTCATTACAAATGGGCTGCTCTGGGTCCTAGTCTGACCCATATCTCCTGACACTTCTCACTCCCCATCTCCCCAACCTATTAGCTCTTTGTCCTGATGACTGCCAGAGCTTTCCCAGACCCCTGGATTTAATGGTGGCTAGCAAGATTCTCTTGAGCTGTGGCTACAGTGCTGCAGTTCCTCAGTCCCAAGGTCAATTGTTGCAAGCCTATTGCCCAGCAGCAGCCAAGAATGTTCATAACCTGGCATGAGGAGAAAGGAAATGCAACCCAAATCTCAAGGGCAAACAGGAGGAAGGGGTGAGCATTCTATCTGGTAGGTCCATGTACTTTGTTATGCCTCTGCCTTCTTACTCAGCCTGTGTCAATCTTTTTTTTTTCTTTTTGCAGGGCAATTGGGGTTAAGTGACTTGCCCGAAGTCACAAGGCTAGTAAGTGTGTCAAGTGTCTGAGGCCAGATTTGAACTCAGGTCCTCCTGACTCACTGAGGAGCCAGTGCTCTATTCACTTCACCAAGAGCCGCCCCCTATCTCAGCCCTTAAATCTCTCTGCCTCTCCTCAGTCTTTATACTTGAATTGGGTCAGAGGGAGTGCAGAGTCTCCCACAACTCCTGGAAAACAAACAAAAATGACAGGATTACCCTTGAGAGGGAGCAAAGGGGAATCTTCAGTATCAGTAACAATAGTTCAAATAAACAAGAGGGCAATGCCAGATGTCCCTTTCCTAAGCATATATCTAATGGAAATAATGATTAAAAGAAAGGCCCCATATATGCAAAAATATATAAATATTATATTATAATATGTAAATATATATTATATTTATATATAAATAAAACTACAAATAGTTCTACTTTTTTCTAGTAGCAAAGAAACAAAAAGATGCCCATCATTTAGGGTGGCATGAGAATGTAATGGAATATCACTCTACCATTAAAAAAATTATGAACACAGAGATACAGAGAAGTATTAGAAGATCAATATAAATTGATGCAAAGTGAAGGAAGCAGAATCAAGAAAATGATAAACACAATGACTATAACAATGTAAATGTAAAAAAAACATTATAAATGTTTAAATTAAAATAATCAAATAAATTTGATTAAATTTGATTGAGGACATATTCAATGAGAGTATTAGTAGGGAATAGGCAGATCTTCACAAACAATATTCCATAGTAGAACACATCTTTTCTATCATACAATTAACAGAAAGTTTTAGAATCTATGAGATCCCACTCTGCTTATTGGGTATTTTCACATTAAAAAATTGATATATTTTGTATTGTGCCAGGTTCTGAGGTTACAAATGAAAAGATTCAGATAATTCCAGCTCTCAAAGAACTCACATTCTAATAAGGAAATATAACAGATAATGTATAAGCATTATTTATACTCTGGGCATTGGTTACATTTAATTCCTTGGAGACTGCTGTGTTCCATTATTTGCAGCCATATCAAAACACTGGTAGAATACTGGTATTTCAAAGACAGGCCTTTTATTGTGAAAGAAGTTTGGAGGGGGTGACTAAGTGGCACAGTGAATAACGCACCAGCCCTGGAGTCAGGAGGACCTGAGTTCAAATCCGGCCTCAGACACTACACACACACACACACACACACACACACACACACACACACACACACACACACACACACACACTAGCTGTGTGACCTTGGGCAAGTCACTTAACCCCAACTACCCTCAAAAAAAAAAAAAAAGAAGTTTGGAGTTATTAAAGGAGGCTTGTCATCTCCTGAAGGTAATTCAGTTCACTTTCCTCCTCCTTTTTAATGCTGGGCCTAATAAACAGTTCAACTAACTCCATAAGAGTATGCTTACTTCTTTCCAGAGGAGATACTAAAAAGATACCTCCTCCATCTTTAAAGAGGTGTGGGACTGTGGGTATTAACATTGTATATAACAGAATTTTTCAATATGTTGTTTAGTTTTGCCAAATTGTCTTTTTTCCCCCTCTTTTTTATTCTTTGTTATAAAGAATGTCTATCTAGGAGGGTTAAAGAGAGGGGAAGGGATATATTAGGAAGGTTAGGTGATGTAAAAATGGGCAGCTAGGTAATACAGTGGATAGAGTACTGGACTTGGAATTCAAATTTGACCTCAGACACTTACTAACTGTGTGACCCTAGGCAAGTCACTTAATTCTGTTTGCCTCAGTTTCCTCATCTATAAATGAGCTGGAAAAGGAAATAGCAAACCACTCCAGCACCTTTACCAAGAAAACCCCAAATGGGGTAATGACTGAACAACAACAAAAGGTGAGATAAGAACAAAATATCTCAATCTATGAAAAGAAAATAGGACAATGTATAAGCACTAGTTACATTCTGGGCACTGGTTACATTTAATTCCTTAGAGACTGCAGTGTTCCATTATTTGCAGCCATATCAAAACACTGGTAGAATACTGGTATTTCAAAGACAGGCCTTTTATTGTGAATGAAGTTTGGAGTCATTAAAGGAGCCTTGTCATCTCCTGAAGGTAATTCAGTTCACTTTTCTCCTTTTTAGGGCTGGACCCAATATGTTCATATAGCTCCATCTCATAATGTGGGCCTTCCATTTCTCATCCACTTGATTTTTTGTGGATGGATGGTTCTGACAAACTCTTTTGAGTGGTTCTAGATCTCTCCCAGAAGGCTCTGCAACATCCTAGAGTTTCATGTAACCAGCATGGTATTAACTGAAAAAAGGAGCATCACTTGTCAACTTGAACTCAACACTGCATCTCCTTTGCAATGCCAAACATTTTTCTCAAGTATACACCTCTATGTTTTATACCTCTCCTAATATTGATGGCTGTCAAATAAAGTTGTCATATGTTTCAAAGAATCAATAGTTTTGATGTACAGATGGGAGATACCTTTTTTCGGAAGAGAACTTTAAGGTAGTGTTTTTGCTCTAAGGAATCAAACAAAATATATCAATTTTTTTTATGTGAAAATACCCAACAAACAGAGTGGGATCTCATGGTTTCTAAAACTTTCTGTTAATTGTATGGTAGAAAAGATGTGTTCTACTATGGAATATTGTTTGTGAAGATCTGCCTATTCCCTACTAATACTCTCATTGAATATGCCCTCAATGAACATGTAATTGATTCTCATAAAAATTTTATATTGATTGTCTACAGGTCAGTGGTTGCTATTTTCTTGGCTTCCCCCCCAGAAATAAGATACAAGATATTTTCCCCTCATGATATTTTTTCATCTTTTACATAGCTTGGGAATAAACCCTTCAACACTCTCACAATTGTGTTTCATCCAGCAAGGATCTCTTCCACATATTCTAGTTCTAATTCTATTTTCCCAGTCTCTTTTCTTTTTAGTTCCATCTCTACCATCTCTAAGTAAGTCTAAAACTATACCATAGAGACCAAATGTGGTGGCTCCATTGTTCTTGATGATGAAAATAGCTTGCTATAACAAAGATTTAAAATGAACAAAGGACAATTCAGCAAAACCCACCAACGTATTGACTGAGTTTAACAGTATGTGCTGTTCTTCTTGCCATTACTTGCTAATCCCTGCAATGAAAGTAAGGAGTTGTGTTCTCTCAACTCCTGCTTAGTCATTTTTGTTTTAACATGCTTTCTGTTTACATTGTTGTAGTCATTATGTATATGGTTTTCCTGGTTCTATTTAACTTCAATCTATATCAGTTCATACAAATATTGCTTTTTTAATGTGTTATGTTCCCATGTTTACCGCTGAAAATTTTTTTAAGCAAGATAAGGGCCAAGATGCATTAGGAAGATTAGAAATAAGGAGAAGTAAGATTGGAGAGGGGATAATCTAGGGACAGAAAATTCCATTGGGAGACTGACAATTGTCCAGATAAAAGATAAGGGCCTGAACTAGGATGTTAGTAGTAAACATGGAAAGGAGGAGGTAGATGTAAACTATAATGTGAGGAAGATTCAACAGGACTTGGCAACCAATTAGCTGCGGTGGATGGAGAGGGAAGAGTTGAAGATGACTGAAGTTTCCAATTTGGATGATTCAGAGAATGATGGGACCATAAATAGAAATATGAGAAGTAGGAGGAGAGGCAGGGAAAGGGTAATCTGAATTTGTCACTTACTCTTTGGTTAGAGTTGCTCATCCAACTAATAATTCATCTAACTACACTATCTCTTATTCCCCAGGTTTCTACCTTGTCCACTAAATTAAATTTGAATGCTGTGGATAAGTTCACTTACCTTGGCAGTATATTTTTTTTCCAGGGATGTCTACATAGATGATGAGGTTGATGTATATATTATCAGAGCTGACTCAGTGTTTGGGAGGTTCCAAAGAAAAAGTGTGGGAAAGTAATGTTATTAGGTTATCAGACTAAAGTTCTACAGAGCCATTTGTTGACCTCACTGTTGTATGCCTGTGAAACCTGGATAGTATACCCATACCATGCCAGGAAATGGAATCACTTCCATTTGAATTGTCCTAGGAAAATTCTGAAGATCACCTGGCAAGATAAGGTCCCTGACACTGAGGTCCTCTCTCAAGATGAACTACCAGCCATAAAATTATCCTGCAGAGAACCCAACTCCAATGGACTGACCATGTTGTTTGAATGCCAAAAGCATGTTTGCCTAAAAGACTATTTTACAGAGAGCTCACACAAGACAAGCCCTCACATGGAGGTCAGAAGAAACAATACAAGGACATTTACAAGGTTTCTCTGAAGAACTTTGGAATCTACTGTGAGAGATATGGGAGATCCTGGCATAGAACCACCCTACATGGTGTGCCTCCATTAAAGAAGGTGCTATGAGCAAAGTAGAATTGCAGTAGCTCAAAAAAAAAAAAAAACAAACCCCGAGATGCACAAATTTAGAGACATCTCCACTCCAAATGTTCCTATGGACTATTTGTGTCCTACCTCTGGTAGAGCCTTCTGAGCTTGTGTTGGAATGATCAGCTACAGTAGGACACACATAATGATGCCATTGTGGTCCTCTGTGAGAACAAAGGACAACAACCAACCAACCAACCAACCATTAAATACTGTCAAATGTATCACTGTCATCTAGAAACATGACTATAGCATTGCTCCTCTTATCTAGTGGTTGAGTATACAGCAGTACTTCAGTGATCCATGTGTGGACTTGTCAATGTGTGTACTCCTTCTACCACTGCAAGTTCTAACAAGATAAAACCCAGAAAATATTTATAAGTTTTTGTGACTGAGCCCCCCCCCCACACACACAAAAATCAATTTTCCAAAGTAATGGGGTACTGGGAAGCAAGTTGGGTTGGAACACATCCCATGGTGTGTACTAGGAACTGAGCTTCCCTGGCTATTTCTGAGGACAGTTGATCAATGCTAAAGGGCTTTAGTTTGCTGTAGCTATTAATACTGTGCTCTTTGTGAGGGCAACAGGGGGAGGGGAGAGGGATGCATTAAAGAGAATTAAACCTTAAGCCAGGCAGAGTAGTTTCCCTTAAAAGAACTTAAAAACAGTGAATTTCTCAGGCTCAGAACTTGACTATGTATCATTTAATGTTTTTATTAAAAAGTTGTCAAAATATTTTATCAAAAATTATTTTAATGTTTTTTATCAAAAAAGTATATGTGACGTTCATTAGATTTGTAGTAAGCAAAAATCTGGGAAGAGCACTGCAGGACAGAGGGCTAAAACATAAGGCTAATCCTAATAAGATGACACTTAATAGAGAGAGATATAATGGTTTATATTTGGCTCCCAAAAAATCAACTTTGGGACAGCGAAGGAAGAAATAAGCATTTACTCAACACCGACCGTATCCCAGGCATGGTACTAATTGCCTTACAAATACTCATTTGATCTTTGAAACAACTATGCAAGGTAGGTGCTATTGTTATTCCCACTTTACAGTTGAGGAAGCTAAGGCAGAGGATTATTACGTGATTTGGAGAGTTAGTAAGAGTCTAAGGCTGGATTTGACTTCAGGCGTGCCTGATTCCGGGCTCTATCCACTAAGCTACGTCCCTGCACGTATGTACAAGATGGTCAAGACATGGCAAGACATCTCCTCATCCAAGAAATATCAGGGGAGTTTGACATCCTGTAAAATCTCATGAAGGACCCACAGACTTTTGCTTTGGAGAAGAGAGTGTTTACAATGACATGTTCTTTAAGTATTTAGGAGGCTATTGTGTGCGAGAGGGATTCAATTTGTTTTGCTTGGCCCTCAGTTTATAACTAGAAGCAATGGGGAGAAATGGCATGGAGGCAAATTTCAACTTGATGTAAAGAAAAGCTTTCTCACTATTTGAACTATCTTAGTGTAGAAGGGGTGAGTTTCTCTTTGATAGAGATCTTCAAGCAAAGATTGTATGACCATTTGTCAAGAAGGTTCTAGGGGCAGCTAGGTGGTACAGTGAATAGATCACTGGCCCTAGTCATAGAAGGCCCTGAGTTCAAATCCTGCCTTAGATACCTACTAGCTGTGTGACCTTGGGCAAGTCATTTGACCCTGATTGGCTAAAAAAAGTTTTTTTAAAAAAGGAAGATTCTAGAGGAGATACCTCTACAGGTATGGGTTGAACTACATAGTCCCTAAAGTCCCTCCCAACTATAAGATTCTCTTTGTTCTTGAAGTAATTTCTTTTTATTGTCTCTGACAATGTAAGGATATTTATCTGTTCTTTGATTTGTTTTTAAATTTGGTCTCCTAATGCCTAGAGCAGTGGTCTCCAAATCTTTTCAAGCATGTACTCTCAGTAAAAAAAAACATTTTGAACCCCCCATATGTGTATATTTATTTATAAATTGTATGTAGGAACTTACTATACTAATTATTTACATTATCAAACTTACACAAAATAGATATTTTTTTAAATGAGATAAGGATAAAATAATATTCGCTCCCAGAACCAATAAGGAGCCACTTGAGTTTATTGAGTGGGGGAGTTCCATAGTCAGGCCTATACTTTAGGAAAACCCCTTTGGCAGTTGTTTAGAAGATGAATTGGAGAAGAGAGAAATATGAGGAAGGGAGACCATTGAGAGGTTATTGAAAAAGTCCAGGCAAGAGGTGAGGAGAGCCAGAACTGGGATGGTGGCTTAGAAGAGAAGAGAAGGGGCCAGATGTGGGATGTTATGGCAGAAGCAAAAAGATATGGTTACCTATAGGACTTGAGGAATAAGTGAAAGTGGAGAGTAAAGGATGATATGCAGGTTATGAACATAGGAGATTAGAAGGTTGGTGGTGCCCTGGAGGAAAATAATTTTAAGGAAATAATTATTTATATATTATATTATTATATTATATAATATTGTGTATTATAATATATATTTATAATGAAATATTATGTATTATAAAAGTAATTGTTAATACAGTAAGTTTCTGCCCTGAACAGAAATTGAGACATTCAAAAGAGGGATGAAATATTTTTCTGAGGGGGGATAATGTAATGAAATCTGATATGCATATCACAATTTATCAATGCTTATTCAGCCTGTGAGACTCATTCTGTTCCACTCAAAAAGAAAATGAGACAGGTCTTTTACTCACTATTCACCAATCTGAAGCACAGAGCCCATTCCCTTATGGGTAACTGCTATAGCCACCAAGCAATCTGTGGGACAAGGGGGAAGGATTTCCTTAGTGGCACCTGTACAGCTGCTGATGTGGGTATCTGAATAATGGTTATGTTATGAATGTTTGAAAAGGCCAAAGCACAGTTCAGAAAGAGAGAAAGTGGAGAGAAGAGGCAGAGTTAGGGAGCACTGGGGGAGGGGCGGTGATAATAAGTTAACATTTATATAGTGCTTTAAGGTTTACAAAGTACTTTCCAAATATTTTCTCATTTTATCCTCACAACAATTCTGTGAATTAGGTGCTATGATTATCTCTATTTTAAAGATGAGGAAGCTGAGACAGAGAGAGGCATTTAATCTCTGAATCCAGATTTGAACTCAGGTTTCCTAACTCCAGGTCCGGCATTATATTTACTGTGCCACCTAGCTGCCTGCTTAACAATAGGTATAGTTATATTGGACACAAGCCCCATGATTGTCTATTGTGGGGAGGATGGGATAGGACCCATTTCCCCACCTTTTATTGGCTGATCACATAGCCTTTGAGGTAAGGCAATGGCTCCTTAGCAGGTCATAGGTCCCATTTTGGAAACCACTGGTCTAGATTATTTATCTGATTACATCCAATGTACTTTCCTCTTCACGGTTATGGAGATGACAGTCACTTTCTTCCAGGGTTTCTGTCATTTAAATCTCCTTGGTTAGTTCTTCTTTGCCTAGAATTAAGGCCAAGGAAGTAGATCTTTTCATTATCTCAAGCAGTTTCTTTCTTTTTTTATGAATTGACATATCTTGCTTTTTTCATCACCTTCATTTCCCTTTCCTTACAGTAAATTGATATTCTATGACATTCATGTATTGTAATTTGTATAACTGCTCCTCAATCCATGGGCATCTACCTTATTTCCAGTTCTTTACTACTACAAAGTGCTGCTATAAACATTTTGATGTGTAGGGGCCCTTTCTTTCCTAACATTTATCTCCTTAGGCAATCATATGACTCAGACAATTTCAAGAGCTGGAATTTGGTTGATCAAGGGAGTTTCCTGATCAGTTTGATGAGTTTACAGGGTGGTGATTCTATACAGGACTTTGAGTGTATCTTCCTTTGGAGAATATGCACATGCCCTTTGCAATTCCTGCGGCATAGGTATCACTGATAGCTTCCAAGATGAACTGGTTGACTCCCACTGTTAAGTAATAGATTATTTGGGGAGGACCCATACCTTTGTGTTAACCTATAAAAGGGAGTCTACAGATCCTTTTCGACCCTCTTCACCTTTGCCTTTTTATTTTAAGAGTTCTTGAGAGCACAGATCTTGGGCAGTTCTCTCCCTAGCAAACATTAATGGCTATCTTGGAGGATAGGTTAATAGAAGGGATGCCCTTGTACTGGCTTATATAGGCTAAAAGGAGAATTTCCTGACAATGTCAGCTCCCAATCTAGGAAAGTCAATGGGCAAGTTCTCAAGCACATGGCAGCCATGAAGAAGGGAACCACATAGCCAAGAAGTGAGATTTCCTGAGGAATGGCTCTTGGGTAACCCCAAATTTCACATCTAGCATCTGCTCTTTTAATAAGAGAAGTGAGATTTACAAGGTAGTACTAGACTTGGGGGTTGTCCCATAGGTAGTCCAAAGTTTAGACATCTAGCCTTCTGTGTGTAATGGAAATGCAGATTTAAAGATCTTCCCTGCCCCTAGCTTAAGTGCACCTGGAGCTTGTGGTGGGAGGCTTGTTTTTCAGGAAAGGCCATACCTTGATACTTTGTGATTGGGCAGTGGGTCCAGGAGGTTGTTACAATCTTTGAGCCAGGAGAAGGCTATATAAACTCTGATGAGGGGCTTTGCTTTGGGGCTCACTTTGAAAAGTGTTGTGTGATTTGACCAGATGAGACTCTGGGAAGCCGTTGTTGAGAGCCCCCCGGCTTTGAAAACCCAGATGTTGATGCTTCCCTCTCTGGTAACTGTGATTTGGTATTGATATAATGGTAGGACAGTTTGGAAGCCTGTCTGTTTGATCTGTAAGTTCTGTAACTCTGAAGTTTGGGGTGCTGACCTTTTTCCCCTGAACTAGGTAATGTATGTTTGTTTGATTAAAGTAAGCTTGTTAACCCATTTTGAGTTGCTTTCCTTTACAAAAACAGATCTAAGAACCTGTGTTGGCAGTCACCCTGGGGATATTGGGGTGCTTGCTGCTACACTGTGGAAAAGGGAAATTTCATAAATAGCATAAATAGGCTTTTGTTGTGAGAAGATGATTGCTTGTGTTATTCATGGTGCTGGAAGAAGAATCATCAAGGGACTAAAATCATAATATGGGAGAACAAGGGGCCTGGACTTTGTACCCCCTTATTACTGTTAAGTATTTAGATGTTGTAGGTCCTCACTGAATGGGGATTCCTTGTCTATTAACCCCGTGTATGTTTCCTTTCTATAAGCTCTCAGAGTCTCTGTAGGGTAAAAGTACAACTTGTTGAAATGTTGGGTGTTGTCTGTCTAAGAGTACCAAGTGCCTGTCTCTTCCATCTAGGAAGATAGATATTATCTGGGCATTCTGGAGAAGTCATTGTTGGGGAGGAAGGGAGGGTATGGAATAACTATAGCAAAATCTACAGTGGTGGGCTCTGTCCAGGCCTGCGGCAGTTGATCCATAGTAACTGTGGCCTCAGCTCCAGGGAACATGGCAACCGCCACGTCAATTTCCATCACGCTTCTTCCTCTTCTCTGGCAGGAGGAGGCATAGGAGAAGCTGAAGATGGGATATCCTTGACCCCATCCTTTCCTAGGACTATAGGGCAGTAAGGACTGGGGGATAAAGTGGGGGAAAATGGGCAGCAGCTGCACTGGGGGCTGGTCCAAATTGTGAGGAGACAAAGCTTAGCATGAAGGAGCACTTTTTGAGCCTCTTCAATAATAGCATATGGAGGGGCAGCTAGGTGGAGCACTGGCCCTGGAGTCAGGAGGACCTGAGTTCAAATTTGGCCTCAGACACTTAACACTTACTAGCCATGTGACCTTGGATAAGTCACTTACCCCCAATTGCCTGGCCTTTCCCCCTCCAAAAAGACAAAAATAAATAAATGAATAAAATAATAATTTGTTAAGTAATGGACACTGCCTTATGGGTAAAGGGATGAACTTGCAGCCTTGCCATCCATCTTGTTGCTGAGATTTCTGGGGTACCCTGCTTTCCCTTCTAATATTCATAAAGTTCTTGGCACATAGTGAATGCTTAATAAATGCTTATTCCCTCCTCTTCCCTTCTCATCTGCCCTGTCTCCAAGCCCTAAACTTGGCCTTACCATGTGACTTGCTGCTGCAACCTCCAGACTATCAAGCCATTTCATATGCCCTGCAGCCTTACCTTTCTATGGGTACTGTCTCCCCCTATTAGAATGAGAAGCTCCTTTAGAGCAGGGGCTGTCTTGCTTTTCTATCCCCATCTCTTAGCATAGTGCTTGTCACATAATAAATGCTTTTTCATTCATGTAGTCCTTCCTTCTTTCCCCCTCCTTCCTTCTCTCCCTCCCTCCTTCCTTTTCTTGCCTCTTTCCCTTCTTTCCTTCCCCTCCCTCCCTCTATCCATCCTTCCAGGACAGTCCAAAGAACAGTGCAATGCTATACATATTGATTACTTTAGGACACTGTAGAAAGGGGGACTCACTGAAGACAGAAGATTATGTTGATTGTTTGAGTTATTATGAGAGCTTTATGTGTTTTCTGCATTTTCATATAAGCTCTTGTGAGTTTGCCTTTTAAGCATTTTTTATGGTAAAATATATACTGTCCCATACCTAATAAGTTAATTGTAACCCTGAGTTGTTCACGGTGTTGTTATTGGATCTTGGAGAGACCTTTTATTTACATTTGTGGAGACTTTGTATGGGATCTTGGGGGGATCCTTTTACCCACAACTGAGGCAATCTAAACACAAGTTATATTCAGAGATTTTACCAGAATAAACTCGGGGTGGGGGGACAAAAAATGTCAAAGAACTAGTGATTTGAGATACTGCCTTTAACACTAGAATTGATCCATGTAAATTCAGAGCTTGGGCACACTGGTCCATGTGTGATATAAGCAATGTAAGGCAAAAATTTATATCCTCTGCTTTTAGTTAAATGAGACTTCTAGGAGATAAATACTTAGTTGAAAATTCCCCTCTTTATTTTGCTTCAGTGACAATTTTATGATCTGAATTAGGATAGTAGCTTGCACATCCTCTGTCTGCCTGGGTGGTCTATAGTAGCCTCTCACAAAAAAATATCATTTTTGTTTGTCCTTATTCAGAAGTTTTTCATCAAATGTTGCCACTGTCTTCCCAGGTTCATGAATTTCAGTTCAGACATACTGAACTATTCCATGACCACCCCTGCCCTTAATTCTTTATTAAATTTGTTTCTGTTGAAGATAGTATGCATGTATTCCAATAATGGCTCCTATTCTGCCAAATCTTAGTTGATACCATGACATTATAGACACAATCATACAGTGTTAGAGTTAGTAACATGCCTAAGTAGTTCTCTTGTATTTCCCTTAACCATCAATCTCTGATCCCAAAGGATTAGGTAAGAAAGAGTGGCCTGAAACCTTATCCATTCCTCTACTTCAGGAACTACTTCAGGCTCTCTAGCCCAAATTCAGGATTCTTCCCCCTCTCCTTGCTGGTACTCAAGCTGGTTGTTGCCTAGCAACCCCAAAACATCTTCCCCCTGCAGCATCAGCAGCGGTAGCAGCAGCAGCAGTAGAGTGAGGCCAGAACTATTACAGGAGCCACAGCCGCTAACTAGGAATGTGTGGGAACAAACCCCTAAAATAGGCTTAAGTGTGAAACCCAAAGCTACTTTTTAACCCCTCAGGTCCCATGCTGCCTTCCAAGGAATAGAATAGGGGGCCTGGCCTGGTCTCAGACTGGCCTTCTCCTCCAATGCCCAACCTCACTTCCAACTATCTTCTGTCTTTGAATCTCACTTTCTGTATTAGGCCAAACCATTTTCTACAGAAGCTTAAGGCTCTCTAAATCTATGACTCCATAGATTGGATCCTAGAATCTTAGCTGGAAGTGAACTCAAAGGCATCCAGTCCAACCCCATCATTTTACAGGTGATAAGATTAAAGATCAAGCATGTTAAAGGACTTGTCTAAGGTCATATAGATTGTTGTTCAGTTGTCCAGTCACATCTGACTCTTTACGACTCCATTTGGGGTTTTCTTGACAGATACTGAAGTGGTTTGCCATTTCCTTCTCCAAGGTCATACAGGTACTGAGCACCAGAAGCAGGATGGCAAGCCATTTCCTTTGACTCCAGATCCAGTACTCTTTCTACTGTATTCTATATGACTATTCTTGTCTCTGTGTGCTGAAAACCCTAAGTAAACATGAGTCATTCTTATGATAAATTACATCATATATCTCTATATCACTGAAAGATTTAATGAAATTCTGTAAACTTTTTACTAAGTATCTACCATGTGAAGGCATAAAGCATTTTACCCACAATATTTCTGAGGTAGGCAGTACAAATATTATCTCCAGTTTATAGATGAGATAACTGTGATTCAGAAATGTGCTCTTTCCACCACACCACACTTCCTCTTCGATCATTATCAATGAGAATTACTGATTTTGTATGTATGTCACACTGTCCCTATCTCTCTACCTCTCTATGTTTCTGTCTCCATGACCACAGATCTGGGTCTTAATCTCCATGTCAGTATTTCATTGTTTGCATGAATCACTATGGTCCCTTGGTCTTTTCCTTCTTCCTAAGACAAAGTGCTTAACTTGGTGATTGACCGGCTTTCTTCCAGGCCTATGTAGATTGCCTGTCTCCCCCCCACCCCCCCGAGTTGGATAACGCTCCTTACATCTAGGCCTCCTCAGTCATATGGCAACACTGCGTAACCGTGGCAACCACAACTTTTGTTCTCTCCATTATAGAAGTTGGGTAGAGCCCTCACCCGAGTACCATGATGAGAAGGGTTGACCATGAGACCAAGAGACTCCATGGCAACTTGATAAGGAGACTGCCTAGAAAGCAAATTGTTTCAGTTACTTCCTTGGCCTACTTCAGGGCCAAGTAGGCAAGGTAAAGCTAACACCTGTCTTAAGGCACAGAAAAAGAAAAAAGTCCTTCCTTCTATCTAACCTCCAGGTACAGTGAAGATAATCCCCCAGAGAATTTCCTTTCAGAACCCAGGTTAGAACCCTCCCTCCACTGCCCCCAGGAATCCTTTATAAATTGGATTACAACCCTACAACTGGCCGAAAAGGCTCTTTCCGATGTTACCAGCTGCTAAATCCAATGTCTTTTTCATAGTTCTCATTCTGCCTGACCCTTCTTCAGCTTGTGGCTCTGGGCATCATTCTCTCCTCCTGGACACTTTTTCCTCCCTTGGCTTCTGAGACATTTTGGTTCTCCTCCCACCTGACAGATTGTTCTTTCTCTATCTCTTTTGCCAGATCATTATCTTTCTGCCACCCACTAAGTGTAGGCATCCCCCAAGGCTCTGTCCTGCGCCCTTTTCTCTTCTCTCTCTCTATTCTCTCCCATGGTGATTTCATCAGCTCCCATGGGTTCAATTACCAACTTAACTCGGATATTTCTCAAATGTATATCCAGCCCCAATCTTTCCCAAATTGCATTTCCATGTTACCTCTCACTGCTAGACATCTTCACATAGCCATTTCAAAACTTGTTCAAAGTGGAATTCATGTTTTCTCCTCAAACCCACCCCTCCTTCAAATGTTGCTGTTTCTGCTTAGGACTCCACCATCTTCCTCCCAATCACCCAGATTCACAATCTTAGAGGCATCCTTGAAGCTTCCCTCTCCTTCCCCCTCCACCATATCCAATTAATTGCCAAGTCTTATCCATTCTACCTGTCTCCACATCCCAGCTCACATCTCTCCTCTTTTTACACCCATGTAACCTCTCGAAGGCTACTTCAGGCCTTCATCTCCTCTTCCTTGGACCACTGAAATAACTTAATTGTTCTCTTTGCTTCCAGAATCTCCCTTCTCCAATCCATCAACTACAAAGCTGCCAAAATAAGATTCCTGAAACACATATCAGAATATGCGATTGCAAAAATCTTCAGTGGCTTTTTATTGCCTCTGGTATAAAATACAAATTCTTCAACTTGGCATTGAAAGCCCTTCACAGCCTGGCTCTCCCCAACTTTTCCTGTCTTATTTCCAACTAATTACTCCCATCACATACTTTCTATTCTATTCAAACTGGCTTGCTAAGTTGTTTCCTGTGCAAGACATTCTATCTCCTGACTCCATCCTTTTTTTCAGGCTTTTTCCCACACCTGGACTGAGATCCCTCCTTACCTGTGCCTTGTAGAATGTCGTTATCATTATTCAGTGGTGTCTGACTCTTTGTGACCCTGTGGACCATACTGTCCAGGGGGTTTGCTTGGCAAAGATACTGGAATGGTTTGCCATTTCTTTCTCTGGTGGATTAAGGCAAACAGAGGTTATGTGACTTGTCATAGCTAGTAAGTGTCCAAGGCCAGATCTGAACACAAATCTTCCTGATTCCTGAGCCAGTGCTTTATCCACTGAGTCACTTAGCTCCCTCATAGAATGTCTAATTTTCTTCAAAGCCCAGCTCAGATGTTTATGAGGACCTAAGGGGCAGCTGGTGGCACAGTGGTTAGAGGGCCAGGCCCAGAACCAAGAAAACCAAACTAAAATCTGACCTCAGATACTTACCAGCTGTGTGACCCTGGGCAAATCACTTAATTCTGTCTGCCACAACTTCCTCAAATATAAAATGGGTATAATTACAGCACCTGCCTCATTTTGTTGTTGTAAAGATCAAATGAGATAATCATTCATTGCTAATATGGAAATATGCTTTGAATGTTTGCGCATGTGTATCTTATACCAAGCTATTTACTGTCTGGGGAGGGTGGGGTGATAATGGGAAAAAGGAGAAAATACGGAACTTAAATATTTTTAAAGGGATGTTAAAAATTGTCTTTATATCCTAATTGGGAAAAATAAAATATTATTTAAAAATAATTATTGAAAGCACTTGACACATAGTAGGTACTACATAAATGTGTATTCCCTTCTCCTTATAGGACACCCCTAATCCATTCATTGTTACTGCTTGTTAACTCCTGGAATTCCTTTGGGTTACTTTGTATACTCTTTGTATTTTCTTATTTATGTATATGTTGCAGCTTTCTAGCAGACTATAAGCTCCTTAAGGACAGGAACTGCTTTGCTCTTCTCTTTGTTTCTCCACTACCTAGCTTGGTGTCTTACACCCACTCAGCATTTAAGAAATGTTGTTTGAAGTTGAATGAGAGACCCACAACTGAACTGATGCTATTAAAAGTCAGTGCTGACCTTCTCTACTTCCTGAGAGTGTTAACCCTTTCCAACTCACCCAGACATGGGAAACCTCTTTTCCCAATCTTTGTCCTTTATTGTTCCTCCCCTCTCCAATACACATACACACGTACACATATGTGTAGACACATCACACACATTACATACATACCACACACACCCCCACACACACACTCACACCCTAGCTGATATTATCATAGACCTATGATCTAGAAAAGTCCTCAGAGATCATTCCAAACCCCGTCCTTCTACAGATGAGAAAAGGGAGTTTTATACAGGGGAAGTAATATGCCCAAGTCCCCAGAGGTAACACATAGAAGATAGTAATTTTCAAACCCAATCCTCCAGCTCTAAAGAAGTTCTAATTCTGCTATACCAGTTGGATAGTCCTTCCTGTAGCCTAACCTTTACCCTTGCTGTTGTTACACTCAAATAACTATCACAATATCACATTATATACCATCTGAGGTTTTAAGACACGCTTTATATCCATGATCTCATTTTCTGATTCTCATAACAACCCTATGTCACAGGTAGTAGCAATATTATTATACCCACTTTATGGAGGGGGGAACTGAATCTGAGAGACTAAATTACCTAATATTAGAGATGGAACTCAAACAAAAGTCACTGACTCCAAGACCAAGGTTCTTTACAAGGTGGATAGCATCTAGAGTCAGGACAATTCATCTTCCTGAGTTCAAATCTGGTCTCAGACACTTACTAGTTGTGTGACCCTGGACAAGTCACTTAACCCTGTTGGCCTCAGTTTCCTCATCTGTAAAATGTGTTGGAGAAGGAAATGACAAACCACTCTGGTATCTTTGCCAAGAAAATCCCAAATGAGGTCATGAAGATTTGGGTACGACTGAAATCGACTAAGCAATAATGACAAATCATTATGTCTGGGAATTGTCCTCTCTGAGGCCAAGACTGACCAACTGAGTCACAGGATCATTGATGCAGAGCTGGAATGGACCTTGGAGGTCAGCTAGTAAAACCTCTTGATTTATAGATAAGAAAACAGGTCTTGAGAGGCTAAATTTAACTACCTTTGTACATTCACCAAATTAGATACTGTATAGAGAGTAGCTACAAAGAAGGAAGAAATATAGTAAGGGGGACACTCAGATGTTCACAGGAGTCAAAATCCAAAGGAGACAGAAGTAAAATCCGTGACCTTAAATGTCTTTGTATACAAACACCCAAAGTTTAGGCAACAAGGAAGAGAAATGAGAGGTTTGTTAGGCAAGGAAGCAAATGCAGTTTTTTAGGTATGACAGAGACCTGGTGGGATAAGACTCACTGGAATATGGCTTTGGATGGCAATAATTTCTTCGAAAGAAACAGGGTAGGAAAAAGGAAGATGGGGTAACATGGTAGAATAAGAAGGAATATTCAGGTGAGGAAATCCAGGAACAACAGATGTGAAGAGCATTTGGGCGAGTATCAAGGGAGGAACAAAGATATTTTGTTATTGGAGTCCATTACAGATTGCCTGGCTAGAAAAAGGAAATAGATGAGGATGAGTTTAGGAAACAGATCACAAGCCTGGCATAGAGATACTATTTAGTAGGGTGGGAGAGATTTTCATCATCCAGATATCTGGGTATCTACTATTGTACACTCTGTGCTTAAGTCCTGGGTCTAGCTAGAGTCAAGAAGACCTGAATTCAAATACAGCCTCAGGCACTTATTAGCTGTGTGACTTTGAGTAAAGTCAGCTAACCTGTTGGCCTTAGTTTCTTTTAGCTGTAAAATGGGCAAATAATAGCACCTACCTCCTAAGGTTTGAGAAAAATTATTATTAAATAACTAATTGTGAATATTGGGGAGAAACAGGGTTTATCCCTTTCTGAAACCTTATTCTCTACTAGGCTAAACCAACATCTGAAAGACATTGCTGATAATGAGATTAGGTTAACTTTCTCCTCAATTTGGTTCAGTCTCTGCCCAGGTGGGAAAGCTCATTGTGTTCTACAAAGGTTTGGGTAGGAATTAATTCTTCAATTAAATTGCCCAAGGCTGGGGGTGATTTTTGGAGTAAATTACATAATCAAAGTGAGGGTCCTCAGCCCCTCCTTAGAACAGGCCTATTTCTTATTATAATATTCATTCTCTCATTACTTGTTAACCAATCAGAATGGAATGCCACCCTCAGAAACAGCCTCTTCCAAATGCATATAAGCTTTGAGTGGGTTTGAAATTCTAGAGTGTCACTGACCCCTTTTATTAATTAGCATGATTAACAAAATGGTTAATTACCCCAAAAATTATGTGTCTTGAACTTTTTATATGTCATAGTTTATTGTGAGGATTAAATGAGATAATATTTGTAAAGCACTTAGCACAGTGCCTGGAATATAACAGGTGCTATATAAATGCTACCTATTATTATTATAAAGCAAAGTAATAAATAACTTCTCAACTTGCTTTATTGAGCATTGCATCTACCAGCTTTTTTGAAGAATCAGAAAGAAGAAATTCTAGATGATCTTGGATTCTCAATAACAGGGAAGAACTGGTTGCCAAATAGTAAAGGTGGGAATCTTGGGGGAAGCAATCACTTCCTCCTATTGTTGTGAGGAGAGGAACGCTGGGCAAAGTGTGATTTCCATTCTGAACTTTGGAAGAATTCAGAGAAAGAATAGGCAGGAGTCTATGGATTAAAATCATACGGGGGAAGTCAGTCCAAGAAGAGGAGGATGCTTTCAAGAATGAAATTCTAAAGACACAAAGGAAAACAGTTCCATCGAGGAAGGAAAAACAGGAGTTTTCTCAAGAGACCAATGTAGTTACACATATACAACCTATTTAGATTTTTTAAGTGTATGAAGAAAAAAAAAGAAAGGGAGGTGACTAGAAAATAAATATAATAGCATGGAACAGACGTAAAAAAAGTGTCAGGAGTGCAAAAGTGAGATCAGTTGAGGGCAGTGAGGAAAGTCAAGGACTTCAAAAAGGGGTTATTTTAACTCTATTGAGGGAAGGTGAAGTAAGAGGATCAAAGAAGAAATAGGACTAATGATTGGAGTGGATGAGTTAATGATAACCGGCAACAGCCAAGCAGGATGGCCTTCCTATTGTTAATAACAGAACAAAAATTCCTAAAACAGTGGTCACGCTCAAGATAAGTAAGGAGCTAATAAGAGAGAACCTCAATGCCTACAACAAACCCACACCATTATAAAGCCAATGCAGATACCTGTAGCGACTGCTATGAATATGTACACATTCCCAAGGATGGTTTGCAAAATATAATAAATCCTCCTCTTCCAAGAGAAAGCCAAAGTATTTATTTGGTATATTGCTATTAGGATACTAAAAGGCAAGGTTTAGTAAGATATTCATCACCAATACAGGGAGCCCCAACATCAAAAGTGTTCTCTCTGTGTCACACACACACACACACACACACACACACACACACACACACACACACACACACACACACACACACACACACACACACACACACACACACACACACACACACACACACACACACACACACACACACACACACACACACACACACACACACACACACACACACACACACACAGTTTTCAATCAAAGACTTGATTGGCTTAGTGCTGAGAAGCTTGGAAATCAGTACTTAATTAGAAAGGTGTGGGGATCCCTATAACCCAGAACCTAACTGACTCTGAATCCGGGCTCCTTGAGAGGCCTATTAATGGGTAGGGAAGATCTTATATCCCATTAACCTTACATCCAGTCCAAATGAATTACATCCTCAGACCCTCAGAGATGTGACTGATGTGATTGCTGAGCCACTCTGAATAATATTTGAATGATCTAGAAAACAGAAGAGTTATCATGAGATAAAATGTTCTGATTAAAAAAAAAAAAGACAGAAAGGAGTCTGAAAACTATACGCCAGGGAGATTGATTTTGGTTCTTGGTAAAAGTTTAGAAAAGACCATAAAAGAAATTATGGTTAATGAACCCTAGAAAGGGAAACAGTGAAGACAGAGAGCTCACACAGCTTCATAAGGAATAGATATGCCACACTAAACTTATTTCCTTTTTTTGACACGATGACTTAACCAGTAGAACTATGAACATTGTTTGTCTTGATTTTTATCGAAGCATTTGATAAAGTATCTCATATTATTTTTAGGGAAAAGATGGAAAGATATGGACGAACTCAAACCCACCTTCTTCTTAACATCCCTATTTCTGTGCATGGTACCACCATGAACAGATAGCTGGTTCAAAATAGCCAAGATAGCCAAGTTCAAAATCTTGGAGTCACACAGCTAGCAAAATGATATTTCTAAATAATAGAGCTGACCACGTTACTCCCCTGCTCAAATGAGCTTTGGTGGGGTGCTATTGTCTCTAGGATAAAATACAAAACACAAATGCCAGGGCCTACCTTTTAGTCTCCATGCTCTCTAAGGTCTGACCAGTCTAGCCTTCTTGCTTTCTTACACCCATTCTTTTGCATAGGCTAGCCTGTTGCCTAGAAGGTATTCCTCCTTACTGCCACCTCTTAGAATCCCTACTTTCCTTCAAAGTGCAACTCAAATGCCACCCCTTGAGGACTTTACTGTTAATGTAACACCGTAAGATGACTTTGTGTTTACTTTGTGTATTCTTATATGTGTGTGGCATATGGGGTGTTCAGGGAAGACTAGCACCTCTGGTATCAGGGGCTTGAGGAGCCTTGTCAGGGCTGCTCACCCACCTTTGGTGTCCACCTGGCTTTCAACTCTGACCTGTGGTTCCAGGAAGCTGTAGCACATGCAGGACCCACACTCCAGTTAATACCCAAAATAAGTGAAAACCTCCCCAAATGGAATAGGAAGATGAGAATAATTTGTTCCAATGGCCATGAAAAAGGCTGAAGCAGGTGCTGTGGAGTGCCTAGAGCTTGGTCAGGCATCAAAAACGCCAAAGTCGTCGACTGCACCCTGGGCCATCACCAGTTGTCCTGACTTTTGTCCAGTCACTGGACTGTGATGACTCTGGAAGAGAGCAGGGAGGCTGACAACTTTGTGCAACTCTGCCTCATTTAGATCCCATTCACAGGCAAATCAAGTCACCCTGTGATGTCATTGGTTCTCTTAGGAAAAATGAAGGACAAACAACTTATATGTGTATATATTATTTCCTCCTCCAAGAGAATGTAAATTCTTTGAGGGAAGGACTGTTTCATTTTTATCTTTGTTTTCTAGCACCTAGCATGTAGCCTGACACATAGTTGACATTTCATAAATGTTTATTGATTGATTGACCAGATGAAATAACATTAGGTGTATTTGAAAGGTTGAAGGTCAACTGACTGCCAATCTGGTAGGAGGTCTCCAGTGGAGAGCCCCGGGAAATCTGTGTTTGACTTCATGCTTTTTTACATTTCTTTTTCAATAATTTAGATAAAGGTATGGACAGCATGCTTGTTAAGTCTGCAGATGATGCAAAGCTAGGACAGACCACCAAGACCTTAATAATTCTCAATAGGCTAGAGATCTGGATCGAATCTAATACAATGAAAATGGCATGAGGATAAATATAAAATTTCACAAGTAAGCTTCAAAAACAAAACAAAACCAAAATAGCTTCACAAACACAAGCTCATACAGAGGCATGTCAGCTAGCAGTTTTGTTTGAAAAAGATCTAGGGGGTTAAAGGTCTGCAGGCTCAATATGAGTCAGCAGTACGAAGTGGCAGAAAAATAGCTAAGTTGCTCTTGTCATGCATTAAGTGACCTAGCTTCTAGGAGGAAGCAGAGGACAGTTCCTCTATGTTTTGCCCTGATCAGACATCGGGGAGAAGCATAGTGAAAATAATAATTACAACAGCAATAATATTAGCCAGCTTTTATATATTACATTAAGGTTTGTAAGGTGCTTCACACACGTGAGTTACTTTATTTGATTCTCATAGCAACTATATGAGGTAAGTGCTTTTATCCCCATTTTAGAGATGAGGAAATAAGCTCCGGGGTCACACAGTTGATGAATAACTGTGGCAGAATTCAAACTCAGGTCTTCCTGATTCCAAAGTCCAGCATTCTCTCTGCTACTATCCTTCTAGGAGTATTGTGTGGAATTTAAGTACTATGATTATATAACTTAAGAAAGACATCGATAAGCTTAAGAATGCCCAGAGACTGCCAGAATGCCAATCAGGACACTGAAAAACCTTGAGGCCATATCACAAATGGATGGTTGAAGGCCTTGGGGATTTGAGAAGAGAAGGAAAAAGAAGAGGGGGAGGGGAGGGGAGGAGGAAAAAGAAAGAAGGGAGAGGAGGGGAGGACAGGGGAGAGGTAAAGGGTGGGGAGAAGAGGGAGGGTGGAAGGGAGGAGAGGAGAAAGGAGGGGAGGCACCAGGGGAGGAGAGGGGAGGAAGAGGGAGGGAAGGGAAAGGAGGAGGGGAGGGGGTGTGTTTGTGGAAATATGGTAGATGTCTTCAAGAGAGGTAGATGCTACAGTGGACAGAGTCAGATCTGGAGTCAGGAAAGTCAGCATTTAAAGTCTGCTGTAAACATTCAGTAACTGTTTGATCCTGGGCAAGTCATGTAACCTCTCTCAGCCTCAATCTCCCCATCTGTAAAAGGAGAAGGTTAGATTTGATGGTCTCCAAGATCCCTTCCAGGTCTCTATATATGATTTTCTAACACATGTTTGAGAGGCTCAAAGAATTAGATTTCTCTGTTTGGTCCCAGAAGCAATAGAGTTGCAAAAAAGTCAGTTTGGGCTTTAATATGAGAAAAGCTTCCCCACAACAAGAGCCCTTCAGCAGTGGAACGGGCTGCATTAGAGGTCTTTGAGCAGAGACTAAATGACCATTTGTCTGTTGTGATCGCTGGGATTCCTATATGGCCATGGGTTAGACATGGGTCAGTGAAGTCCTTTCCTAAGAGCCTGTGATTCTGTTATCCATCCGCCCAAAGTCACATACAGAGTAAGTAGAAGAGCCTGGATTTGGACCCTCATCCAGTGATTTAAAATCCAGCATTTTTTTCCCCATTAAGTCACACAGGAAACAGGGATCTGGGAGGGCAGAGGTGAGGGTAGGCACTGCATGATTGCAAGGAAGGATAGATTCGGGGGTGTGTGGGAGCCTGCTCATAAAGCCTCCTGAGAGGCAATTGTTAACTCGTTCAATTTAAAGTGTTGTTAAATTCTCACCTCAGAATTTGGCAAATGCTATAAATCAGGGCTCCATTGATTGTTTTGTTAATTGCTTAAGAAAATGAAGAAAATGTTAATGATGCAGTTTCATCTGGAGAGCCGATTGTCAAACATTTACCAGCACACCCCTATAAAGAGGTTGGGCTTTAGGCAGGTAGAATTTCTAGGGTGGAAGCTGGGCAGGGATAGAAAGGACGATGAAATGAGGCAATAGTCAGAGCCTTTAAGGATGGGAAGCATGGGTTTCTAGGACTCCAGATCTTCCTATGGAATAGGGCAGATGAGAGGGAGATGAGTAGTCTGTGAAAGTGGATGGATTAAATGACCCCACAAGGACCTCCTGGATTGTTGATATAGCAGCCCGGCTAATCGACCAGATCTCCTGGGTCCCCAAGTAAGAGAGCTTTTTATAGCTCAGTCCCCAAAGGGGGTTTGAATAATTAAACGAGAGGGACAGAAATAGCAGCTGGACGGGAGTGGGTGGGTTATTTTGGGGTTTTCTGGAACACAGAGTTCTCGTTTACGTCACCCTACTCCCACCCCTAGAGGGAGCAGGGCCAGTTTTGGGGTTGATGGGAGATTCCCACGGTGGGAAACTTCACCCTCTCCTTTCGAAAACCCTTAGTACAATTGTCCAGGAACTCAGCCTGTCAAATGGGATATAGGTTGGGTGATCCCAAAGCACCAATGGACGAAATTCAACTGCATTGCTAGCCCAAGTAGGCATGATGGTACAGTGGGAACAGTGCTGGCTTTGGAGGCAGAGGTCCTGGATTCAAAAACTCCCTCTATTAATTTCCTACCTGTGTGATCTCACTGGGCCTCATATGTAAAATGAGGGGGTTAGACTAAATGGCCTCTAAGGGGCCTTCCAGGGGAAGGGAGCAAGCATTTGACATTATGCTCAGCACTTTAAACATATATCTCATCCTGAAAATAGGTAAAGTAATTATCCCTGTCCTATAGTGGAGGAAACAGAGGCAGAGATGTTAAATGATTTGCCCAGGGTCACACGGTTACTAAGTGTCTCAGGCTGAATTTGATCTCAGGTCTTCCTAAACCCTGGGCCCAGCTCTCTATCCACTGTACCACCCAGCCTTCCAGTTCTAATCTATTACCCTTTGATACTCTTGGGTTCTCATTTTGTCCATTCCCCTTTAACACAACTCAACGGGGATCTCTGGAGGAAGAGGTAATTCTTTCTTGCTCCCTTTTCTCACAGGAGTCCTGCTGGCTAGCCAAGATCGCTTCTGCTGCAAAGAGGGAGTGAGAGGTAGAATCGTAATAGAATAAAAGATAAGAGGCATAAAGGCAGAAATAGGAATCATGAAGAAGTTGTTTTTCGTTTTTGAAGCGGACCAGTGGCATCACAGGGAGATGTCTTATGCATGAATAGGATTTAAGTGAGGCAAGGGTGCACAAAATTGTTAGCCTCACTCTTTCTTCCAGAGCCATTGAAGTCCAGTGGCAGGACAAAAGTCAGGATGACCAGTGATGACCCATGATGCAGTGGATTGTTAGGCATCTTTGATGTCTGACCAAGTTGTAAGTACTCCACAGCACCCGATTCAGCCTCTTTCAAGGCCATTGGAACAAATCGTTCCCATTTGCCTGTTCCACTGGGGGAAATCTTCACATGCTTGAGGTAGACACTCCCCACTTCCCTAATTCATCTATGGGTTTGAGGCCTGTTGGTTACCCTCAACCCGGTTTTTAGCCCACCTACCACATGATTTTCCAGAGTGTGGCCACTTCACATGCTACAGCTTCTTGGAGCCACAGGTGAGAGTTGAGGGTCAGGTAGACACCAAAGGTGGCCTGAAAGGATTCAGCAAGCCTTCACACCAGAGGTATTAGTCCTTCCAGAACACCCCATACACCCCCATGAAGAGGTAAGGACCTAGGTTATAACCTAGTCTGCCCCACTCATAAAGGAGGAAATTAAGGTCTAGAGAGGGAAAGTGACTTGCCCACAGTCTTATATGTAGTAAGTAGCAGAGGCAGGGAGAGCCGGTAACACTGGTTCCCTGAAGGGAAAAAAAAGGATGGAAGACACACTTTTAAGTTTCATCTGCATTATTAACATTTTCTTCATCACTTTCTTAATTCTAGATAATCAACAAAATACTAAACCAAGCCCTGATTTGTAGCTTTTGCCAATTTCTGGGGTGTAAATGGCTGGCACTGAAAATTTAACAATCAGCTGGAAAGTTGGTATGAGCCAACTTCAGCACACTCCGGGGAGTGGTGGGTGTGGGGTGGTCCTCTTTGTGGGGAAAGAAGGGAAAAGGAGATGGGACACCATTTCATCAAGAGCTCTTAATAGTTCCCTTTCTATAGATCTTTATGATTACACAACTCATTCCTCGTAACAATCCTATGAAGTGTTAGTACAAGTATTATCATCCCCATTTCACAGATTCAAAAACTGAGACAAAGCACAGCAAAAGACTTGCCCAGTGTAACACAGTTAGGATGCTTTAGAGCCAGGACTCAAACCCAGGGTCCTGGCTCTTACACTGCATCTTTTTGCACTATAATGTGTTGTCTGGTGGGTATCTGGGAGAAGTGATTTAGGGCTGAAATGCTCAGAAGGCAGAGCCTTAGAAAAGGAACACTTGAATGGTGTTCCTCCTGATTCCAACTCCACCCTGTCTTCTGGTTTTCTTCCCAACATCCCTTCCTCCCCTGGCAAACTCTCAGGTCTCTGTCTCAAGGGGCCATATGACATCAACAAGGCAGTAGAGCAAAGGCCTGGAGCAGCAATCATGTCTCATGGGTTTGAAGAAGGGCAAACTGACCAATCAGACCAGAGAGGGTGGACCCTCACCCCCGCCCCCCCAAGCCCTACCTACTGGGAAAAAAGCCTTAGAGATCTTCCTGCCCAGCCTCTTTCTAATTCAGAAAAGAAATTGAGTCCCGGGACTGACCTGTCCAAGGTTATGTAGATAATAACGGATCTGAAAATTCGCTCCCAGGTCTTTTGACTCTAACTTTTGGGTTTTTTTTCTCTCCGTTAAAATATGTTCCCCCTCTTTTTTTTTTCTGTTCTGATTCTTCTTTCTCACCTTTCATTCTGTGATCTGGGTCACTCTCCTTCCCGTTGAGCGACTAAAAATCACAGACTGGGGAAATTGGAAGAGACCCTAAGAAGTCCTAATAATCGTGACTGTTTCTGCCAGACAGTCTTTCCAAACCAGAGGGGGAGAAACTGAAAAGGTGGGAGAGGGTAGAGGTGGAGGGAGGGGGTAGTTGGGTAATACCTGGGCAAGGGCTACGAGTACAATCCTCGTAAGCCCTACTAAGAGTTGTGAGGAAACAAAGTGCTTTGTACATCCTAAACAGCAATAGAAATGTGGTGCTCCAACTTTTTGCTCTTCGGACTTCAGATCTGTTTTCATCTCCCTCGCCCGTTTGGTTCACGACTTCTGCAGTCTCTTTGCTTCTTTGCTGTGTTATCCTAGCTTCATTATTCCACATCCCCCTGTCGCCGTTCGCCCCCTCCCTCCCCCGCCCCCATTCCCCACTCCCATCTTGACAGGGTGGTGGAATAGTTTGTGTGTAGACCTTTACCAGAATAGGCTGTCTGTAGTCAGTGCCATCGGAATGGTTCGGACAAAATGCCGGAGGAACTCAGAGGAGGGAACAGTCACTTCCAAATTTTGGCAGAAAGAGCGTAGGTTTTAGATTGAGATAGGCACTCAAGAGACCGTCTAGCCCACATCCCTCATTTTACAGATTAGGAACCTGAGATCCAGACCTTTGCCTCAGGACACAGAGGGAGCAGAACTTTTATTTGAAGGGTAGCACCTCAAATCCAGGGCTTTTTCCGCTCGATAACAAAAGCCTCTCTCCCAGGAAATTCACCAGCAGAAGCCACGAGGGTGGGTTAAATACAAGGCATATTCGAGGGAAAGTGGCCAAATCTGCCGATTGTCATCAGTATTATTTTTTCTAGACTCTGTCTGGCCCACTCAAGATTTACTATTAGTTTGGATCTACAACTTGCGTCTAGTTTTGTTTTTATTTATTTACCTAGTACGGGGGAGGGGGAGCCCTAAGTACAGAGTACTAATTTGGCTGGAGTAGGTAGGGGGTGTAGTTGGAGATAAGGCAGGAAATATAAGTAGGGACCAAACTGTAGAGAGCTTTAATTGGCACTCTTCCCGTTCCCCTCGCCCCTCCCACCACCACACCCCACTTATCCTGGCTCCCTTCCCCAAAGTCTCCTTTTGGGAAGTCTACAGTCCTGAGAATAGGACCTCCCCCTACTGCTTCCCACTTCAGATCTACCCTCCATACTAATTGCTAGTGCTCGAGCTTCCACAGGACAGTTTTTTTCATCCCAAACCCATACCCACGCCCCACTTCTTCCTCTTCGTCTTTCTTCTTTCCCTCCCACATCTCCCTTTTCCCTAGGTCAGGGACAGAAGCAGCAGTCTTGAAGGCCTCCAGCGCCTGGCCCTTTAAGGCCACCCTCTTCCCCCACGTGCTGTCTGGTTGGGCTGGCGACGGTGACGCACGCGTGACGTCAATGGCAGCTGGCGGAGACTGGGCTAGAAGGGGAGAAACGGGGGGAGGGGGGAGGGGGGAGAAGGCAGTTCATTTGCATTTAAAGGGGTATTTCCTTCTTCGAGTTAAGACTAGAAAGGAAGGGATGGGCTTTGGACTTTTCTTCCAGGACAGTAGAAAGCTGAAAGTCTTGTGCGGAGTTGGAAAAGGTCTAGGAACAGCTTAGGACAAGTTCGAATGCTTGAATAGTGTCCTTCCGAGGGAAAAGGAAAATAGTCCCTCCTGTTGGGGCTGGGACCATGTGACTAAGAGGAGGAGGAGGAGGAGGAGGAGGAGGAGGAGGAGGGAGAGAAGAGAAGGAAAGAGGGAGGAGTCGAGGAGAAGGCTCTTCTTGCAGGCTGTGCTGCAGCTGCCCCCACCCCCACATCCTGCCCACCCTCTGAGCAGCTGCCACCACATCCTGCCCAGGCAGGGGGGGACAGGGTGTGCTTGGGGGGGATGCACTGACCGAGGACCCAGGATTCGCCCCCACCACATATACACCACCCACCCACCCCACCCCCACCCCAGCCTCTGGTCCAGGGCGTGGTACCTGCCCTTTGCCTCTGTGCTCTGGCCTCTGGCACCAGCCTGGGCACCGAGCAGAGCTCTACCCTCCCAGTCTTGGACCTCGAAGTGCCTAACTTGGCCACTCAGACCAAAGCACTCTTCCAAGTCCTCTCCCCACTTCTTGCCCCGGAGGCAAAGGGCAGGAGAGAAATAGACACGCCTAGACTGTGCTATACCAATATGCACACCGGAATATAGGCACATAAACGCAGGCAAATCTACTCTGGGCTAGTTACACTTGTAATAAGCAGCTGACATTTACATAGCAGCGTTTACAGAGCTCTTAGCCCAGTGTCTGGCACAAGAAATGCTTTATCTAGCTGTGTCTTTACCTGTATTATTTCATTTGACCCTCACAAGAAGCCTGGAATGTAGCTGTTTCAGGCAGGGGTTCTTAACCTGGTGTGCATGGACAAGCCGCGCCGCAGCTCCCCCCCCCCCCCCATCCTGGAGGCTGGGGATTTGGATAAGAAAAAAAATTGCATCGTTTTCACTAATCTCTGAAATTTAGCATTTCCTTCCACTATGAAATTTTAAAGAAATATATTCTGAGAAGAGGTCCATAGGTTTCAGAAGAGTGCCCAGGGGAGCCATGACACAAAGATGATTACTGCACTCCAAGTACTTTTTACTTGGTCCCTTGTACTCTAAGTATTATTCTCATTCTACAGATCGGGAAACCGAGGCCCAGAAAGGGGAAGGGTCACAATCCAGTAAGTGGCAGAGTTTCAATCCAAGCCTTCTCACTCCTGGCCCAGTGTTCTTTCCTCAAAAGGACCCTGCCTATGAAGATGCACAATCATGCATACACATAGATATATACACACAGATAGACACACAGGAACACAACACACCTCCTCTTTATCCAAAGCAGACAGATGGGATGGGGGTGGGGGACTGGAGAGCTGAAGGTGGCCTCAGCACTAGGACAATGGGGGGGGGGGGGAAGAGTCTCTAGGATGCAGAACAGCAGAGGAAGGGAGTGCCAGGCAGGGCAGATCCAGAGAGGAAAAAAGGATATACAGTATTCTCCAGAAGGCATGAGGAGGGAGTAGGAGGCAGAAGGCTAAGTGTGAACCATTGCCACAGCAGAAGAAAGGGTTTTCCAATGTGCTTGACGCCAAGGAAGGGAAAGTAGACTTCTCCTGGGCTCTATTGATATGGATGCTAATCTAAACAGTAAAATTGGCTATTATTATTTTATATGTATTTGATCTACAAAGAGCATGGAGGCAAGGGGCTATACAAAACGATCTCATGCCACCCCACCCCCAAACTCCTTTGAAAGGGAGTGTGGTTTGACAGAAATAATAATATGTATAAAGTCAGAGGGCTTAGGTGTGAATCCCTGGTCTACCACCTATTAGCTGTATGACCTTGGGCAAGTAACAACCTCTCTGGACTCGATTTCCTCATCTGTAAAAAGGGGGTGGGGTGGTGGTGGAGAGGAGACTACATGGCCACTAAGTTTTCTTGCAGCTCTCTGTCTCTGACCCTAAACTCCTAGTTAGAGGTCTGTGGCCATGCTAGAGGAAAACAAAAGCTTTTGCTTTAGCACTGGGGCTTTCTCTCAAATAGGCTGGGTATGCTAGGCAGCTTTTTTGGAAGGAGGCATCACCTTGTTAACCACAATAGAAATTTTTAGAGTTTAATCTTCCAGAAGTCTTAGAAATATTCTTGAGATGTTTGGCTGCTCTTTCACAAAGGGATAGAGGGAGAAATTAAGTACCAAATCTCCCAGAGTGTGTCAGCACTAACTTGATAACACACACACACACACACACACACACACACACACACACACACACACACACACACACACACACACACACACACACACACACACACACACACACACACACACACACCCTCAGCTGGAAAAGATCTGAAATCATCTTGACCAACCTCACTTTATAGATAAGGAAATGGAGGCCCAGCAAATCACTCTAGTATACTTTGAAACACTAATGGATTTGGAATCAGAGAACCTAGATTCAAATCCCAGGTCTGCACTTTTTAAAATTTAGGAGAGATTAATTTTATCTCTCAGGGCCTCAGTTTCTTCATCTGAAAAAAAAGGAGGGGGTTGAGTTGGGGTTTTAGGTCTTTTTCTAGCTTTAAGTCCTGTGATCCTATAAGCTCTATAAGTGAGAGGCAGTGTTAGAGAGTTGGTTTTGGATCCTGGAAGACGTGTGCTCAAATACTGACTCTGACACATATGTGCTATGTGTCTCTAGGCAATAGTCTATAGCCATAAATTGCAGAGAAGATACTGATTTGCAATAGTACAGGTAGTTTTCTTATCCTAATCTTATACTATTGATATCACACTCCTTATCCCCCTGTGAAAACAGACCTTAGTGTCAAAGCTTCCATAAGTATTTTGAACTGAGGACTTGGTGAGGCAGTTGTGGGCCTTGGGGTTGATGTTTAGAGGTAGTCTTGCATCTTGAGTCTAGAGGGGGCACTGTCAAGTCGTCCTCCCTACTGCCTAATCTGAATCCTTCTTACTATAATATCATCCCTTACTCTTTTATTTATTTGTTTCATGAAGTCCAGAAGAAGACATATGCTACTACTTGTTCCCCTTCCACAAAGTTTCTGTGCTGTATCCACTCTCTTCTCCAATTCTGTCTGCCTCTCCTCAATATGCCCTCCATGGAGCTCAGTGAGGTCCTGAATCTCCCTTCAGGATTTCATCTTCCAAGATCAAATGCTTTCCTTAGCTGTTTCTTCAGTTCTGGACCCCCAGGGATTATATCCCTCCCCTCCTGTGACATCATCAGTCATCCTCTGGTTCCTGGCCCTTTAATAACCAGCTCAGGTGACTCACCTTCCTTCCTCATTCCTTTGTTCTGGGGCCCACATTCCAAGCTGGGGAGGACCTAACAGCCAATAACATCCTTGGAGGGGTACCAGCCTGGCTCAGGATTGGTCAGATCTTTAGTTAGCGGGATGCTCACCCTGCAGGTCTTTTAAAGGGTGGGACTAGGAGCTGGTACAAAGTTGGGGTGGGGGGTGAAGGGAAAAGAAGATACCTGGGTCTTTTGGTTTCAAGACTGAATTGGCTTTGTGGGCTATTTCTATAGATTAAGAAGAATCATTCCATTAAGGCTGGGCATGAGGGAGGGCTGGAGAGTTCGGGGAGCTTCAAAGTGGGATTCTAGATTAGAAAGGCCAAGAGGCAGGCCATCTATCCTTCCAGTTCCCTGATGGACTTCCCTATCCCCTTTTCTTATTTATTGTCAGCTGTAATGTCCTGTCCAGGTTAGTTTTCCCAGGCCCCTTCCTGTAAAGCCTTTTCCAGCAACCGCTGATCTCTCCAGTCTCAACATTCTGCTTTCCCGACGGAAACAGCCGGAAAATAAACACCCTGATGACTAAACGGTTTCTCCAGCTAGAGCCTAAGGAAGTCCTAAAAATAGAGCCCGTCAAATGAGGGGAGGTTTCCCACTGCTGGGCTGGGGGAGAAGGTAGGTCATTTCATCCATCCTCCTACCTCCACAAACAGTCAAATAGAAGTTGTTTGAACCCTGAGAATGCCCAGGGAAGATGCAGCTTAGACTTCTACCCTTGCCTGTCAGAAAGTCTTTCCTGTGGTCTAACTTCTATTCCTCAAGGCTTATACAGGGTGTACTCACAATCTGCTAAGTGTGTAGAGCCCAGACCTGTTGGGGAGCTGACAAGCTGTAAGAAGACCATGTGGGACATTGCTTAATCATGGAGGGTTTCCTAGAGGAGGGCCCAGGAGGGAGGGTTTGGAGAAAGAGGCCAAGGAAATAAGAGCCTGTTGGCTTTGTATTACTTGACATACAGTACTACAAGATGAGCCACCAACCTAACTGCAAAGCAGTCTTTCTGATGTCTCCTGTTTGGGTTGGGAAGGACCTGAAGAGATTAATCAGTTCCTTTTCCTGCCTCCAGACTCCACAATCTGGTCCAAGTTCTTCTCCAAGAAATGGAGAAATGGACTTTAAGCCCAATGAGAAGAAACTAGAAAGATCCCATTGTTTAGTCCCAGTCTGCCACTTACTAGATGCTCGACCCTGGACAAGTGACTTAAACTTTTTGTGCCTCAGTTTTCTCATCTGTAAAAAGGGGATAATAATACCTCTAATACTTATCTCACTAGGTTGTAGTGAAGATCAAATAAGATGAGTATAAAGTCGTTAACAAGCATGTATTATAAGCCTACTATGTGTACTACTAAACCCGATTAAGAACCTACTATGTGCCCGCAGGCAGTATGCTAAGGGTTGGGGATACAAACAAAAGGGTAAAAAAAAAGTCTGTTCCCGAGGAGCTCTTAATCTAATGGAGGCAAAGACATGCAAACAGCTAACAAGATATGGACGGGATAAACCAGAGATAATCCAGAAACAAGGCTTTAAGGGGGGACCGGGAAAGGGCTCTGTAAAGAGTAAAGACCTAAACCACTATCAGGTATTCTTTTTCTACAGGGAGGTGCTTTGATATCTGTTCCCTTGAAGTTAGGTCTGATGGACAGCATTCGGGAGGCTGAGGACCCCCGTCAATTTAGGGGGATTAGAAAGGCTAATGTCTGTTTAGGGAGCCTTGGAAGTCTTGATTGGGGTAGCCGGATTTAAAACAAAACAAAACGGGCCAGTCCTCCTTTAATAAGATGTTTTCAAGGGTGTTTCCTGTGCTGGGGGAAATTAGGGTTCCCGCCTCTTTAAATTGCCCCCTTGGCTGCGCTCCGTGGGCTGCGGGCTCCGGGGATGAGGTCACCCAAGAACTATGAGCCTGTAGCTTTAAATTGCTAGGCGTCTACGGAGCCGGGCGGGGGAGGGGCGCTGGAGTGCCTGTCACAGGTAGCCTGGGGAGCCGCTCAGCCCCCTCCCTTCTACCGAAAGCCTGCCCCTTTAAGCCGGTCTGTCTTCCTCCATGCCTTCCCGAGGCAAGAGCTGGGTGGGGTACACATGCACCCCAGGAAGGAGGCGCCTGGCGCTTTAAATACTGCCCCCTCAAGGCCCCCCTCCCCAAGTTTCTCTAACTCTCCTCCCCGAGGGAAGGGGATGGTCCTGAGACCACCCCACCCCGGGCAGAGCCCCGCCAGCCCCGGGGGGCAGCGCGGACAATCAACTCCGCTTGTCGTGCTCCCCACAGGGCGCGGGCAGGTGGGGAGAGAGAGAGAGAGAGAGAGAGAGAGAGAGAGAGAGAGAGAGAGAGAGAGAGAGAGAATGTGTGTGTGTGTGTGTGTGTGTGTGTGTGTGTGTGTGTGTGAGTGTGTGTGTGTGTGTGTGTGTGTGTGTGTGTGTGTGTGTGTGTGTGTGTGTGTTGGGGTTGGGGTGGGTTACTGTCCCTTTAATAGCACCTCCGCCCGGCTTCATCTCTTCACGTCCCTCCCTCCCGGCGGCCGCGGCGGCGGCGGAGGGATCCGCGGCTCCTGCCTGCGCTGCAGCCTAGCTTAGGGCGGGGAGGAGGGAGCCGGGAGGGCGGTAGACTCACAGGCGGGGAGGGGAGGGAAGGAGGGGGGGAAACCGTGCTGGGCCGTAGAAGGGGGTGGAGGAGGTGGAGGAGGGAGGGGGCGGGCCCCGGCTCCCGGGCCCACCCCTCCCCTGGCCCCGCCCCCCGGCCCCCATGGGGCCTTCCCATTGGCCCCCCAGGCTGCCCGTCACCCCGCCACCTCCTCTCCTTCCCCCCGCCCAAGCTAGGCTGAGCTGTGCCTACGTTGGCCTCGGCTCCCGGGGACTGGAGGAGTTACCTTTGGAGCCCAAAAGGAGGAAGGAAGAAAATATATCAACAACAGCGGCGGCTCGGGAGCCTCAGCCCCGGACCCTCCCTCCCCTCTACCCCGGCCCCAGGACAGGGGCCCGGGACCTCCCGGCTCCACCCAGGGCCCGGGCAGACGCCTGTCTCGTTAGTTATTTTTCGATATCCCCTCCCCCCAAAAAGAAAAAACCCACCACCTTCCTGCGCTTGGAGATCTGAGAGGAGAGAGGACCACCACTCTTCCTCCAGCCCTTCCGCGACACCCCCCTCCCCCAACGGGGGTTGGTGAGTAGAAAAGAAATAACGCGCCTATCACTTTAAGAGACCCGCCTCCCCCTCCCTCCTCTCTCCTCCCCCCACCCCGGGTTGGGGTGTCCTGGGTGGAGGGGGCGCCCTGGCCATTCCCCCGTCGTGTGGGATGGGGTTAGCCGGCTGTGTCCCGGAGGGAGAGCCAGAGCAGGCCGGGGCGGGGGGTAGGGAAGCCAGAAGCGGGGCGGTCTTGGGGGTTACAGGCAGACCAGGTGTGTTGGGTAGGGGGGGCTACAGGGACGTGAAGGGGCATACACCCCGGGAGGGAGGGGGTGTCCCGGCGGAGTCTGGTGGGTGCTGGCATCTTGGCATGGGAGAGGGTCGGATGTGGGCCTGGAGGTAGAGCAACCCCCACCCCGTCGGTGGGGGGGGGGGGTACCAGGGTGACAGCCTGGAGCGACTGACATTTTAACAGCCGGCCCTCCCTTCCCTGCCTCCTGTTCCCTCCTCCTTGGCCCAAAATGGTGCAGAAGGGGGCCTGGGAGGGTGATTGGAGGGTGGGGGTGGGGTGGGGGAGCTGCAGCTGTTTGGGAGGGAAAGGGGGAGGGGGGGAATGTTGTTCAGATGACACCCGGGCTGGGTGGGTGGGTTGCTCTGTCTCTGTGTGTTGGGGCCCAGTTTGGCTTCTGTGACAGCTGAGAACTGGAGATGACAAACAAGCTGAGGGGAGGAGAGCCTGTCTCTCAGGACCTGACCTCCCACTCTGGGTCTCTCTCCCCAAACCCGGACCTTGACCCCAGTGCCAGCTTCCAGGTTGCAGCCTAGTTGGAGACCCCCATTCCAGTTGTCCACAGCCCCACCCTTGGGTGAATAACTAACTCCTAGCCAGAGTTTGCATCTGTGCAACATCTGGGGAGTGGGGGCTAGAGGAAAGCGCTTTCTGCCCCCCTCCTCTCTCTCTTACCCAGGGTGATTAGAGCTGGGATAGGGAGGGGCAAAAAAATAGGTCTTCTTGGGGCCCCTTGGCCTCCTTGTTTTAGGAACTCCAGGGGAAGAAGAAGGGAGGGATCCCCCTATCCTGGCACTTCCTTCTCAGTGTCTTTGGGGTCTTTCAGGTCAGTGAAGGGGGTCCGGGAACAATGCATACATAGCTGGACCATTGCCCAAGTTCTCTGCAGGTTCTTCTGATTCGTGTAGTAGGCTCACTTGGATCTTTCTAGCTACCACACCGAGTTGGAGGGGGAAGCCATGCTGAGGGAAGGAGATGGAACTTCTCTGGGGTGGTGGTGGTATCCCTGGGGAAGGGGGTGGAACCTTGTGGCACTAAGCAATGATGGGAAGTTCACCGTCTGGGGCAGTGACCTTGGGCCTCTGGAGGCTAGCAGTGGGGAGGGTAGACTGGAGAGGAATGAAATTGGAAATTCAGGAGCAAGGGAACCATCTACTCCTTCCATTCCCTTCACCATCCCAACTGTGTTCAGAGATTTTTCTTCTTTTGGGGGAGGGGTGGGGATAGGGTAGCGCACATGCTACTGTATACAGAGATTATGTATGTATGTCGTGGGTCTTGTTGCTAAGGGAAGCCCAGGTTCTGACTTGGTAGTTGATGGGCAGACTGTGAGGCTGGGGTAGGAGAGGGAGGCTGTGATGACCCCCCCGCCCCACACACACACACCCTCCTTCCTCCCTTCTCGACCCCCTCCACCCCTAGGGACAGGCTGCTCTAGGCCCCAATGATTCCAGTCGGGAATGAACTTCCTTCCTGTTTGCCTTCTAAGCCTGGGAGGAAAAACTGTTTGGGGACAGGAAGTGGAGAGGTGGCTTGGGATCAGGGTGTTGGTATCTGAGGGTCTTCTCAGACCTGCTCTGTGTGGGTAGGAATCATGTGGGCCTGTGTGTTCTGAACACCCATGATCCCATTTAGTCTATGGTGTGTTTGTCCTCCCCAAAGGGAGAGGGGAGAGAACAGAGGAGGAACGATTTTCTGACTTCTCTTGGGAAGGGAAGGACCATTAATGATCTCTCCACTTTACTGGGAGCACAGAATAGTTTAGTGCTTGACCCAAAGTCACACTCAAGATCTATGACAGAATTGTCATCCATCTGGTCCTTCCAGCAGAGCCTTGTCCTGCATGCTGAGGGAGCTAGAAGGGGGTGGAAATGAGGTCCCTGCCTTTATGGGGGTAGGAAAAGAGGCATAAATACTAAGACAAAGGCAGATAATCCAGGTGGACAAAACTCCAGACATCAGGACTTGGCGGGGTGGATGCGGGGAGCAGAGCTGGGGAGCAGAGCTGACCGTGGGTTGGGATGGACCTCAGCTAACTCACCTCTAGCTGTATTGTACCCACAACCCTTGAATAGCAGTTTCCTCCTGAGGGATGTTATCTGGTCTGTAGCTGATGCTATCAGCTCTACCCTTTCTTCCCTCTCTTCAGAGTGGGGGTTGGAGAGATGATGGGCCAGACTCCCCTGCTCAGCCCCTCTTGCAGCTCATAGGCAGGGAGGTACGGTAGTCTCCCCAGCTGCTGTTATATAATCTCTCCTGCAGGGTTTTTTGGTTGGTTTTTTTTTTTTTTATCCACCAGAAGCCTTGCCTGAGTGTGAGAGGGGAGGAATAGGAGCGGGATTGGCATCGAGAGCCCTCAGGTGTGTTGGCCAGTACAGAGACACAGGGACAAGGACAGACTGGCCTCTGGAGCCTTAAGCTCTAGGGGGATTTGAGATCAGCTTCCCAGAGAGGGTATGGGAATTCTTGAGGTAATAGGGATTTGGGGGCAAGACCATTGTGTCAGTTCTTCCTCCCTCTGGCTTCTTGAAGGGTAACCCTTCCTTGGGGAATATTGCTGGGAAAGGGGCACCCTCTGTGCCATTTCTTTCTTCCTGTTCCTGCCCATTGGGAAGTCCTTCACTCCTGCTGCAGGGTCAGTCCTATTTACTTTCCCCTCTGGGGTCCCCAGAGAAACCTTCTTCAGAGTCTAGTATATGACCCAGGCCCACCCTTCTCAGAGCCTCCAGCTCCTCTCTCCCTGATTCACATTGAGGACTTCTGGAGCTCCTGATCAGACCCTCCCAATTGCTTTGTTCTGAATCAGGCCTTCATAGACCAAGGGCCAGTCAGCTTCTAGGCCCTCTCCCTGGACCCAGTAACTAGCCTGGAGAGACAATACCATCTCCCCCCAGTTCATCTCAAATGCTCTGCCTCATTTTCATGGAGATAGCTAACCATTTTTGGAAGGAAATGTGGTAGAGGAGGATATGAGTGTGGGGCAGAATGATGAGGCTTCCTGGAGGGACCTTCATTTCTTCTATCCCAGGGCCTTTGAGCACATCCTGACTTGTGATCTCCAAGCACATTTTTAAGAGACCCTGTGATATCATGGAAAGAACACTGGATTTGGTATTAGAAAATCTGGATTTAAATTTTAAGTTTGCCACCTGCTCCCTGTGTGACCTTGGACAAGTCATTTCCCCTCTTGAAGGCTCTCTGTTTGTTCTGTTAAATAAGGAGGTTAGGCCAGGTGATCTTTCAGGTTCCCTTCTAGTGCCAGATCCACTGATCTATGATCTCTATTCCAGGGACTAGGGCTCTCTTGCCACTTCCTGACTGTCAAGAGATCTTGAAGCACTTTATGGCTAGAGAATGGCAAAACACTCTTTGGCAAAGTGCCCTGGGTTATTATCCCCCTTTTATAGGGAAGGGAGGGAGGAGATGGTGATGGATGTGGAGCTTAGGAGCTGGCTGCCCAGGCCCTGTGGTGGAGCCTCAGCGTCACTGTAATCGCCGGTAGCTTTTACAAGCCCCCGTTTTGCTCAGGGCCAGAGTCAGTCCTCCTAGGCTTGAGTGGCTTACTCACCAGGCTTGGCCTATGGCAGTCCAGGTAGCCCTCAGTGTCCGTGGGGGAAGGGAAGAGGCAAGTGGCTAGAGTTCTGGCCTGGGAGTCCAGAGCTGACTGGGTTGAAGTCGATGCTCTTGTTGAGGTTGTGGACCACAACTGCAGCAGGAGAGATCAAGGTGAGACTGCAGGAAGACTTGCTTTTTTTTCCCTGGTGTTAATGAGGGATACAACTCTGACTAAGGAATTGAAGGAGAGGCTGGAGGATTTCAAAGCCCTTTTCCCCCTGATTTTCCTAAGGAAGGGAAATGGGAGAGCAAGGACAGGTAGTGTTCCTTGGAAGACCTTGGCCTTTGCCCATGTAATCTATGTATTGTTTGATCCCTTGATAAATTTAGCTGGAACTTATTGGGGGTGGGGGAAGGGAGGGGAATATGCACTCATATGTGGGTTGATGGATGCCTGTTGGTCTGAGCTACATGATAGCAACTCTGTCCCCAAGTTCAGGAACAGGTAGACATGTATGCATGCATGGGCCTGCTTGTTTTGAGTCGGGTTCATGAACAGGAACATGCCATATCCAAGCAGGGTTTGTAGACAAAGGAATCTCAGGGCTGGAGCTGGTTCTTTGCAGGGCATGACCATAAAGATGATTATAGGATTGGAGATGGTGTGATGGGGGAGGGCTGGGGTCAGGAAAGACTGAGCTTTCAATGAAGAATCACCCTAGAGCAGTGGGTTCCCCCAGTTGCAGGATGATGGAAATTAGACAATAGATGGGACTTCCTAGTTGCTAGGGGATGGGCAGTGACCTTTCATTCCCTGAAGCAAGATAGGATTGACCTTGCCCTTCTGTTGGGGGATGAACTTATGTATGAGATCTTTTCTCCACCCTACTAGCTGAGCAGCTAAGAGGTCTTTGGACAAATCTGTTTGCTCCGTTTTCATATATACATACAATGTGGGAGCTGAACTTGACTCTGATCCCAAAGGTCCCTTCCATCAGTCTGTGGTTCTGTAACAAGTTGGCTTTCCTGCAGAACCTTTCAAAGGGCTTTGTCCCTCCAGCTTCCACCTGTCCTGGGCCACATCTAGGCAGTAACCATATTTACCAGTTTAGAGTTGCCCTCCTGGGGACCTTGGGAGCCAGATCCCATCATTGGCCTTGGGCCCATTTTTGGCTGGAGAGCTTCCCCTCCTCCCCAGACTGGCACTGTGGATCGTCTGTTATGCCAGTGAAGAATAGTCTCTGCAACCCCCAAACCCCCTTAAGACATAGGAGTATCTGTGATGCAGCTCAGCCTGAAACCTGGGCCAACCAAGGCTGACCCAGAGAATCACTGGTTATCAGTGCTGGAAGGGACCTTAAGGGGAATTTAGTCCAACCTCTAGATTTTACAGTTGAAGAGATTGAAGACCCTTTCCATACTTATTTTATATCATTCCCCTTCATGCACTCAGTGTTCCAGCTAAAGTCATCTGCTAACTATTGCAAGAAAATGCCATCTCCAGCCTCTGTCCATTTGCACAGGCTGTCCCTTCTCTCACTCACCTCCACATCTTATGTCTGGCTTTCTTCAAGGCTGTGATCCTGCCCCCTTAGTAAAGCCTATCTTGATGTCTTTCCTTCTACCCCTGTTGCACTCTCTTACACACCATGGTGTTAGTGAAATTATTCCCTATTTACTTCTGTATAAATGTTTACCCACTAGCAGAATGTAAGTTCCACGAAGGCAGGTACTGGTTTGCTTTCATGTTTGTTTCTTGGTCTGCCTGCCACAGTATCTTGAACATAGAACATTAGTGTTTAATAAATAGACTTGAGGAGAGGGCCCTTGTCCAAGGTCACAGAGTAAATCGTAAAGCCAGAATTCAAACCCAAGCCTTCCTCTCTTCTTTTTCTGTGAATCCCACAGAGCTGGGTAGATAGAACGATGTGCTTTTGAATTTCCTGGGTATTCAGGATCCCTAAGTCCTAATATGACCCTTTGTGTAGAGCGGGAGATGTATGGTTTCCCCTTTGCCCTTGGATACTGGGACAGGGGTGAGCTCTAGAGAGGAAACTGGCCCACAGAAGAAAAACCCAGGGCATGGCAGTAGTGGAGTTCTTGTTGTACTCTAAAGGAGATTCTTGGGGTCTCCATTTGGGTCTCTCTAGGGGAAGGTGGTGGGGGAGGTAGAGAAGGGACCCTTGGTATGAGATACAAGCTCCTCTGTTGGGCATTTAAAGCTCTGACTGACCTACTTTCCTAGGCTCATTACATGTTATTCCCCTTCACGAACTCCATGGGCTAGCCCAACTGGCCTTCTGGCTGCTTTTCTTCACACATGACATTCCATCTTCTCTGTCCATGTCTTTGCAAAGGCTGCCTCTTCCCCTCCCCCCACCCCATGCCTGGAATGTCCTCCCTCTTCACCTCCATATCTTAGAAGCTTGTTTTCCTTCCAGGCACAGCTCAAGCACCATCTATAAAGCCCTTCCTGATCTCCCTAGTTACATTTTCTTTCCCCCAGAAATTGCTTTGCATTTACTTGGTGTATATTTTATATGTGATACAGTGACTAGAGAGCAGCTTTCAAAGCCAGGAGGCCCTAGGTTCAAGTTATGCCTTTGACACATATTGGCTGTGTGACCTTAGGCAAATCATTTAACTTCTCAGTTCTCTAGACCAGTGGTTCTCAAAGTGTAGTTTGGGGGTCTCTGAGCCCCTTTTGGGGGTGACCTTCAAAGTTAAAACTTTCTATAATACTAAGATGTTATTTGCCTATTAAAATACTCCTTTTTCCAACTATACAACTGTGTGAGAATGGATTTTCTGAATATACTTCAAAACACCATATCGAAACAGATTGAATATAGAAGCAGATAGGAGAATCCAGCTGTCTTCTATTAAGTCAGACATTAAAGAGATTTGCAAAAATATGTAAAACAGTACCACTCTTAATTTCTTTGTTTTGGAAAATGACGTTATTTTTCCTTAAAATGGTATTTGTATAAAGATGTAATGGATTTATTATTATTGTAAATAAATTAGTATTTTAGGAATTTATCGGTTGTAATTTCTAATATGCTAAGTATTGATAGAAGCCACAGAAACTAAAGCTCTTTGGGGTCTTCAGGAATGTTGAAGAATGTAAAGGGGTCCTGAGACCAAGAAGGTTGAGAAGCCCTGCTCTGTGTAACTTCAAGATAGCAAATCACAGAGAAAGTGCTGACTTAGTTCAAGTTTCCTTGTGCTAATGAAGTCAAAGGTCCAGTTCCTATCCTGTGCTGTATTTTGCATGTGCTTATGGTGCCACTACTTCTGGGAAGAAGGTCAACAAGGCCTGCCTCATTTTTGTATCCCTCCCACCTTGCATGGTACCTGGCACTTTGTTGGAAGTACTGAATGAATGTTTGTGGATTGCTTGTTTGATTGACACTTGTAGCAGTGGGGGTTAGGTAGCAGGAGGGAGGTTTTTTGTGGAGGTCAGAAGAGGCTGCCTTTGAATCCCTAGGGATAGGAAAGATGAACAGCCTAGTTATCCAGGTCATGAAAGGGGTCTTGAGGTAGGGGAAGGTACACAGTGACCTTAAGGGCTGCTGGTCATTATTTTGCCATGAGGTCACAAGGAGGACTCTAAATTGAATAAGAGGTAAATAGGCTACAGTGGGAAGGGCTGAAGCTAGTCAGAAGGAAGGACTTGACTTCCCCATGGAGCTTTGAGATGGGGGACAGTGACCTCTTTTCATCTAGAAAGGTGAAGTACAGGCATGGCAGACTTTGGCCTTTACCAGGTGTCTAGAATGTGAGTCTTATGGAGAGCTGCCCTCTTCTCTACCTTTCTTGTGTGAGGGGTGTTTCAAGTTTCAAGAACACCGGGAATTAGAAGGAAACAGTGATCATTAATTCCAACCTTACTTTACATCTGAGGAAACTGAGGCCCAGAAAAAGGAAGTCGCTTGCTCATGGTCATGTAGGTATTAAGAAAACTGGTCAGTGTTGAAAATGCAGTCACTGCCAGATATGTCTAGTTGTATAACAATCTGAGAGAGATGGAGTCTAGGCTGAAGTAGGGTGGAAATATCTGCTGCTTAGGGAGGGGGCCTCAGCTGAGGTCATATCTAGGCTCAGCCAGAGAACCCCAGATCCCAGCCAGACACTTGAGAGGGACGGGATGTTTGGCTTACCCGCCTTTTTTATCTCTCAACTTTGGCTCCTTCAGACCCCAGAGTTCCCCCTGAAGCCTTCCTCTTCAGATTCTGGCTTGTTCTGTTCACTGCTTAACTGCTCTCAGTCCCATTTTCCTTATCTGTAAAGTGAAACAGTTGAACAAGATGATTTCTCAGGTCTCTTCCAGCCCTAACATTCTGTGTTTTAAGAGCTCTTCTAGCTATATAGTCTGTAGCTGTGAGAAAGTCCTAGATTTCATTTCATATACATTTATTAAGCATCTGCTATATGAAGGCACTGTGGATACTTGGTACTTGGGATATAGATATGAATAAAACAGTATTTGTCCTCAATGAGCTTACAGTCTAGGTGGGGGGATTGAGGCCTGAACACAAATAACACTGATTCCTTGGAAAATGAAATAAGTACATAGGAGAAGAAAGAGAGATTGAGGATGGGTTCCCAGCATCATAGTGGAGGCAATGGGACCTAAGTTGGCCCTTGAAGGACAGGAAAGAGTTCATCAAGAAGAAAGAAAACATAGCTGCAACAGGAGGGATTTAGGTTAATTGCAGTGTGGACTACTCAGCCTCCGGGTTGTCAAGAGACATGCTAGAGTGGTAATCAGGGGCGGGGGTGGATTTATCTTCTGGGATGGCCTTCCCAGAAGATAAATCCATCCCCTTCCTTATTTACCTCTTAGGCTGGAAAGAATAATGTGGAAACCTCGGAATGGATGAAATGATCTAACCCATGTGCTCTCAGCACCCCCAGCCCCCACCCCAGAGACCTCAAGGAGTACTAGAGACCCTTTCAGAGGGTCCATGAGGCCAAACCGATTTTCATAATAGTACTAAGGCATTTTCATTTCTAATATTTCAAATATTGATAGATAAAATCCATATAGATGAAAGCTCTTTGGGAATTCCTCAATAATTTTTTTAGAGTGTAAAGGAGACTTTTTTTTGAGACCACCAAGTTTGAGAACTACTCCAGTTAGTGTCTAAGCCTTTGGAGCTCTGGTGTACAAGGGGAAGCAAGGGGTGCAGAGTCAGATCATAGAATCAGAGCATGTCAGAGTTGGAAGAAGCCTTGGAAATCATTCAGTCTATTCCCTGGTTTTATGGATGAGGAAACTGAGGCCTACAGAGACCAAGGGACTTGCCCAGGGCCATGTGGTTAGTGGCAGAGCTGGAATTGGATCCCAGGTTCCACAGCTTGTTCACTCAGGCTTCTTTCCACTCCACCAAGAGAGATACTGTTGGACAGGTCCCAGTCACCATTTTTCAAGGAACTTTAATTTTCCCTCCTTCCCTTTTGGTCCCCAGGCTCTTTATGCTTTGGGGGACAGAGGGGCCTATAAAGAGATGATATGACTTACAGCTGCCTTTGTGATGAAGGAAGGGGTGGGTCTGACCAGTAAAGGACAGGTGTCTCTGTCCCAGCTGGTGACTCTTGTCTCCTCCACCTGTCAGCTTCAGAGAGTATAGAGAAGGGGAGGAGGAAGAAGAGAAATGGCCACCCCCTGCCCCATCTCCTTTAGAGAGTACTTTGGCTACATTCAATTCAGTTCAAGCATTTGAGTACCATCATTGTAAGACACTACTGGCTGCTGAGGATCCAGAGACACACAGCAGATGGACGCAGTCCCCAAGGAGCTTACTGGGTGGGATGCAACCTGGATCCAGATATTAGAAAATACAAGGTGCTACAAAAAATTGTTTCTAGAAAGAGGCTGAACTGAGCGCTGGCGGGATCAGGACAGGCCTGGAGCAGAGGGACCACTCTGCAAGGTCGTGCAAGTGGGAAATGGGCCTTTTGTGCTAGGAGCAGCAGCAGCAGGAAGAAGGGAGACCCTGGGACAGAAGGAACTAGAGAAGGCTTGGGAGGCTAGATGAGGTCTGGCCACCTCATCTCAGAGCTGAGGGTCCCCAAGGAAAAGGGTAGGAAAGGAATAACTGAGTGAATGAGGAACAGACTTGTCTGCTGTACCCTGCCCCATCCTCCCTCCTTTTTTTGGTCTCATGGCACCCTCAGCTTCCCCCAAAGCAGCATGCTAATCCTATACAAACTGGCTTCCCAACTGACCCTGGCAAGGTCCTGCTGGCTCTATCTCTGATCCCTGCAAGACTTAGTGTGTGGAACTGGACCCAGAGAGCTGTGCTCACAAGAACTGGGTTTGACCAGCAACTGGCCCTTTAAATCCTCCTTGACTCCCCACCAGGTCACCCTGTTTCTCTGGGAGGATTTGCTTCTTCCTGATTGGATTGGCCTCCTTTGAGCCCTTACCATAATTTCATGTATATAGCCTGCTGCATATAATCCATAGTCTTCTAAATCCTCATCATTCCCAAGCCAAAAAAAAAAAAAAAGTACTATTCAGTTTTTCAGCCAACAATCATTTATTAACTGCCTGCCCTGTGATGTGTACTGTTAGGTGCTAGAGATTAAAAATTGAAAATAAATAAATAAAAGAAATAGCCTCTGCCCCCAAGGAGTTTACATTTTATCTGGGGAGACAAAGTGTCCTGTCTCCAGGACTGATTGCTTACCTTCACCGTCAGAGTCATTGTGGCCAGCCCTCTGCTTCCAGGCTACCTAGCTCCCAGCCGGACTGGGATCTCACCTGAATCTTTCAGGAGAGAAGGCACTCCAGCTACTACACAGTCCTTCCTGCAATGCCCTGTAGTTCTCCATCATCACCCTCTGCCTTGGCTTGACCTTGTTGGTCATTCTTAACCCCTGTCTGAGCCTAGACCTCTCTCTATGTCTGTCCTTCCCTCTTCCCTCCCCCCAACCCCTTCCCCTTCTACTTTTGGGCTAGTGCTTTTCTCGTCTTCAGTTCAATTAAACACCTACTATGTGCTAGGTGATTGCTATACAAAGAAGAGGGACACCATTGTTGCTTTCTAGCAGTCTTCAGAATGATTGTCGGAGTAAGACATATACACAAATAACTAGTAAGACAAAGGGGGGGAGGGGCATGAACTAAGTGCAAGGGTGAGGACCAGGCAAAATGCTATGAAAAATTTGGGGAGAGAGAAATCATTTTTGCTCTGGGGGTAGATGGGATGTTGGGGTCCTGCTGTCACTCATGAAGGCTTCCTGGTGGGAGTGGGCCTTGAAGGGATGGAAGCAAAGGAGAAGGGGTAAGGTTGTTGAGGATGCTTTTCTAGTGGGAGAGAAAGGTTGAGCCAAGGTACAGAAATGGAAGAGGACAGAATAATTAGGGGAGATTTGGAATAGTCCAGTTTGTGATGCAGCATAACTATAGAGAAATACTAGGAGATGAAGTTGACTGGGTTGTGCAGGGCTGTGATGGTCAAATCAAGCAGTTTTTCGGAGAGGCAATAGGAAACCACTGAATATTTTTGAGCAGGAGAGTGGCAAGGTCAGACATGTGCATTAGGAAGGTTATTCTGGAGCTGAATGAAGGATGAACCAAAGAGGAAAGAAACTAGAGGAGACCTGGTGGGGTGTTATCATGTAGTACAGGGGAGTGAGGATGAGAAGCTATCTATTATTCTGGTGAGAGTAATCGGGAAATGGATGGAATGGGTTGAAACACTGTGGAAGGAGAATTGGCAGAACTTGGCAACTTATTAGATGTTTGGAGAAAGGGAGTCCTCTACCTTCTCCTTCTCTCCTTCCCCCCCCCTTTATTCCTGGGCTGGGCTAAGCCAAACCCTGACCCCTTCCCACACCAACGGCTCTCAGGCCCCTCCAGGCCCAGCTGGGACTTTCACTTCTGCCTTGGGACCCTATAGGGAAGTTAAGCAGGGAGATGAGGGTGATGAGGCCAACTGTCCCAACGGCCCCCACCTTTTTTCTCAGAATGGGAGGAAATAGGCTAGCTTTACAGTTGGAGAGATGGAAGTGAGATGGAAGAACGGACTTCCCTGGTCCTGGCACTGAGAATGAAGGGGAGACAAGAATCAGGCTTGGTGTCTAGAGGGTTGAGGGCCCTGACTGCTGATTAAGTAGGAAGGAGGCAATAGGATTGTAGTGGGGAATTCTCCCAAGGAAGAGTGATTTGCCCTCAGGATGAGTGGGAGTGGGGTGGGTTTGGAGCCTAATTTTTAAAATCCAGTGGTTTATATCTGGAAATGGGATTTAGAGTCAGAGGCCTTGGGTTTGAATCCCAGCTCTGTTTCTTGCTACCTCTGTGACCTGGGACAAGTCACTGAGCCTCCTCCCTGTGTATCAGTTCCTGCACTGATAAAAGGAGGGGGTGGGACTGGGTCTGGGGTACCCAAAGTGTAGTCTGGGTGTCTGAGTAAGGGGCGCCAAACTACTTTCATACTAGTGCTAACATGTTTTAATTTCTAATGCTATAAATATTGAAAGATATAGCTGACATCGACCAAAATTTTGTGGGGGCTCCTCAGTTATTTTTAATAGTGGTATTGAGACCAAAAAGTCTGAGAACTATTGGGTTAGGCGATCTCTAAGGACTGTTTTTTTCTAGTTCTAAACCATGTGGTATCTGGTTAGATCTGACAGGGACCATTTCATCTAGTCCAACTCCTTCATTTTAGATTTTAATAAACTGAGGCCAAGAGAGGGGAAGTGATTTAACTCAAGGAGTTGCTTCTAACATTGAAGATGAGATGACATTCAGAGGGAGAGAACCTAAATTCACTTCTCTAGGAGACCCCAAAGCCCAGGTTAGGGCCTGTGGAAAGGACCATGCAGATGAATCATCAGCAGGGCTTCCTTGAAGCCAAATGGTACAGAGGGCCAGGGGGCCAGGGCCTTGGCTTCTAGTCCTGCCACTTACTTGGTGTTTGACCTTGGGGAAGCCACAGAACCATGCAGAGCCTGAGTTTCCTCCTGGGTAAAATGAGGGGCTTAGATGAGGTGGTGTTTGAGGGCCCTTCCACTTCTGACTGTGTGTGAACCTGAGGGCAGGCTTGGCAGTCTTTGGTTCAGAGGGCTCCCAGCTTTTCCACCTGAGACCTTGTGTCAATTGCACTTTACCTCTAGACTTCAGTTCCTTTATTGGTAAGTGACAGGATTGGACTATATGACCTCCAAGGTCCCTTCCAGTTCTAAATCTCTGATCCTATAATCCCCCAATCTACATTCTGCTCCCAGCCTCTGACCCTCCCCAGAGGCCCTTGGCCACCTTTGTATTCTTCTGCCTTTTTGCTCTTGGTTTGTGCCCTCCTGACCAGGTTCTCCTGGCCCCTCCCTGGGGCAGAATGGTTACCCTTTTTGTTAGCAATTCCAGATGCCCACTTTCCTACCTCCCAGCCCTGCAATAGTAAACATCTCTTCCCTTTACAATATAGCCTGCATCTCCTCCTCTTTCCACTGTTAAATTCCCCCTTCGGAAGTTCTTTCTGGAATCGAATCTCCATCCTTCCCATTGCAATGTTGGCCCCCCACCTTATCCTCCAGCTGTCTTAGCTTCATGGCCACTGGTTCCTAAAGCCTACCCCAGCCCCCTGTAGAGCCTGGAAATCCCCAATCAGATTTCTCTTCTCTTCATCTTTCCCCCTCTTCCCCTCCCTTTCTCAGAAAGATAGAGTCAGAACTATACAATATCTGAACTAGAAAGGATTTCAGAGATTATCTCGTCCATTCCACTCATTTTCTAGATAAAGCAACATGTAGAGTGTCTCTGAACCACCAGATAGTTAGTGGTCTCCCAGTGTGCTGGGGACCTCAGGTTCTAGCAGCCTGTCTGCTTTGGCTCCGAGGGCCCATAATAGCAGCTGAAGAGGAAAGGTGAAGTTGTCAAGATCCAGGAGAGAGAGAGAGAGAGAGAGAGAGAGAGAGAGAGAGAGAGAGAGAGAGTGTGAGAGTGTGAGAGTGTGGTGTGTGTGGTGTTCCACCCCTATTTGGTAGAACACCCAGGAACTCCTGGGCTCAGAGTCTGGGGGATGGTTGCAATGACCCTTCTTTCCCTCTTCCTCAGGAATCGGATTTCAGACCAAGTGGGAGAGGGGGTGGGGCTAGCTGTTATGTGGGTGGGAAGCCACCATGAGTGTCTGTCAGTCCAGCTACTCCCTGTTCCCTCCCCCAGCTCCCTGCCCCATCCTTCTCACATCTGTTCCTGTCCCTTAAGCCACAGTAGTGGTGACTCCCCAGAACCCCGTACTCCCTCTGGCTTTGTCCCCCAGCCGCCTGGGACCCTCGACTCCAGCCCAGGCCTCCCCTGGAGCTAGCTTCCCTCACCCTGCCCTCCCTCCTGGGGCCTCCTTGGTGAGTTAAAATTAGCCCAGCCTGGGGCATAAAAATAGCCCTGGGCTGCCTGAGAGCGGCCAGGAAGGCCTGGGGGCCCTCGTTGGGGGTGGGGGGTGGGAACCTCCAGCTCTTTGAGCCCTAGGAGGCTAGTGGGAAAGTGGTCAGTACCTTCCTAAATCCCCATTTTAGGGGGGAGGCTGATAATTAGGGGTGGAAGAATCTGGCCTGACTAACGAGAAGAGTCCTTGAGAAAAGTGGGGCTGGGAGGGTCAAGGTGTCCTGGCCCCCTGCTCTGAGAAGTGAGAAGTTTACTCTGGAGCCTTCCAGCTAGAAGCATCGGCCCTCCCCCTGCCCTTCCTCACCCAGCTCCAAGTTCAATGACTGTCCTCACCTTCTAACTGAGAGACTAGTCTACAGCTCTACTCCCTCCCTTTCTTTCCCCCCCAAGGACACAAGCCATGATCTCTGGGAGGCTGGGATGTATTTGTATTAGATTAGAAGTTTTTCCTGTGATGGCTCTCTCTGCCTTCACCTCTTTTCTGCCCTTCCCCAACACCAAGGTAAGGCCTTGGGGGAGGGGGAGACTTGGGGAAACGGTTCCCTGATGGTAAGAGGAGGCTGCCCCTCCCCCTGCCAAGTAGCTCTCCTCCCTCTCCCTCCTGCTCGCTAGTGGTTGTGACAGGTGTGGGGTGCCGGACTCAGAGTCATTGAATTCCTTGTGCCTTCCAAGTATCTGTTGGAAGAGGGAGACTCCCCTTTTGGGGTCCCAGGAGATAGAGGGGCAGAAGTAAGGTGTAGAGGGGGAGATGGGAGTTGGGGAAACCAAATGACAAAGATAATTGTAGTGCTGGGTGTGCGTTGCGAGAATAGGAATCCTGTGGAGAAGAGAGTTCGAGAACTAGTTAATACGCTCCTTGCCCAATGCCAGACTTCTTTTAGTCAGTCAACAAATGTTTGTTCATCTCTTTGGACCCATCAGACTCATTTAGTTTTTCTGCTCTCCACTTAGTTGCTGGACTCTGGCCTGAGAATGCGGCTCTTAGACCCCAGGAGAGAAACTGGGGTGACATCCTCGGTTAGGGAAAGATTGGCTTGTGGTCTCTGGAAGAAATTGATGAGGGATGGAACAAGGTCATACATTTAAGAACTGGAAGGGCCTTAAAGTCGTCATCTTACTAAGGAAGACATGGGGAAGTTAAGAGACTTATCCAAGGTCACAGGAGCAATAAATTGGAGAATTGGGATTTGAACCCAGGACCCTAACTCCAAATCTAGGGCTCTTTCCAGTGTACTACAATGCCATACCAGTTGTATCTTGGCAGTCTGTCTAAGCATATTGGTTGGTCTCTCCTCTGTCTTGGTCTTTCCCCCTGTTTCTCTGTATTTCTTTCTCTCTATCCTTGTGTCTTGCCTTCTTTCTCAGTCTCCATGTTTCACTCTATTTCTCAGCTCCTTTAAAAAGTGAGGGCTCTCCCTAAACTATGGCCCCCCCTTTCCTTGTTAGCTGCTAACAAGGCCCAGCCTGGCAGTGGGGGTGACAGGTGGATCTGACTGTGATTCTCTCTCCTCTTCCTCCTTACTTCATGCCCTGCAGCCCAGCCAAGGGGAATAGGCAGGCTGGAGAGGGTAGTAGACTCTGCCTCTTCTTGTGATGGAACTTAGGCTTAAAGAGAGCAGTCACCCTTTCTCTTCATCCCAGAGGGTTGGGTCTGAGTCCCATTGCTGGGGGACTTTGAGTCACTCAGTCAGCCTGTGACTCAATTCCACTTCTCCTCCTTCCTTCTGCCCTAGAATTGGGAGGGATGATGCTCCTCCCCTCCTGGGCCCAAGATGGGCTGCTATCACTTGGCCCTGGGAGCTCCTGAGGCTTGGATAAAAGCCACCTCTCTATACAACACGAGGTGCTTTGAGATCTCATCACTTAATTCAACAAACATTCATTAACACCTACTATGCACAAGTCAGGGAATGTGGATACACTCTGTGGTGCAGAGATAGCCAATTAATTTCTGCCATCTGCAATTGCAGGAAGAGATGGGAGTTAGCCAGGAGGAAGAACTCCCTAGTTTCCCTAATTTTTCTGGAGAGGTGGGGGGTCAGGAGAAGAAATCCAGCCTGTGGTCTGACTATCCTGCCTCAGCCTCGAGGAGCTCATCCAATTATGGGGCAAGCTTTGGCCAGCAGAGCTGTGTCTCTGTCTGCCTCCCTTTTCTCTTCCCCCTCCCCCCCAGGAACCAAGATATCATCAGTGATCATTCTGAAAGTGGAGGTTTGAATATTGCTTAGGTACCAGGAGGTGTTAAACTGGAGTGTATGTGGGGGGGCTGTTTCTCTTTATCACACCATCTGCCTGGAGCTCCTCCCTCCAAGACCATTTGAACAAAATTTGCACATTCTTCCCATCCCTCAAAAAAAAAAAAAAAAAAAGCCAAAGCAACACCAACACTGGTTGTGCTTGAGTTGAGGCAGAACCAAGGTTACCTCCTTCTCACTGTCTTAGCTTCCATCCTTGTCTGTGTCTCTCTGGATCTCCTAGATTTTAGTCTTAGCTCAGAGACTGACTGTAATCTTGAGCAAGTCACCTTACTTCTCTGGCCTTTACTTTACCCAGGGTAAAATGGGGTGGGGGATTGGGAAGATGACTTCACACATTCATTCCTGTTTGTTCTCCCAGGTCCACCTTTTGAGAGCCCTTCCAGCTTTCACATCCCCCGATTTTCATTGTCTGAGTCTCTCCTCTCTATTTTCATTGTCTGAGTCTCTCCTCTCTCTCCCTCCTCAGGTTATATATGATGATCTTGCTGCTGGTGACCCTCTGGGGATTGATTATTCCAAGCTTCCCCCTTCCCTTTACTACTTCTCTATTGACCAATGTCCCAAGGAAGTCTAATCTACCCTCTGACCTTCTGCTAATTAACATCAGCCTTTCTGCCCTATAAACAGGTTGTGCCTGGTGTTTTTGACTAGTCCCATGTGAAATTTCTTCCAACCCTTCTTTTTCTTGGCATTCCCCTCTGCCCCCCGAAAAAAAACCCCACTGGTGCCCTCCCTCCCCAGGAGTGAATGAATCAGCAGTTCACTCTGAGGCGTGACTCTTAGGTGGCATCAAGAGTCACAGCTGTGGCTGAGGAACCAGGGTCACAGCACAGAGAAGGGTGAGAGGAAGGAAGAGAGATCCTGGCAGGAAGGGGGAGGTGAAACTTGGCATGGTCCTCCAATCTGTCTCTCCATCACCACCTTCCAACCAGAGGGTGAGTGACCTAGTCAGGGAGAGCCCTAGATAACATGTGTCAGGGAGCAGAGAGCCTGGGCTAGAGATGGAAAGGGGGGCCCAGTTTCTGAATGGGAAGGCTTCCTGGAGGAGGAGAATGGGAAGATGGGGAAGAGAGGAGAGAGGGGTTCACATCTGGAGCTCATGTGTGTCAGCCTCTGGCTTCTGGCAGTTGATTAGGTAATTAAACAGAGGGCTAATTAAGCAAGCACAGGTGTTCATTAAAGTCTCTCTAATTGTGTGGGAGGGGGCTTTGGAAAGACTGGCCTTACTGCAGAAGGGCTGTGTTTGGGACCCTTCTTTATCTCCTTCCCACCTTGAAAAGTCCAGTAGGTCCTTTTTCTAACTTTCCCAAGCATTGACAAAATGTCCTGATCCCATGGCTGATGTTGGAGATGCTGAAACAAGAGGGATTGAGGGTGAACTTCCCAGCAGGAGAGCAGGAAACCTTGTAACTGGTGGTACCTGATAAGAGTAGAGGGAAGGGTTGAAAGAAAAGATTTTGTTCTGCAGCAGTTTGAATGGTCCCTGGAAGTAGGAAGGCCAGAGAGGTTAGATAACAGAAAGTCCTGTGTGGAGAGGCTGGAGGTTTTGAGGAAAGAAGATCTGGCTCTGTAAAGTACTTTGAGATCTAAGGGGTGGGGGTGGGAAACAGTCACTTTAACCCTTTATTTTTAGGTATGTTCAGGTCTCTATTTCCCTGTCTGGCCCCCACACCACCCCCATACCCCCTTTCCTTTCCCAATACTAATCCCTCACCCATCCCAGCTCCCCCTGACAGGAGGCGGGGGTGGGGGTTGGGGGGGTGGTGTTGTAGGAGACCAGCCAGGGAGCTGGTTGCCAGGCAACTGTTACCATGGCAACCCCATCCTTTCTATCTCCATGTGCCAGGGGCTGCTCCTTAGATGGCTTTAGATCCCTATCCACCCTGGGAGCATGGAGGAGAGCAGGGCCCTGGGGCCAGAGAAGAGAAGGCTGAGAGGGAATTCATTGGCCTACCAAAGAGAAATTCCCTAGGGTAGGAGGGGGAGGAATAAAGGTTAGACTTTAGGAAGGACTCACTTCAGGGAGTACGGAAGGTTGAGATAAGAGAATTGGTGAAGGAACATGGGCTTTCCCTCCACATCTCCTGTGGATGGAGGTTAGACTACTGGGAACAGTTTCTAAGGCTGTATGATAGTGGGATAGCAGAAAAAGGGTGCCCGGCTTTCAATTCTGAATACTTCATTGGAATCTGTAATCTTCACCTCACTGAGCCTCAGTTTCCCCATATGCAGAATGAGAGCAGTAGTGTTTGTACTGCCCACCTTACAGGATTGTTGTGGGGAAGGAGCTTGGGTAAACCTTGAAGCGCTTTAGAAATGTAATAACACCAGAGTGGGCTGGTGTGTGTATGACAATTGCTTCATTTACTCATCTCGGTTCTGGGTGCCTCAGTGAGTGAGGGAGTCTCACTTAAAGCAGTCACTCTTGCATCTGGCCCATCCTCCAACTAATGAATTCCTTTATACCAAGTTTCTGGCCCTCTAGGCCCTAAGTCCCAAAGTGATTATTACATTCAAAAATAGGCATTTCTGCTCCTCTGAATCTAGGCTTAGAGGCTTTGGAGTTGACTGGGCTGTGAAGCCAAGAGACCTGGATTTGAATCTCCCCTCAGATGTTTGCTACCTATGAGACCTTGGGCAAGTCACATCTCATGGAACCACCTCATTTGTAAAATGGGGCCCTTTCAGCTCTAAGTCTGTGATCCCATGACTTGTAGTAACCATCTCCTGGTGTTACTGGGAGGAGGAAAGCACTTTGCCAATTCTAAAATGCTACCCAGATGCTAATTGTTTATAATGATAATCATCATTACTCTCAGTATCCTAATGTCTAGCCTCGTGGTCACAGACACTGATTTGGAAGGGAGCTTTCAGGTCTTAGAGTTTGCCATGTGCCCTTCCAGGAATCCCCTTGACATCTGGTCATCTGGTTTTTGCTGGGATGCCCCAGTAATGTGGAGCTGGCTACTTGTGTAGGCCTTCCACTCCACTTTTAAATAGCTTTTTGGGGAGATTTTGCCTTCTAGTGAACTAAAATCTGCCTCTCAGGAACTTCTATGCATTTCTTTTAGTTCTGCACCCCCCCCTCCAGATACTTGATGAAAGCTGTCATGTTCCCCGAAGCCTTCTCTTCTCCAGGCTAAACACTTCCGGTTCCTGCAGCTGGCATGGTTGCCAGTCCTGCTGGAGAGGGGATCACCGCCATCTTGGATTGGGCTCAGAAGATGGTTAGGTCTCAAGCAATGGTCCCTATCAACCCTTTTGAAAGATCTGGGAGACTCTGACTTGAACAGATGTCAGGGATAATCCTGGGGGGGGGTGGGTCATAAAGTTTAAAGTCAGGACTGCCCTTAGAGATCATGTAGATGAATCATTTCATTTTATAGATGAGAAAACTTAGGGCCCAAGAAAGGAAATGACTTGTCTAAGGTCACCGAATAAGTTACAGACGAAAGATTCTAGCACAGGTTGTGTGACTCAGATTTCAACACCCCTTTTTCCTCTTTTACACCATCGTGATGGAGGAGAGGGTGGGGGAAGAGGATAAAACAGTTGTAGTGGCTGGGGTGTGCTTGGGAGATTGCTCTGGTTGCTTAGTTGTAGGTTATAGCAGAGTGAAGGGAGAGGGGCAGGCTGGAAACTGAGACCCAAGAAAAGTAGACTTGACAAGGGATGTGCTGCTACTACCTCAGAAGAGGGATTCTCAGCGGGGGGAGTTCCCTGGGCTGTAGTGGAAGGACCCCGAACCTATAGGAGTGGTTTCCCTGGGAGTCAAAACACTGGAATGAGGGAGGAGGGGGTTGTGGAGGAGGAGATGGTATCAGCAGCAGAGAGGCAGATGGGGCTGAAAGCCAAGTCACTGGCCCTAATAACAGCCCCAGCCACCACCCCAGCACTCAGCCACCCCAGCCAGCGTCTCCTGACTCACCCAGCCTCAAGACACCATCTTATTAAACTGCTTCTGGAAAGCAGAGACTGTGTTTTGCCTTTCTTGGTATCTTCTGTGCTTAGCACAGTGCCTGGCGCATAGTAGGGGTTTAATAAATGTCTGTTGACTTGTCTTTTCTCTGAGCTGCAATTCTTTGGAGTGTATAGAGGTGGGGCCCTGAAAGAGCAGACCCTGTAATAGAAAGGATGGTAATTAGACCACTGGAGGGGTTTTTAGGGTAGTTAGTTGGGGCTGTGCTGTTGCCTAAGGAGAAGTCCCTGGTGGTGTAGCCTGGGGGATGCAAGTGTAGATATATATTAACCTTAGCCAGACTCACTCCATGGCCTGTTGCTCCATTGACTCCCTCTCTACCCCTAGTGGCCAAGAGTCAGATCTTAGCTCTTTGCATCTGTTTGAGGACTAGGGTAGCTGAATCCCAAGTGGAGGGAGATGCTGAGCAAAATGACACTTTAACTGTTGGAAGCCTGGAGGGGAGGAAGGTTACCCTATTTGCTGCCCAGTCAGTCTGTGTGTATCTCCACTTACAGCCTCCTCTCAGTGTTCCCCATGACTAGAGGTGTTTGCAGTGAGGTTTTGGAAGGACTGTCTTTTGGGGGGGAGGGGAGGAGGTATGGGGGAGTTTAACCTTGTTTGGCTTGGCCTCAGGGAGAACCCAGAACACAAGTGTATGATTGTTGCCAAAAGGTTCCCAACAGAGCTGTTCACCAATGGAATGAATCAGCTGAGTGGGTAAAGTAGGGAGCTGCCCATCACTGGGAGTGTTTAAGTGGAGGCTGGGTGCCTGCTCTTTGGGGTTGCAGTAGAGATGATTTCTTTTCACTTAGGTGCTTGGCTTGACCCCCTGATGATCCTTCCAGCTCTGAGAGTCTGAAATCCCAAGCTTTGGTTCTAGACCTGGGATCCATTCAGCAATCCCTTTGTGTGACCTACAGGACACTGGTTTCCAAGGGCTGCTCTAGTATGGGCTCAGGGTTCTAAGTAATGCTGGGATGTGGTAGATCAGATTCATGAGCAGGATTCACGGAACCATCTAGGGTATTGGAAGGAGAGCTGGCCATGGAATCAGAAAGCCCTGGGTTTGACTGAACACAGCTTGACACTTCACTTGTTGTGTGAATGTCAGCTGCGATTATTACTGTTGTTGTTATTTAAGTAGCTGTCACAGTAGAGGACCTCCAAGGTCCTTTCCGACTCAGATTCCATGACTTTGTAAAACTGCCCAGAGAAACATTGGCCCAGGAAATTTTCAAGCAAAGTAGAGGAATTTAAGCCTCTTTTCATATTGAATGCTTACTGCATGTAAGAAGTAGTTTTGCTGCATAATTGCCAGCTAGGCTGGCTGCTTGCTCCAGCCCTGGTCCCATTGTTCTCCTCTTTTCCATCCTTCTGCCTACCCAGGTGGCTGTGCTGGAACTGCCCTTGAGGACCATGAACTAATCTCCTGCAGGGACGAACCTTTTCATGAGCACACTCTAACACCACCGCCCGGTTGAGGACCCACCTCCCAGCAAGGCCTTGCCCTCCCCACTTCTCCCCAGGGTTGAGGATCTCTGGAGAAGATGGGGCGGAAAAAGATCCAGATTCAGCGGATCACAGATGAGCGGAATCGGCAGGTGAGGGCCACAGTGGGTTAGAGGGAGAGGGGCGATTCAGACTAGGCCATTGACAGCGCCGGGGAAGGGTTCAGTGGAAAGGGGGGGTTCATTTTTGGGGGGGTTACCTAGAGAAGGTGTACATAGTCACTATTTCCTCTCACTCTAAATCCTATGATAGTCTGGATTTCCAGGTTCTCCCCCATTCCCACCCCCACACTTTCACATAGGGGTAAGCCAGAGAATTGTGACCACGTGGGAAAAGGCTGGCTTGGGAGGGAGTGGGGTATTGGTTGGCCCAATCCTCCCCCTTCTGCCATTCCAGAAAAGCTACTGATGTTCATTGTGAGACTGAGCTGTAATGGCTGGGGACAGAAGGGGCAGTTGCTAGCTTCTTTCCCCCAGCCCACACTCTCCACACATTGTTTGCAGTGTTCCCCAACTTGACTTTCTGTTTTGGGCACACAAACCTACCCTTCCCCTTACTAATCACTTGGGCCCTGTCCGTCCTTTTCTCTCCATCTGAACCAGTGGTCATTGGAACCACTGGATCTACACCTGGGGAAGGATTTTCTAAGTCATACTCATCAGTTTTACAGATAAGAAGGTGAGGCCATCAAAGGTTAAATGACCCAAGGTCACATAGGAAGTTAGCAGCACAGTTGAGATTTGGCCTCAGTCCTCTGACTCATACTCTCTCCTTCGGGAAGCCTTCCCAGTCTGATTACTTGTTTGGAGAAAACAACAACCAAAGCAACAATAAAAACAGCCCCCAAGGTTTCAGTGCATTGGAACTCCCCATGAGCCCATGGTGTGACGCAGTAGCCAGTGTTACCAGTGCGATAGGTCTGGAGCTGGAGCTGGAAGAGACCGAGGAGGCCATCTCATTTTACAGAAGAGGAAACTGAGTCCTAGTGAGGTTAAGCATCAGAGACAGGCTTTGGCCTCGGGTCCTCTTGCTCACAAGCCATTGTACCACAGTGCCTCCCTGGTGTCCCAGATCAGGGAAGCGATGGTTCCATTGAACTTTGCCCTGTTCAGCCCACATTCAGATTCTTGTATCCAGTTCTGGGTGCCACATTTTTGAAAGAACATAGATGAAGGAACAGGAAAGTAATAGCTTGGAGAAGAGCAGGTTTATTTCAGCAGCTCAGGAATGTGCTATTATCTTCAAGTATTTAGAGAACTGTCATTGAAGAGTCGTCTGACCCAATACCTAGGAAAAAATAATTTCCTCTGCAACCATCTCAAGAAGAAGTCATCCAGTCTTCTCTTAAAGACCTCCTTTTCTTGGTGACTCCATCCTTCCACCTTTTCTCTCTACCTCCATTTTTGGGACTATATATTCTGGAAAAGAGTTCTAGGAGTAGTTCTCCCTGGGCCAAGACAGTTGAATTAGGAGCAATGGGCAGAAGTTTCAGAGAGGCGGCAGCAGACTGAATGTAAAGAGAGATTTGCTGTAGAGCTGCTCCAGAGTGGAATGGGCTGCTAGGCTCCCCTTTCCTGGAGATTTGTAGGAGACTGGGGACATTGCAAAGGAACTTCTGCTCAGGCTGAACTCACTTGCCTTTCAAGTCTCTTCTGCTTTTGAGAGTCTTCCATTTTATTATTCTGTGATTGCCTGAAAACATCCAGTCCCAGGCCTGAAATCTTGCTGGCCCTGCATCCTCCTCCTGGGGATAACAGTATACCTTTGCTTATGGCCCCTCGCTCTTTTCTTGACCTGCATGGCTCTTTCAACGCCAGCAAAGACATAAGCCTCCCCTGTTTCTGTGACTCACAGATCTCTCACCATTCTCTTCATTGGAGGTTCCATCTAGATTTGGTCTCTCGTTTCCCTGATTGGGGCAGTGTGGCACAGTGGAAATAGTATAGGATTTGGAGTTAGGAGAGACCTGGTACATGTCAGAGGTACCTATGTCTGACATGTACCAGGTCTCTCCTGGTTTTCTGGAGTCCAGGGCTAGCCCGTTGTCCACTATAATACACTGCCTCCCCCGAATGCTAATATGGCCATTGCTGCATTGCATTGCTAGACAGAGCTGTTCTTTTTTTTTGCTTGTTGGAGGGGGGAAGGGCAACTGGGGTTAAGTGACTTGTCCAAGGTCACATGGCTAGTAAGTGTTAAGTGTCTGAGTACAGATTTGAACTCAGGTCCTCCTGACTCCAGGGCCAGTGCTCTATTCACTGCGCCACCTAGCTGCCCCCCCCCCCAGATGGCTGTTCTATAGAGGGAAACTAAGAAATAGTACAGACAGTATTCCCATTACTTTAAAGTCAAAAGAAATCAGACCACAGGCCACTCCTAAAATTCACTTCTGCTGTAGGATGGATGCTTCATTGTATCTTCTCCAGGACCTTCATTGCTTTCTCACTTACTCAAAGTTCCTCTTCGTTTTCTTGTTCCATGCATTATATCATTTGATCCTCCCTGTAGCCCCATGAAGTCAATAGGGACAGTCTTAATATCCCTATTTTATAGATGCAGAAACTGAAGGCCAGAGAGTTTGTGACCTGCCGCATGGTCAGATAGCTACTGACTGGCTCTGACTGCTCCTTCTCTCCTCTAGGTGACATTCACCAAAAGGAAGTTTGGGTTAATGAAGAAAGCCTATGAGCTGAGTGTGTTGTGTGACTGTGAAATTGCCCTCATCATCTTCAACCACTCCAACAAGCTGTTCCAGTATGCCAGCACTGACATGGACAAAGTCCTCCTCAAGTACACAGAGTACAATGAGCCCCACGAGAGCCGCACCAACGCAGACATCATTGAGGTGAGCCCGTGAGCCCCCAAGGTGGCACAGAGGGGCCAGCTGGGCTGGGGCCACAGGTTTGGGAGGCGTGGAGTGGCCTCTTCTCCTTCTGGATCCTTCTGAGCCCGTCGCTATCTTTGTAGCCCTCTTTCTGCGTAGTCATCTTCCATCTTCATTCCCTCCCTCTCTGTCGCTATTTCTCCTTCTCTCCATGTCTTTCCCCTTTGTTCCCTCCATGGAGCCATCCCTTGGGCTCTTCTGCCTTTCTTTGTCTCTCTCTTCTAGTGCCCCTGTGCCTCCTCGAGGCTCTTTCTGCCGCCTCCCTCTTTGTGCCTGTCTCCAGTCCTCTGTCTCATGGTGTGCACGTCTCCCTTTTTGTCTGTCTCACTGTGTGTCTCTCCAGATTCCCCTCTCTACTGGGTTGGCCCCCAGACCCACATTACTTGGGGGTGACCCGTGGGCCCCTGAGTAGGGCCTCAAAGCTGAGATAAAAAACATGAGCCAATCTCATCCTAGTTATCTTCACCCAGAGATCTCTGAATCTCTTTGGATCGCAGGAGAGATGGGGCCTGACCTAAACATTAGGTATTCCGCAGTGCTCACTTCCCCTGTGGCCTCTGGAGCCCAGAACTTTGTGGGCTGAGTAGGTCTGGCTGGGTGGGGTACCCTGTGGGGGTAGGGGTCCTGGGGGGATAGTCTGGGGGCCCTGGTCCTCCCTGAGCACTGCCTGTTGCAGACCCTGAGGAAGAAAGGCTTCAATGGCTGTGACAGCCCCGAGCCCGATGGGGAGGACTCCCTGGAGCAGAGCCCCCTGCTGGAGGACAAGTACCGGCCGGCCAGTGAGGAGCTGGACGGGCTCTTCCGGCGCTACGGGGTGAGCCCAGCCCACTCACTGCTCTCTCTGTTTGCTCCCAACCCTCTTCCCTCCTCCCCACTCTACCCTCCTCTTTGTCCCCTCCATCTGTCTCTGCCCTCTTCTCTGTCCTCTCACTTTCCTCTCTTTTCCCTCCCGGGCCTCTCCTTCATCCCCAAACCCATCCCCTCCCCTTTCATGCTCCCCTTTCCCTCCCCACCTCCCCCTCAATCCTTTCCTTTGGTCTTCCTTGCAAACCCTCTCCCTCCCTGAACTTCTCTCTTACATTCTCCGTCTTCCTCTGGCCCCTTTCTTCCCTCTACCCCCTCCTCCTCCATCCTTGTTTCTCTCCCATCTTCCCTCTTTCTCTCCCTCTTTTCTCTCCCTCTCCAACCCTCTACTTTATTCTCTTCTCTCTCTCTCTCTCTCTCTCTCTCTCTCTCTCTCTCTCTCTCTCTCCCTCCAAGCCTCTCTTCTCCCTTGTTCCTTCTCTCTCCCCAACCCTCTCTTCTCCCTTGTTCCTTCTCTCTCTCTCTCTCTCCAACCCTCTCTTCTCCCTTGCTCCTTTTCTTTCTCTCTCCAACTGTCTCTTGTCCCTCCCTGGCCTCCTTCCCTTTTGCCCATGTCCCTTTCCTCTCTGTTCCCTTCCCCCCTTCTCTCCCCTCCTTTCCTCTCCTTCCCTACACCCCTGCCCCCAGGCGCTGCACAAGAAGCACAGGGAGTGTGAGAGCCCCGAGGTGGACGAGGTGTTTGCCCTGACCCCCCAGACGGAGGAGAAATATAAAAAGATAGACGAGGAATTTGATAAAATGATGCAGAGTTATAGACTGGCCGTGAGTAGCCGCATGGAGAGCTGGGGGAGCCTTTCCCCCCATGCATGGTGTGGCTTCGCAGCCCCCAGTCCCCTCCCCCAAACAAAGTGAGAGCAGTCACTCCAGTTCTTAGCATCATGGAACTTTGGAGCTGGCAGGGGCCTCAGAGACCTATTTTCCGTCCCCCTCATTTTATAGATAAGGAAGCTTGGCCTGTGGTAGAAATAGCCCTCAACCGGACTGGGCAGCAGGAAACATTGGTTCTGGCTCTGAACTCTCTACTAACTCACTGGGTGACCTTGGGCAAGTCACTTGCACTCTGGGAGTCTCAGTTTCCTCTTCTCCACAATGAAGAGATTGGACTGGATGCCCCTTGAAGGCCTCTCTCTCCAGCTCACGAGTTCTGTGATTCTACAGAACTGAGGCCCAGAGTAGTGACATGGCTTGGCCAGGGTCACACAAGGAACTAGTAGAAGAGCCAAAATGACAACCCAAGTTACCATCCTTACCTCTAACTTCTGACCCGAAAACTGCTCTCTGAGAGGGGCCTTTGGTAGAAGCCGTGATCTCTGTTCTCAGATGATGGCTAGTCACTACTGGCCATAATTGATGCCAAAATGTCCATCTTGGGCAGAATTTGGGTGGGAAAGATTTGGTCTTATGGTGTAAAGGGTGGAAATCAGACCCTGAGGAGAGAGAACTCTGTACCAAGCTCCCTGGATAGGGAAATCCTGAAATCTTCCTGTGGGATGTCCTCTTATACCGAGACCTTTCCCACAACTATAAGCCCAGTGTCTGTGGGGGCCTAGAGTGGGAGCAAGAAGGAAGGAGGTAAGACTGTGCAGCAACCAGGATGCAAGTGATGCTGGGAGGAACGCTTCTCCTCCCACCACCCAGGCCCAGTCAGTAACAGCTCTGCGTGTGTGAGTTTGGATCTCAACCTGGAATTCCTAACCAGCTTCCTGTGTGTCCTGCCTGGCTGGGGAGCTAACCCACCTCAGCTCCTGGGCCCTGAACTCAGGGAGGATGAGAAGACCAGGGGACTGTTTCCTGTCTCCTGTTAGAAGGCCCTTTCCCTGGCAAGGCCCTAGGGCTCCGGTCCAGGCATTATTACTTATCACCCTGCTGTCTAGTATCATTCTTGCTCTGCTGGATTTAGCCAGGAGTACCTTCACCAGCATTACCATCCTCAGAAGGGCACTCTGGGAAGATGGGGCTATGAGAAGGGACGATCTTTCTAACACCCCTCTCCCTTCCCTTTCTCTATCCAGTCTGCAGTTCCAGCCCCAAATTTTGCCATGCCGGTCACGGTGCCTGTGTCCAATCAGAACTCACTTCAGTTCAGCAACCCTGGGGGTTCCCTGGTGACCCCATCACTGGTTACGTCGTCCCTCACAGACCCGAGGCTCCTGTCCCCCCAGCAGCCGGCTCTGCAGAGGAACAGTGTATCACCAGGGCTGCCCCAGCGGCCAGCCAGTGCTGGTGAGTATAAGAGGAGGGGGTTTTGGGGATTGGTTTTTCTGCAACATGAGTCTCCCCTCCCCTTTCTGCCCTTCTCACCTTCTCCTGTGCCCCCTTCCTCAGCTCAGACTCTTTGCTGGAGATGGATAGGCATGGCTTCTTCCCCCCGCCTATGGTCCTTTGCATCTGTAGGTGCGCTCTGTCATTCCCTCCTTGCCTTCTCCTGCCCTTCTTAGGCCTGTTTCATATTTATGTGGTCTAGGGAGTCTAAGGCCCCAGCCCCCACCTATTCTAGGGGTTCTTCCTTCAAACCCTTTCTCATCCTCTCAGCATTGCTGTTCAGACTTCTGAGCAGCCAAATCATCTGCCCTCACTTCTCTGTATTTTTTTCCCCCTGTCTCTGGGGTTGGGGGTAGGAGAGTGGGAGAAGTCCCATTAGATGGGGTGGAGTTGAAAATTCCTAAGAGTCCATCTTGTCTCCTCCTGCCTCTAGATCCCTCCCCCAGCAAACAAGCACAAGTGCTTTTTACCCCAAGGCCCAAGTCTTTCAGTTCCCTTATATTTCTGTTCCTTCCCTAGGGGCCATGCTGGGAGGAGAACTTAATAGTGCTAATGGAGCCTGTCCCAGCCCCGTTGGTGAGTCTTTCTGTCCAGAATTAGGTCTGTGAGGTTCAGGAAGGTTTTCTGAAGAATAGAATTGGAGGGGAGGGACAAGTACCTACAGAGACAAAGGCTTCAAGACGGGACAGGGAGCTAAGGGCTGAACTGGACAGCTGGGATCCTGGGGGTCTGAGGAGCTTAATGGTGGGGAGAGCCTCTGTCTGTCATGGTTTCTAGGCATCTCTGGTCCTGATCTGCCCTCTCCTTTCCTGGAGTCAGGAGAGACATGGGTTCACTTAATGCTGTCTGACCTGGGAAAGTCAGTGAATTTCTTCTAACCTCACTTTCCAGATCTGTAAAATGGGGATGATGAATCATGCCCATGGTACCTCATGGAGGTGTTAGAGGAGACAAAGGGCTTTGCAGCCCTAGAGGGCTACATGGATGGCAGCTTTGATAAAAATCTTAAAATCATCATCATTATTAATGAGGGGATTGAATTAGAAGCTTTTGAGGTCCCTTCCGTCTTTCAAATGATCTAATCTGTGTGAAACAGGGAGAAAAAGGAGTGAAGAAGAAGAAAGTCTTGTCGCGCACACACACACACACACACACACACACACACACACACACACACACACACACACTCATCACCTCCACAATGACCCACTCTCACTGGAGTCGGTTGGAGGGGTTGGAAGTCAGGAGGGGCTCACTCAGAAAGGATGAGAAGGCTAAGGGGCAGATATGCACAAGTAAACATTCTCTGTCACTCACACACTTACACATTTCTCTCTCTGTCTCTCTCTCTCACACACACACGCGCGCACAAATATACAGACAGGTCACACTGACAGACACAGGCAAGCAGATGCCTATTGACACACAAACTCACAGAAAGAAAGAAGTGGAAGGATGCACACATCCTCTCCTAGACAGACACACAAGACCTTCTCACAAACACAGTGTCCCTGGTCACACTCACAGGTGTAACCCAGTGATTGGCTCTGCTGAACACAAGAATACATGTTTGGAAGACATAGAGGGAGGCCTTACCCTCCCCCACCCCATCTCCATCAGCTGTCAGCCCTGGCCAGGGCCATCCCCTCGACTGGCTCTGTGACTGTGGCTACGAATGTCACCATTGACGTCACGTCCACATTCCTGTCATTCCCAGAGCCTCTGTGAGAATTGGGCTAGAGGCAGCTGGAGAGGCAGCTTGCTGCCTCTGCTCTTATCCCAGAATCCCTTAGTTAGCCCTGAGACCCCACCATCCAGACCTCTCCTGGGATGCCCTGCAGCACCTGGGGGCTGAAGATGAGAATACTCAGGCCTATGGGGATTGTTTGGCTTCCAACCTGAGCGCACAGTGCTAAGGGAGGTCGCAGAACATTGTCTGTCTCCCATATGTTGGTGGCAGTGATCTTCAGTTCTGTGAAAACTCACGGGTGCAAATATCCCTGAGGACATGGGTGACTGGTTTTCCCTGCTTGTAGAGAAAGGAAGGGAAGGGCCAGAGCTGGTCAGTGATTATCGGGAATGACAAAGAATGGCCCCTCAGCAGCCAAAGCATAATCACTCATCAGTTGTCTGACCCTGGCCAAGTAATCTCCCTTCTCCGGGCTTTAGTTTCTCTGCTGTGAGATGAGAGTGTGGTCCCTTCGATCCTCAGTGACACCAGGGAGCATCTCAGCCACCATCTTCCTGGCTGTGTCCCCACCATCCCCTCCAGGGCCTGGTCTCCTTCCACCACTCTCACCTCAAACACGAATGGTGACACTGGTGTGGAGGCCTAGGGGATGGCATGGGGCTGATGGCATGGGCTAGGGCTGGGCTCAGAGCATGATGGTGCTGCAGGGAAGGGGATGGAGGTTAGACCACCGGAAGGCCTCCTTGACTCTATTGTTATGTGTGGGCTCCAGGGGTGGCCTGAAGGATGAGGATGGTAGCAGGAAAGAAGCAATGACCTCTTCCCCTCCCCCCTAGCCCCAGCAAAATTCATTCCTCCGCACCCTTTTTGGCAAGGGCACGAATAATATAATAATGATAGCTGACGTTTATGTAGCTTTTAAAAACAGTTTACAAAGCCCTTTACATGCATTAACGCTTTTGATCCTCATAATATATTTATGAGGTATGTTTTATTATCCCCATTCTATAGATGAAGACACTGAGTTCCAGTGGGGTTAAGATATTTACCCAAGGTCATACACCTTAGTGAGTAGCAGAACCAGGAGATTTGAACACAGGTTTTCTGGTTTCAAGCCCAGCATTCTTTGTACCCCTTCATAGATTTATCTCATGGGAGGCAGAGTGTTACAGAAATGGAGATGTGATTGTTCTTCCCTCTACCTTTCTTCCCACAGCTAAGAAAGTTCCAGGAAAGGGATCAGACCAATTTCTTTTCCTGAACCCAGAGGAGCTGGCTCTAAGTGGGGAGCGGGGGAACAAGTTGGCTAGCATGTGGACACAAGGGATGTTTTGGGGCCTGTGGCCCCTGTGGCAGAGGGAAGCAATCATATTTCTCTCATCCTTTGAATCTTCTCTTTTTCCAGGGAATGGCTATGTCAGTGCCCGGGCCTCCCCTGGACTCCTCCCGGTCGCCAATGGCAACAGCCTGAGCAAAGTTATCCCGGCCAAGTCTCCACCCCCACCCACCCACAGTGCCCAGCGTGGGGCCCCCAGCAGAAAACCAGATCTTCGAGTTATCACGTCCCAGGGTGGGAAGGGGTTAATGCATCACTTGGTGAGTTGGCCATTGGAGTATTGTTGGGGATGACAGGGGGGTGACAGGGGAGGCAAAGAAGAAAGCGGCAAGCTTCCACAGGGGAGATGAAGGTCAGGCAGGAGCAAGGATTCCTGAGGGAGAAGTCAGGGAAGACAGGATTTCCTCTCTCTGCCTCCTACCCAAGTCGAGGTGGAAGCAAGGACCTGACCAGAGGCTTGCTCAAAGGAAGCCCTAGGAACTGATAGAACCAACAAGTGTTGCCAGCTATGGATATGGATATGAGGAGAAAGATGTTACCAGCAGAGGGGCAGAGTCTAGACTCGGGTAGACTTCCTGACAGACTTGGTAGAATAGGGAATAATGGAGGGGGTGACAGCTTCTGAAAGGCAGCCACCAAAGTAGAGATCTCTTTCTAAGAGATGGGGAGGGGAGGGAAGGGTGGAAGGGAGAAGAGGCTGCCCTGCCCCAAGGCTGGGAAGAGGGGATAGGAAGGGGACAGTGATCAGAGACTGAACGAGCCCTGTTGGTTTTATTTCTGCTCTCCCAGACTGAGGACCATTTAGATCTGGTAAGTACTGGCTCTGTGTGGGCCCTAGATGGTGCCTATGACTTTAGACTACCATTCTGACTTGGTGCATACTGCCAGCTGAATCTCAAGCATGGAGTGTATTTGTGCATGTGCACCCTGGGGCTGATGTGGGGGGGGGGTGGAGAGAGAGAGAGAGAGTGTGTGTGTGTGTGTGTGTGTGTGTGTGTGTGTGTGTGTGTGCACGCGTGTGTGCCCGTGATGCACGTATATGGACATTCCTTTCTTTGATAGACATTGATTATACATGCCTACTATATATATATAACTTGGTGCACAAAACATAGATACTGAAGATACAGTCCATGCCCTTTGGTAGCACTAATCTAACAGTGAGGGTCAGGCATGCTTGCATCTGTGTGCATGTATGTGTACATATGTGTGTGCGCACATGTGTTTATATAGAAGGGTGGGATGTGTTTGTCTCTATGTGTTTGCTTTTGTGCAAATGGTTTTCTACTGTTAGGAAATGTGTCTGTCTCCATGGATTTCCCTGTGGGGCATCTGTGGAAATCCTGCTACTGAGCAGCCTTGTGCATCCCTAGGTTGTGTCCTGGAGCACCTGGAGCAGACCATTACAGTGGATAGACTCTATGCCCCATTCACCTTTGACACATCTCCAGCGAAAAGCATGTTGTCCTATGGGGACAGCAGGGGCAGGGAGCAGGGGAAATGGGGACCAAAGCCAGAGGCAGATTCTCCCCTTCCCGGGGGAGTGTAGCCATCTAAGCTCTTATCCGCAGTTTTGGGCACACATACTCGTATGTGTGTACACACAGGCAGTTACATACATGTCTACAGACACACACAGATTCTGTCACAGCCAAGAGTAGGGCAGGGGCTGCTGACTCCTCCCTCCTTTCCTTCCTCCTTCCTTCCCCTCCCTCCCTCCTTCCCTCCCTCCCTAGCTCCTGACTCGGGGCCAGAGGAGGCTGGAAAAGGCAGGCAGGCTTTGGCGGCGACACGGCGGCAGTTTCGGCCTCAGCGTGGAGTTGGGATAAACAAGTGACTCAGCGGCAGATGGAGCTGACAGCCCCGTACTGGGGAGACACACACACACGCGTGCACACGCACATGCACACACCCCACCAGCATTGTTCCACACCCTCTTCCCTCACAAAGCTCTAGCATCCCTCTGGCCAGGTGTAAGTTGCAGTGTGAAGGATTGAGGGTAGATTTGAGGAGGACTGGACAAGACAAAGGGAACAAGATACTTCTCAGATCTGATTTAGCCTTTCCCTTGCTGGGGGCTGAGGAGATAGATAGTGGCAGACGGGTGGTCCTCTGGCCAAGAGGCCCATATTGTACCTTTGAGTCTGTGTCTCTGAGTGTGGATGTGTCTCTGTTTCTGTGTGTGAGACGTGCTATGTGCAGTCCTCCCTTTACACCAACTGATGACCCTCCACCATGTAGGCAACCCTGCCCTTGTGGACCTGTATTGGGGGATGGGGTGAGACAGGAAGGGGCAGTGGAAAGAGCCCAAGATTTTGAGTCAGACAAACTAAATTTGAATCCCTGTAATTCTGACACTTCACCCCTCTGGGACCAGGGCCTCAGTTTTCTTCCTCTGTAGAATGAGGAGGGGAAGAGGGGTAGGACTAGATGATTTCTAGGGTTCCTTTTGTCACTAAATCTTATAACAGAGACCCTGGTCCCCACACAGGGCCTGGCACTGACTGACTGGGGGTTGGAGGTAGGGTTGGGTAGACCAGCTAACATCATCATGCCTTCCTTCTGATGGGCCTCTTCTTTCTGCAGAACAATGCCCAGCGTCTTGGGGTCTCTCAGTCTACCCACTCACTCACCACCCCGGTGGTCTCTGTGGCAACACCCAGTTTACTCAGCCAAGGGCTTCCCTTCTCCTCTATGCCCACCGCCTACAACACAGGTGAGTGTATATCTAAGCCCTGACCTAGCACAGATATCCCCTCATCCAGCAGAGTTCAGGAAGTGAGGGCAGAGCTGAGTGCTGAAAACCTCGGAGAAAGAGAAGGAAAAAAGAATTGTGGTCCTTGTCCTCAGAGAGTTTTTGGCCTGAAGGGGAAAATGAGCCACAAACAAAAATACATGATCCAAGTAAATGGAGCTCTTGCTGTCCAGGCTGAGAAGTTTGGGTCAGCATTAAGTGAGCAGAGGAAGAAGGCAGACCAAAGGAGCTTCTCTGAGGAGTGTAGAAAAGGGCTGGAACAGAGTGATGGGGCACGGCTGGGTGGCGAGGCCTGGGCAGGGCTGAGGGCAGGTTTATCCGGTTTCCTTGGGAAGTGCAGGTCAGGGGGTCAGGGAAGATGATTGGAATGAGATTGGAAGGGAGGAGTGACTGAAGGCCTGGAGGCCCCAGGGATGCTGGTAGAGGCCTCTGGACGGAATTAGGAATAGGCAGATAAGCCCTACCTCCAGGACTATGCTGGTCCCAGCTGTTGTAGTGCCCACATTTGAAAATAGATTGTGAAATCCATCTACCATCTTTTCATAGAGGCTTTGTTGTTGTTTTTTCCCTCTGCTGCATGAGTAAGTGAGGCTTCCTAGTAAGGAAAGGACCTAGATGTTATCCTAGTAGACTGAAGGTAGTTAGTAAATGTGGCCCCCTCCCCCACCGCTCTTATACCCACATAGGGCTATCCAGGCTCTGCTTGAGCTGTCTCGCTGGGCCAGATGGCCTGTAACCCTCTCCTCTGGAGCTCACTAATCCCCTCTGTGACAGCCCACAAGGGGGCTGTTCAGCCTCAGCAAAAGGACCTGCTCCCTTCTGAGGCAGCCCCTTCCACCTTCAGAAAGTTCCAGCAAGAAGGATTGGGCTTTTTTGCCATTTAGACCCATGGCTTTGCCCTCTGGCACCAAGCAGAATAAAGCTAATGCCTCCCTCACTCAAGAACCTTCAGATACTGAAAGACAATTATCGTGGCCCTTCTAAGCCTCCTCATTGCTCTGTTTATCAGGATCTCAGCCACCTTCACTATGCTGGTTGCCTTCCTCCAAATATTTCACTTTATCAGTGTTAGTGAGGCATTGAGGTGATGAAAGAAGTAAAACACTGGGCCTAGCCTCAGGAAGACCTGAGTTCAAATCTGACCCAGACACTTACTAGCTGTGTGACCTTGGGCAAGTCACTCCACCTCTGTTTGTCTCAGTTTCCTCAGACATCAGATGGGGATGATGATAATAGCACCTACCTCACAGGACTGTGAGACAATGTTTGTGAAATGCTTACACAGTGCCCGGCACAAAATAGGCGTGATATAAAGCCTCCCCTTTCTGGAAATGTCATGTCCAGAAGTGAACCCAGCACTCCAGAGCGGTCTGGCCCAGGTAGAGTTAAGTGGGACCCTTTCTGCTCTCATAATCAAGCCAAGGATTACATTGGCTTATATTACATCCCCTCCCGGGCTGTCACTGTTGTCTGTTCATACTTCCCTCTTCTTGTACTTCCGGAGTTGATTTTTTTTTTAACTCAGTATTAGACTTTACATCTATCCCTATTATTTTATGATATCCAGCCCAGTGCTCAAGTCCAGGGGCAGCGGTGGGGGAGGGGTGTCAGTGAACCCAGCTCACTGCTTTTTTTTTATGTCTGGGGTCCTAAGACTGTTTTTTACAGTCTTAAATGTACTTTTTTAATTTAAAAAAAATTTTTTTTTGGTTTTTGCAGGGGGGGAGGTAGGGCAATTGGGGGCTAAGTAACTTGCCCAAGGTAACCTGGCTAGTAAGTGTGTCAAGCATCTGAGGTCGGATTTGAACCCAGGTCCTCCTGACTCCAGGGCTGGTGCTCTATTCACTGCAACACCTAGCTGCCCTGAATGTGTTTGGTTTTTTTTGTTTTTTTTTTTAAAGTATATAAACAAAAACTGGTGGCCAGCCAAATACAGTCTGAGGGCTAGTTTGCCTAGGCCAGCTCCAGCCTGTCAGGATCCCAGTACACACTGGGTACCTTGTACAGTAAAAGACAAATAAAATGTACTTCATTATAATAATAAAACCCCAAGAAGCATTAAAGTGCCCTTCCTCTAGTGCAGACACTCTCTATAAGGTTCTTCCATGTAAGCCGGTCTGGCCCCATGTCCAGATTCAGACTGAAACCTAGGAGGAAAGGGCCCAGAGGCAGAGATCTGAATGAAAGTTGGAGACCAGATCCTCTTATTGTGACTGTTTGTAAATTGTGTGTGTGTGCGCGCATGAATGCAGCCTGCCATCTATATCTTCCCCAACTCGTTGGTGCCCTTCCTAAAACATGCAGTACTTCTGTGCTGTTCGATGATTGCCCAGCTGTGACTGCCCTCCTGATGAAGTGAAGGTGGGCCTTTGCTCTTCCAGTGGGTGCATTGCCAACATCTTTTTTTTTCTTTGCTTTTTGGAGGGCAATTGGGGTTAAGTGACTTGCCCAGGGTCACAAGGCTAGTTTTTGTGTTAAGTGTTTGAGGCCGGATTTGAACTCAGGTCCTCCTGACTCCAGGGCCGGTCCTCTATTCACTGCACCATCTAGCCGCCCCACATTGCCAACATCTTAAAAGGGCCAAAGGGTTGGATGGCATAAAGGGACCCAAAGAGTCACAAGATGCTGGAGCTGGGAAGGGCCCCTTATTTTGCAGTTGAAGACAACAGATGCAGAAAAACAAAGCAATGGCACTGTTTGGTGTGGCAGCCAGTCAGAGCCTGGGTCTATGAGGCCCGACACCTGGGATCACTTTCTGGTCTTGGTCCCGCCCCCACCACCTCTCTGGGCCTCAGTTTCCCCTTTGTCAGGTGAGGGGACTGGGGCAGCTGATCTTCAAGGACTCTTGTAGTGCCCATGTTCTGTGATTCATCCCAGCTGTTGAGTGTAAAAGCTGGTGTTGGAGTCTGCATCTTCCTCAGCCTAGTCTAGGATTTCTCCCCACCCTAGCAGGCTAGGGAACACCAGTGATTGACCTCCTAACTTATTTATCCTGTCTTTCTGGATTTTCATACATAAGGGTTTACTTGGGAGTAAGGAATGGAGAGGGACTGGACTATGATTTTATCATGAGGAAATTCCCTCCTTGAATGCAGATTAGCTCCTTGTCTGTAATTTACAACCTTAGTTGGCTGGACTAGCACTGATGAGTTCTGTTACTTGCCTAAGGTCACAGAGCTAGTTTGCTTTGGAGGTAGGACTTGAACTCAGATCTCCATGGCTTTCTTCACTGAGATACTAGGCCAGACCCTAGACATAAAACCTGTTTTTCTTCCTCTTCTGTTTTCCTCCACGTAAGATATGGCTAAATATTAACTAGTATCAACAAACAGGAAAGGCTTTTAGCAAATTCATTCAACTCTTGTCTCATTCTATTATGAACAAGAATAATGTGTAGACATAGGTAATAAGAGCTCAGGCTTTCTCTCTGCTAGGAGATGAAAATTTCCATACGTATGTGTATGGGAAAGGAAATGATTGTGATATACTTAAGAGGACTCCAGTTAGACAATAGATAGAACTAATCGATAGCAGAAGTGTAAACAAGACTCCACTGAATTTGATATTAGTTGTTCTCTCTTTATAGATATTGGCCCAAATTCAAATTCTAGCCCCAGGTCTTGCCTAAATATTGGTCAGTGTCAGCACTGGCCGACAGAACTCAGCACTAGACTGATAGATCTTCTGGGAAGAACAGACCAAAACTAATGAGAGCGCTTGGCTTTTCGGGCCTCTCTGAAAGGAGGTCATTGCTCCCACACCATGTGGATGTGTCTTTGAAGCACAAAACTGTGTGGCTGCCATTCATTTAACAGACATTTATTAAGAGCCTTCTGTATACCAGGCCCAGTGCTTGGTGCTTGGAGGCAAAATGAAAACTGCCCGTGCCCTCTGGGCTCTTCCATTGTGGGGTGCAGAAGACAGTGGTCCAAAACAAAAATGGATCAGTCCATACATGAGCACAAAGGAGGCAGTAAGAGGAAGCTGAGCAGAGATGAAGAAGGTGTGCATTCCATGCCAAGTAAGAGGCTTTGGCAGTGTCATTGGAGAGAAGGGGGCTTATAGAAGAGGTGTTGTGGAGGTAAAATAGAGAAGTTATGATGTGAGGCTGGGGAAGAAGAGTCAAGGAGGGCTCCAGGATGGCACATCTGGGTAAGTGGAACCCTCAAGAGAAATAGGGTAGATTAGATGAGGGATGAGTTTGGGGGAGAAATAGTGGATTGTTTCCAACATGTTGAGTTTGAGAGATCTAAAGGACTTCCTGGTGGAGATATACATCTTACTAATTAATTACTCTATCTTTTGTTGTTTGTAAGAGTGAACAATGCACAGATCTTCTGGCTAATGTGAAGGTTGTCTGGCTAATGTTAACTTAAGCCAGATTGCGGACATGGATCATCTGTATAGTATATGGTAAAGCAGTGTTTCTCAAACTTTGTAGTCTCAAGATCTCTGTACATTCTTAAATATTAAGGATCTTCACCCTCACCCTTCTCATCAAAGGGCTTTTGTTTATGTGGGAGCAAATTTTAAAAACAGTGCTATACTTGGGAATCAAGAGGCTTTTGTTGGCCCTTTCCTTACCTCTGAGTAGGCATACACATTTGCTGGCTCTCCAGCCTTGGACAATATCCTTAGCTTGGACAGGCCTTCGTTATCCCATTCAGTTAAGTTCAACTCAGCAAGAGAGATCATTCACACAGATCAGATAGTCTGTTCATCTGTAAAATGGTGCTGTCTCTACCTTATATACCTGAAGGTGAGGGGCTGATAATGATGATGACGATGACAGTAACTTACATTTCCATAGTGTTTAATAGTTAGAAACAACCTTTCTCATAATAGTCCTGTGAGGTGGATAGAAATGCAGTTTTCTCTCTTGTACTTAGCCACCTGTGTGATGATGGCTCCTCTCTGAATCGCAGTCTCTGAAGCTGCAAAATGAGAAAACGGTATTTGCACTGCCTACTTTTCAGGAGTTTTAGGAGGGAAACTATCAGTCAGCAGCCACTTATTAGCTCCATTTTATAAGCCTTTGAGTGTGTTAGAAATATAAGTTGCTGCTACTTCAATTACTACTGCCATGGAGATCGCATCCATTTCTTAAGTTGGGTGTTTGCACGAGCAGGTTTCATAAACGTGTTCATACTTATTTGCTGCATTGGCAACATTTAGGAGACGTAGGGACGAGTGGGCTAAGGAAGAAGACACCTAAAGTGCTGATTTAGTACCGACAGCTTTCATCATGGGTGCCTTCTCTCTCCTCCAAAGCTCCTTGGAGATGTGGTACCAAGCTGCAATGACTCTAGACCCAGAGGGCAACTTTTTGTGGGTTTATTGACTTGTCTTCTGATAGGGCCTGTTACACAGGTGTGACCTATCCTCACATTTCTTGTGGTTCCTCAGCTAGCCCTTCAGCCCCCTTGCCTTCTCTTCTCTGGCTGACAGCCCTGCCATGCACCCTGCTTGCCTCTTCCCCTTGGCCACCAAGCTCAGCTCTCACTCCTCTTTTCTCCTTTGCAGATTATCAGTTGACCAGCGCAGAGCTCTCTTCCCTCCCGGCTTTCAGCTCAACTGGGGGACTGTCGCTAGGCAACGTTACTGCCTGGCAACAGCAGCAACAGCCACAGCCACCCCAGCAACAGCCACAGCCACAACAGCCACCACCACAACCACAGCCACAGCCCCAACAGCAACAGCCGCCGCCACCACCGCAGCAGCAGCAACAATCCCACCTGGTCCCTGTGTCTCTCAGCAACCTAATGTGAGTATCGTTCTGTGTGGATCTTGGTAGGGGAGGGGACCATCCAGAGGGCCCATGCCTGTCCTCAAAGCCAGACTTCCTAGATCTGACTGGAAAGAAAACTAATCTTTGTTTACTTTTTCTCCCTACCTGAACCTGCTCCTGACTCTGTCTCTCCCTCCTCTTCCCTCTGTGGCCATCCTCCTCATGTCTCATTCTTTCCTAACTCTATTCCCTCAACCCCTTCAACTTTCTCTATTCCTCACCCCTTTGTGACTCCCTTCCCTCCCTCCCCACTACCCTCAGCCCGGGCAGTCCCTTGCCTCATGTTGCTGCAGCCCTCACCGTCACCACCCACCCCCACATCAGCATCAAGTCAGAGCCGGTGTCCCCGAGCAGAGAGCGCAGCCCAGCACCACCAGCCCCTGCCCCCTTCCCAGCCCCCGCTCGGCCTGAGCCCGGGGATGGCCTCAGCAGCCCTGCCAGTGCATCCTATGAAGCTGGGGAGAGGGATGACGGGAGGGGTGACTTCGGGCCTACCTTGGGGCTGCTCCGTCCAGCCCCAGAGCCTGACACTGAGAGCTCGGCAGTGAAGCGGATGCGGCTGGACACCTGGGTAACGTGACCTCTTCCCTTTCATCTGGGCAGTCCTCCCAACATTCTAACCTCCTCCCCCCATTGCAGTGTTAGCTCATTCCCCCCTGTCACATCAGGGACCTCATCGGTTTTGTTTCTTTGTCCCCATCTTATTTCCCTTTGAAGGTTCTTCTTGAAATCTAGCTTCCATCTGTTCCTCTCACTGAAGCATTAGCTCCTTCCCAGTCATCTTGCTTGCCCTGCCCACCCCCCATGTGTGTTAAATTCATCTCCCTCCCCTCCTCCCCAGAAAGCTCTTGTGATTTAATCTCTATCCCTTCAGAGCTGACCTCTCCATAAGCAGCAGGGTCACATCCAGGAGCCAGGGTGGGGACTCGGGGAAGGGGCACCCCCAGACCCAGCACTCCCTCATACCTTCCTTCTACATCTCCTCTCTCTACAGACATTAAAGTGATGACTCTCCCCCTCCTCTATCAACCTCCCTCTTGAAGAGTTGACAATCTCACCGCCCCTCCCAGTCCCGGGCTCCTCCCCGCTCGACCCCTAGTCCCTTTCTCGTGCTCCGTGTCCTGTTGACGGTTACATTTGTGTATAATTATTATTATTATTATATTATTATTATTATTATTTTTTTAATTTGAACTCTCGCTTCTAGGAGGGGGAAGCATCCCCTTCTCTTTCTTCTCCCCTCCGTTTTCATGGGGGGGACACTCTTTTTTTTGGGGGGGACAATTTGCACGTTGTACACATATGCTGCAGGGGGGGAGGGGGGACCCCAAAAAGACTTTGGGATGGGGCAGAAGCCGAGCCCTGCATGTGGAAACCTCCCTTCACCCCCATCCCCAAGAGAGAGGAAGTAACCAAAAAAAAATACCATAAAATGGACTTTGAAACCCTAGAACCTAGTTCGGACCTGGGGGATGTGGGCTGGATGCCTGGGTCAACACTGTTCTGCTTGTGCTGCAGGGCTTCAGGAGGGCTGCCTGGAGTTGGGGTTAAAATCCCCATGGGTGTCTGCCTCTCCAGTGCGATTCATATGTAACTAGGCTACTTAGGTGTGCGGGCGTGTGCTCAGGCCTGGAACTCCAAAAGAATCCCCATCCTTCATTGATTCATGTGTAAACTGCATTCTCCAGAACTAAGGGGCGAGGGGTGGAGTTGCAGTTGTAGTGTGAGAACAGCAGGTCTTGGCATCCAGGAGAAGATACATTCTCACATACTGGGAAGTCTAGCATCAGTGGGGTAGAGAGAGACCTCCCTTTCCTTAGGACCTGGAGGAACTTCAGAGTCTCTTCCTCTCTGCAAATGGAAGAGGGTAAGGATGGAGTAGGGGGCCACTTCACAGCACAGTGTGTGGGGAGTATCCCCTGCTTAGGCATTAGAGGGGGATTCTGGTGGTGGAGAGAGAGGAGGGCCTCCTTTTCCCTCCTCTGGGGTTTTCTTCTAAAATATACAGTGCAATAGCATCCCTTCCCTCACCCACCCCTTTTACTCTGGCTCCCAACCCAATTCTTCTGCCCTTGGTGCTGGCCTTTCAAATTAAGCCTCAGCCTGGAGGGGATGGGGCAGAGCCAGTCTTAATTATGCTGGTAGAACCTGGGAAAGAAATTGAGGATGGTGAGCATCTGCTACGCATCCTCTTCTCACCTGGACCCTAACCCTAGCAGGCCTGGACTGGCTTAACAAAAGACTGAAATAGGCTTTTTGGGAGGACCTGGACCCCATTGCAAATGGCAAGGGGGCGGGGCATTAAGGTCAGGGAGGATCAGAATATTCTTTTATCATAGAGGTCATAGAAAGGGGAGGGACACATGCCCACTCCCCTGCTCACATATGATTATACACCAGAGGCACAGGTCCGGGAGGAACCTACAGTTTCCCAGAGCCAGGATATGGAGTAGGATGGAGTGAAGCTGACAAGCCTCACGTCCAGTGCTAGTTGTGTCCTAGGGTGGCCCTCTTTTTTTAGCCTTGCCCCACCTCTCCTTCTCTTGGTCCTCCCCATCCCCACCAGCTTGCTACCTCCTGTTCCCCACCACCATCACCACCTCCTCTCCCCCCAACCCCTCACCACCACACCCCACCTTTCCCTCGGCTACTGTAATTGTAAATAGCAACTTTGGAAATGTTGGCTATGTAACAGTCCAGGAAACTGTTTTTTTGTTGTATTGATATGAAATGAAATTCTATTTTTGTCAAAGTATATTGTAATAATAATGACTCTGAAATGGCCCGTAGTGTACAGATGAGATTGTTCTTCTACTGTTCTTGCCCTCCCCTTGCCCCACTTATGCCCCTTTCATTTTCTCCCCAGATGTGTGTAGCTGTGGGGGAGGTGAGGGGGGCAGAGAGGGAGCCAAAGCCTGAGGCCCTTGGATCTTTGGCTGTGTCTAAGATCATTAGGGAGCTGGGAGGAGTCCCCTAGCGTCCCTTACTTCCATACTTACTCACAGAGGTGAGGTGGGGACAATGGGGAGGGCTGGGTTGTCTTCCCCCATCCTTTCAGACATTGATACTTGGCTTGTACCCCCAGTGCCCTAGGGCTAGGGGCTTTGTCTTAGGTCTCTCATCACAGTTGAAACTTAGAGGTAGCAGAGACCTAGTTCTGTAAGTGACTGTATTTACCCACCTCAGAGACCTAGCCATTTGCAGTATTCTGAAACTTAATCATCGGGGAGGAACCTGAAGCAGAGAGGTATGTGTGTGTGAGTGTGTGTGTGTGTGTGTGTGTGTGTGTGTGTGTGTGGTGTGCTCGAATACATGTATGCACATGCATCTGTCTTTGTGTGTTTATAAAGTGACCAGTTGTCCAGCATTTCAGCTTCCTGATCTTCCCAACTCTGTTCTCCCAAAAGTCCTTCATTGACATTTTCTCTTGCTGCATCCAGCTCCCTTCTTTGTTCACCCATTCATTTATTAATTCAATAAGCATTTATTAAGCACTTACGGTATGCCAGATGATGGGAGAGATACAAAGTTTAAATAAGGTAAGATCCCTGTCTTTATGGACCTCACATTCTCTCTACTCAGAGAATCATCTTTACTTCCTAAATTAAAACACTGATTATTTTTATATGTCCATTTTTAAGGGGGATTTTGCGGCTGGTCCCGCCTGGCTCTCCCATTTGGTCCTATCTTTCCAACCTTGCCCCCTAAAGGAATTGTCTTGCTCCAGCTAGACGGGGCTCTTTCCTTTCTCCCAGCATGCCTTGGACTTTCCTACCTCTCTACCTGTGTTCATCCCTGGAATGTGCTGTCCTCTCCAAGTCCTACCTTTCCTCCAAAGCCCAGTTACATGCAGTCCTACCTCCTTGAATAAGTCCCATGTCTCAGTGAGTGCGCTCCTTCTTTATCCCTCTAGAGCAATGGCCTCAGGACTCTAAAATTATTGGGGACTCCAAAGAACTTTTGTTTATGTGGTTTATATCTATCTATATTTACCATATCAAAAATTAAAACATCTTAATATCATTATGAAAATTGCTTTGACCTCATGATCCCCCATGAGATGGTCTTAGGGGCCACAGAGGTCCCCAGACCACACTTGGAGAACTGCTGGCCTAGAGCACATTGGCCCTCCAGCATGCCCATCTTACCAACTAAGGGCAGGGACTGGGGCTTATCTTTATGTCCAGCCCTGCCCCACCCCCCCCACCCCGCCCCCTCCACTCATAGCACAGTACCTAGCACACAGTAGTAGGTAGTCAATAAACACTTGCAAGTGACTATTTCTCCCCCTTTTTTGGCCAGACTTACCTCCTCCCTGGCTCTATCCAGCTTACCTTGGCTGAGCCACCCTAGTACTAAATACCCCAGGGGAAGCCTTCCCTTCCTCTCCCCTCCATTTATATGTATGTGTGCCCCTGAGCATGTATAGTATTCATCAGGTTTGCCTTCTGTCCTATAGTGGCATTTCTGATGTTGATACCTCTGGGTATGTGCATGAGTGCACTCATGTGCCTCAGTGTATTATATACAGGGGGTGTGTGTGTGTGTGTGTGTGTGTGTGTGTGTGTGTGTGTAAGTCAATGTGTGGAGAATTTTTTTTTTTTAAGGGGGGGAGCAGAATGCTATATGAGTGTGTGTCTGTTACATTTCTGCAGTTCATTTTTCCAAGGTTTTATCACAGGGCTTTCCAATTAGATAAGCAATCCCCCTTGGAGCCTGGCCCTTCTTGATGACTTGGTGACTCCCCTTCCTATTCACTAGCCAAACTCACACCTCCTCCCAGCCCCTCCCCCTAGAACTGGGCATTTGCCAAAGCAACCACTGGAGACAGCCAACACCCCTCACCTCCACCCTCCAATTTTTAGACAGCTATCAGGGATGATGGGTGAGAGGAATCCCCCCCCCCAAGCAAAATACCACCACCCCTTACAACAGTGCACTAAATACAGCGGCAAGACCGATCCCCAATCCTAATCCTTCCCACCTTGGACAGAAAGGAAGCAATGCACTTCTCTTACTGTTTATTTATTTGTTTGGAAAGACAAGATGATGTAAAAGTGTATCTAGAAATATCTATATCACTATATATTTTTAACTGACTCTTCAGGATCCCTTGAGGGGGCTAGGGGGCGAGTTTAGGGTTCCATAAGTGGGGAGCAGAACCTGGGAACTCCTAGCTTTCCCTTCTGCCCCCCTCCCTTGAAACATTGGTAGGAGGGATGGGATTGGGTGGGGCTGGATTATTTTTGATAGAGAATCTGGATTCTCTTGTGTCCCTCCCCAGCCCAGGTCTGAGGAAAGGGAGTGGAAAACTCAAGGAGGTATTCCATCCTCTCCCGACCCTACCCCCCACTCCCAAACCTGACAATCACCCACTCCCCTATGGCTCTGACTGGGTCCTGGGGGCGGGGGGAGTCGAAAGTGTGTGGCTGTTGATTTGTTTTCAATATTTCTTTCCGTGCTGTATGGTGATGCTTTCTTGGTATTCTACACAATAAGAAAAGACAAAAAAAGTCCTCAAGTTCTTATGAGTTTTGTTTGAAAACTCTTTCACTATATTTGTTGTAAAGAGGTTTACTATTAAAAGAAAAAATACACGTTTCTGATAACTTTGGTTTGGTTCATTGAATTATTTGGTTCGGTCCGATGCTGGTCTTCCCTTCCAAAGCTGCTGAGGGTGGCCTCTTCTGGCCCAAGCCCTCTGGCCTTTGAAATGAGATGACAAGAGAATGTTCGGGTTGTCCAAAATGAGAGCCCCTGGACCAGAAGACCTGGGTTCAGATCCTGCTGCTGTCGCTATCTGGGTGACCTGGGGTAAGTAATTTTTTCTCTTGGCATCTCAGTTATTTTCATCTGTAAATGGCAGGGGCAGGAAATGGAGGGGATAGCTGAACTTCAAGATCCCTTCTTTCTATCTCTAATTTTGGGCTTTTCCAGCAGCTAGAAGAGGAATTGGGTCACACAGGAATATAAGAAATGCTTCTTTGGATCAGAGACCAGCCCGGGATTTTACTTCTGATTTAGGAAATCATAGTAGGTCCTTCAACTACTTGATGCATCCTGGTATCCCCTTAATAGATGGTTTCATAGCCTTACCCAGCTACTGGTCAGCTCTAATGAGTAGGGCTGTGGGATACTTATAGGAATAAAAAAAGAGATGGGGACATGTGGTAGTAGCACCTGGCTGGAGCAAAGGGTCTTAAAAAGGGACATTGAAAGAGACTAGGGTGAGTCTAGGGGCAACTGCAGACACTGGTGGAAAGGAGTCAGAAGGAGAGGATAAGGCTGCCAGGGAAGATGGAGGGGATGGGAAGCCCCCTATAGTGAGACCTGGTGGTGTTAGGACAGACTTAGACCTCACAGCCCTGTGGTGAGAGAAAACATCTAACCAAATGGGCATCTTCTTTTCCATAGGGACTGAGGATTGCCCTGTGTATTAAATCAGAACCCACTCTGGTGGCTCTCCCAGTTCATTCCTTGTGTTCTAAGAGTCCATCAAAGTGACCCAGTCAGTCTCCAGTCTCCGTGGGGGAGTTGGTATCTGTTTTTGTTATATACTGATGAGGAGGGGCCTCCAAAAGATGGGGAAAGGTAAGAAAGAGGCTATCAAAAAATGAGGAATAGGCAGCTAGCTGGCATAGTGAGTAGAGCACCGGCCCTGGAGTCAGGAAGACCTGAGTTCAAATCCAGCCTCAGACACTTAACACTTACTAGCCCTGTGACCTTGGGCAAGTCACTTAACCCCAATTGCCCTACCTTCCCCTCTCCAAAAAAAGAAGCAAAATTAAAAAAGAGGAGTTTGGGGGTCATGGAATCATAGAATTTGACATCTAAGACTTGAGATAGTATCTGGTATAACTTATACATATGAGTCTTTTTCCTCTCTCATCTCTTTGAGGAATAGGCTTAGTAGTAGTATCAATGGCTCAGAAGGTACAGTTTAGTCATTTGGGGGGCATAGTTCCCAATTTCCACATTGGCTAGACCAATTCACAGTTCAACTGACACCTGTTTTTCCTCAGTGCCTCCAGCATTTGTTATTTTCCCTTTCTGTCATCTTTGCCAACCTGATGGGTGGGAAGTGGAACCTTACAGTTTTAATTTGCATTTCTCTAATCATTAATGATTTAAAACATTTCGTATTTCAAATTTTCAACATTTTCAAAATTTAAAAAATTTTCATATGGCTATTAATAGCTTAGATTTCTTCTTTTGAAAACTGCTTATTCACATATATCCAACCTGACCAGGAGTCTCCTCTACCACATCTCTGGCATTTGGTCATCTAGTCTTTGCTGTAATTAGAAACTCACCACTAGACAAAAAAGATAGTCTGTTCTGGTTTTTGGATAGCTCTGCAAAGAAATGTTTCCTTATATCGAACCAAAATTTGTCTCAGGGCAGCTAGGTGGAGCAGTGAATAGAGCACCGGCCGTGGAGTCAGGAGGACCTGAGTTCAAATTCAGCCTCAGACACTTAACACCAGAAAAACTAGCCATGTGACCTTGGGCAAGTCACTTAACCCCAATTGCCCTCAAAAAATGTTTTTGTCTCTCATTACATTACCTTCTATCCATTGGTCAGCTCTCTGGGTTCAAGCAAAAACAAGTCTTATTCTTCCACGTGGCAGGCCTTCAAAAAACTTAAAGATAGCTAATATATTCCCCTCTAGGCTTCTCTTCTCCAAGCCAAACATCTCTCTGTTCTATCAAATGATCTTTGTATGTTGTGATTTTAAGTCCTCTCACTATAGTGGTCACCTTCTTATAGACGTAGGCCAGTTTGTCAATGTCCTGCCTAATAAGTGAAACCCAAAACAAATACAGTACTCCAAATTTAGTCTGAATTTGGCAGAACACAATGGGACTATCAATTGCAGATCTTAACCCATCCATACCCTATCATCTGGTGCAATTCACTGTGTTCCTGTTAATGCAGTCTAAAACCACATTAGCTTTTTTGGAGGGTGCCACAATTTGAACTCATGCTGAGCTCGTAGGCTTTTTTTTTCCCCCTTAATATAAACTCCTATCACCTCCATCCTGGATCTGTGTACATTGGTGGACTTGACACTTCTCCCTTTTAAATGTCATCTTATTTAGCGTGGCCCATCATTTTAGTTTATCATGATGGTCTTTGTGGATCATAGTTCTACCACCCAGCATGTTAGCTATCCTTACTAGTGCCATATCTGAAAACTGAGAACCATGTTAGATATACAGGATAGGCTAAGGGTTAAAGCCCTCTGACAGGCTAGTAGAGATTTCAGGTTTGACAGTGATCAACTAATAGCTTTTTTTATGCTGAATCCACTTAACTTCAAATATTTGAAGACTGTAATTTAATCATTTCTTTCTATTTTGCCCACAGGATATTATGAGAGACTCTCAGTTGCATTGGTGAAATATGGGATAAGAAAAGGACTTGTTATTTCATTGGTATGGGGAACTCCTGAGTAAAGAAATTCTCTATTAATTAATTCAAGTTGGTACCTTCTCAGAAACTTACAGTCTTAGAGAATAAAATAGCCTAGAGCACTGAGTGGTTAAGTGACTTGTCCAGAGTCACACAGCCATTATGGATCACAGGCAGGGCTTGAACAGTCTTCCTGCCTGCCACAGTAATCATAACTGAAGTTTATATTGCACTTTGAGATTTGCAGAGCGCTTTCCATAATATCATCTCATTTGTTCATTACAGCAGCCCCTTGAAATAGATACAGTAATTCCATTTTACAGATGAGGAAACAGCTGTTGAGCTAAGTGACTTGCCCACAGTCACATAGCTAGTAACCATCTGAGGGAAGAATTCAAACCCAGATCATTCTGAGTCCAGGTCCAATGCAATACTCTATTCATGCTGCCTCTCCAAAGTATACTGAAATCTAGGTAAACTGCCTACAACATTCCTCTGTGATCAGGCTAGAAATTCCATCAAGGAAAGAAATGTAGTCTGGCATTACCTGCGTTTGATGAGTCGGTGCAGCCTTTCGTCATTGTTATTTTCTAAATGTTCACAAACCCTCTTTTTAATAGTTCTAAGAATTAGTCAAGCTCAACAGCTCATAGTTTTAAAAAATCCATCTTCTGCCATTTTGAAAATTGGGTCAACATTTGCACAACTCAGTCCTGTGGCACGTTGATTTTTCAAAATTCTATGACAGTAGCTTAAGAAATCACAACCAAATTTTTTTTTCCAGCTCCCTGGGCTATAGTTCCTTTTGGCTTGGTGATTTGTATTTGTTGAAGTTAGCTAGTGCTACTCTCCTCATCTAACTTGGTTTTTTAATTCCCTGCTAAATATTTTTGTTCTATACTTCCTAGTCTTAGAAAAGAAAGCAAAACCAAAGTAAAACTGAGTAGAGTTCTGCTTTCTTTCTGTCGTCCACTATAATCATATCTACCCCAAATCATAGTTATAGCTTTTTTAATATTCCTTTTGCCCTCAACACATTGTTTTTTAATGTTCATATTTTTTATTAAACAAATGCTTTATTAACTCTGTTTTACATCATTTATTTCCGCCAGATTTTGAGTTACAATTTTCCCCCCGTTTTTCCCCTACCCACCCTCCCAGAATAGCAGTCCCACAAGATATCGCTTCCTCCAATCTGCTCTCTCCCATATCTTCTCCCATACCCCCTTGACTTTTCAATTAGAGCAAGGTGAATCTCTGTGCCCCAATGCCTGTACATCTTATCTCCCTATTACAAGTAAAAGAGTATTAATAATAATATTTATATATATTTGAAACATTTAATTTTTAAGACCTCGAATTTCAGATCCATTCCCTTCCTCCCTTGTCACCCATTCCCTCTGGGAAGATAAGTAATTCAGTATATGTTGTACATGTCTAGCTATGCAAAACATTACCATAGTAGATATATTGTACAAGGCTGCTTATAATTCCCTCCCACCCATCCCACCCCCGACCTGGTCCATTCCCTACTTGATCCTGTCCCTCTTCTATAGTGGGTACTTCCAACCTCCCCTCCCCCCAAGGATGCCCTCTCATCCATCATCCCTCCTCTCATCCCCCTTCCCCCTATTCTGCTGCAGGTTGAGATATCCCATTTAGTATGTATGTCATTCTCTCCCTGAACCAAATTCAATGAGAATGTGGTTTTGCCTTTTTGTCTTCCTATTCTTCCCCTCTCATGCAGCCACTTCCCCTTGCTTCTTCTACATGAGATAGTTTACCCTACCCTGTCTCTCCCCATCTCCTCTTGCCACTTTCCTCTCTCACCTCATAATTTCACCCCTTGAGTATCCTCCCTTCCCAACAAATTCAACCTATGCCCTCTATCCATGTATAACTGTAAACATATATACACACATTCACATATGTATTCATATGATCATACACCCTTCTTCCATTATTTTCATACTGAGAAAGGTTTCATCAGTCACAGTTATTGTTTGTCCACGTAGGAATGTAAATAGGTCAACTTTGATAAGTTCCTTTTGATTTCTTTTCCCTGATTACCTTCTCAGGCATCTCTTTCTTCTTGTGTCTGAATGTCAGATTTTCTATTCAACTCTGGTTTTTTCTTCAAGAATGCTTGAAAGTCCTCTATTTCACTGAATGACCATGTTTTTCCCTGAAACAAAATACTCAGTTTTGCTGGGTAGGTGACCCTTGGGTTCAGTCCCAGCTCTTTTGACCTCTGGAATATCATATTCCATGCCCTTCGATCCCTCAATGTAGAAGCTGCCAGGTCCTGTGCTATTCTGATTGTGTTTCCACAATATTGAAATTGTTTCTTCCTGGCTGCTTGTAGTATTTTCTCCTTGATCTGGGGATTCTGGAACCTGGCTATAAAATTCCTGGGAGTTTTCTTTTTGGGATCTTTTTCAGGTGATCGGTGGATTCTTTCAACCTCTATTTTGCCCTCTGCATCTAAAACATCAGGGCAATTTTCCTTGAGAATTTCTTGAAGGCTGATTTCTAGGTTCTTTCTTTGATCATGGCTTCCAGGTAGTCCAATAATTTTTAGATTGTCTCTCCTGGATCTATTTTCCAGGTCAGTGGTTTTTCCCATGAGATATTTCACATTGCCTTCTATTCTTTCATTTGTTTGGATCTGCTTAACAGCATCTTGATTTCTCATAAAGTCATTAGCTTCCATTTGCTCCAGTCTAACTCTGAAGGAATGAATCTCCTCAGTGAACTTTTGAGATTCTTTTTCCATCTGGCAATTTCAGCTTTTTAAGGCATTATTCTCCTCATTGCCCTTTTGGGCCTCCTTTGCCATTTGAGTTAGTCTATTTTTTAAGGTGTTGTTTTCCTCAGTCAGGCTGTTGACCCTCATTTCATACTTTTCTGTATCCTTCTCATTTCTCTTCCCAATTTTTCCTCCACTTATTTGATTTTTAAAGTTCTTCTTATGGTCCTCTATGGCCTGTAACCCACTCATATTTTCCTTTGGGGCTTTTGGAGCAGGATTTCTGACCTCACAGTCCTCCTGTTCTATGCTTTGATCCTCTTTGCCCCCAAAATAGGAGTCTAATGTTGCATTTTTCTGTTTTAATTTGTTTCCTTTGCCTTGGCATGTTGTCACTTGAGTTTTGGGCTTGTTGCCACAGTATGACTCTGCCACCAGACAGGGGAGCTTCTGTCCTGAACGTGTGGGGGGAGAACTTCCGATTCTGGCAAGCTGGATATCCACCCCACGACCTCCACCCCAGATCACAATCCAGATCCAGGGATGTTAAAGCAAGAGCAATTACCCCCCAAACCCCCCAAGACTGATCACTGGATCTCCCTACAGTTCACAGGCCAGGAACTGGAGCTGCCACTGAATACTACAAAATGGCGTGTCTCCTCAGCGGCTTCTAGCCCCCAGGGGAGGAAACCGACGCTTTCCCCAAATACTGGTCCCAAAATCCATAGGACACTAACCTCTCATTTTGTCCTAGGCATGTCTGTGTTGATAATTCTGGAATCTCCACAGCTGCTGGTGTTCTGGGGTCCCTCCAGCAGGCTGCTGGCCCAGCTGCCCTGGGGCTAAAACCAAGGCTCAAGCAGACCTGGGCTGGCTCTCTGCACTGTGCACTGCGCTGCCTGCTCCCAGAGCGCTGCGCTGGTCCTTCCTGCAGGGCTGCTGGGCTGTCCTCAGCAGGAGGTTAGCTTCTCTGTGTTGTTCTGTGGGTGCTAGGGCTCCAGAAGTTGTTCAGAGTCCCCTTTTACACAGTTTGGAGGTGATTTGGGGGGAGAGTGCCTTGGACGTGCTGTTTCTACTCCGCCATCTTTCAACACATTGTTAAAAGCCCTTTTGTATTGCATCAGCATTCATTACAAAGTTCAGCTCTTTTCTGGGCTTTACAACTTAGGGGTAGTATTCTTAGAGAACTGTGTAAGTCCTTTGTCTTTATCCTCAATTACCTGCCCTTTTCCTCCCATTTTCTGAGTACATCTTTTAAAATTTTGTCTATTAGTGATTTACCAGTGCATTTGTACTAAATGGTTCCTCCTTTTCTTATTTATTTTTGTTTCATGAGTTCATTCTTTTTTTTTCCTTTTGGAGGGCAATTGGGGTTAAGTAACTTGCCCAAGGTCACATAGCTAGGTTTTTTGTTTGTGTGTACGTTAAGTGTCTGAGGCCGGATCTGAACTCAGGTCCTTCTGACTCTAGGGCCGACGCTCTACTCACTGCGCCACCTAGCCGCCCCACATGAGTTCATTCTTAAGAATATCTTCATCCTTGTCAAGCTGACTTGCTCTGTGGAATCTTAGGCCATAAGGATCCTATCTATCCTTTCTCTGGATTCTTTAAAATCAACTCTTCTGAAATCTATAATGTTCATCAGACTAGGTCTGGCTTTTCCCTCCCTATCTAAGATGGTCTCTTAAGATATTTTCCTTCTCTGGTTCCCATCACTTCTTTGGCACTTGGTCAGAATGAGTTCTTTTTATCCCTTCACCTCTTGATGAATTTAATTATCAAGACAAATGCAGAATTCATCAGACTTTAGAAGAAGGAGCTCCAACAGATGCATGGGTAGTTGAAGCCCCCCATTACCACTCCCTTGGTGCCAGCTTTATAAGCTGCTTCTGGAACTCATCACCCATTCCCTCTTTGTGTATGATTGGCATGTGGAGAACTCCTACCATAAAACAGTTTTTGTTCTCCTTCTGCTGACCCTTATACCTAGATGCCTTCAACCATGTTTCTTCCTTTTCCCCCCAAACTCACTAATATCACAAGAGTGTATTTTGGTTTGGGGTTTGTTTTTTTGTTTTTGGTTTTTTTTGCATTTCTCAGAGAGGGGAGTGCAGGGTAATTGGGGTTAAGTGACTTTCCCAAGGTCATATGGCTAGTGTTAAGTGTCTGAGTCTAGATTTGAACTCACATCCTCCTGATTCCAGGGCCAGTGCTCTATTCACTGCACCACTTAGCCACCCCAACAAGAGTGTATTTTGATACACAACACTACTGCACTGCCTTTTTGAGAAAGAGCTATGCTTCTCTTGCCATCTATTTTCCACTCATGAGTGACATCACATGATAGAATTTTACCTCCTTGAGTTGACTGCAAGGTCACTTTGTTATCTGTTATCTGAACATCTGTGTATAGACATCTGAAGCCATGAGTATTTTACTGTTGCCTCTTTTTAGATATTATTTGTTTAAATTACGGGGTTGTCCACTGCTTTTCTTCATATTTCTCATATCCCACCACTTTCTATGCTCTTTCCCCTTCCATTTTTAATATACTGTTTATTTGCAAACTGGGAGGAAACATGGGAGGGGCAGAGATGTTCACCAAATACACATTCTTTGATTTCCAGAGACCTTCAGGCCTGTGGTATTTCCCCTTCTTGCATCCTTGTTTTTCTGTGTTTTCCCCTCCCTTACCAAACTTATTGAATCCCCACATAAATTTCTTTCATTCACCCACCAAGGCTAGACTGAACCACCAAGGCTAGAATGAATACTCCATACCAGTGGGAGGAAAGGATTTCATAAAAAGAACATAGCCAGTGATAGGGGACCTTTCCATCTCCCATTGTCAACCCAGAGGCTAAAGAGTATGCAAGAGTTGGGGATGGAGCTCCTCTAGCTGGGACTCTTCTTTAGCTACAGTTCTTAAATTATAAAGTGTTAGAATCCCTCCTGGTCATGAAGAGTCAAATGGAATATGCCTTCTTATTAGCCACAGATATCAGCAGGGTTCCTAGAGCCTTAAAATGAGGTTTGACCATTTAAGACTTCAGAACAAATATGAAAGAATCAGTGAATGAATGAATGAAGCACATATGAAGTGTTTCCTATGTGATAAACATTGGGGATACAAATAGAAAAATGAGACTAGTACCCTGGAAAGAGCTCACATTCTAACAAAGGGGACTACAGGTATGCAGAGTTTGAGTTGCAAATTAAATGGAAAAATCTTGTGGTCCTTAGAATACAGTGACAAAGCAGACACCAGTGCTCCTTCTTTTGTCTTTTCCATTGACAAAAATAATATTTTTCATAAAATCATAACTTCTGATGTTAAGTCACTTGACAATGTCAAGGACTTTAGTGGCAAGAACTTTCCTTTCTGGGTCTTGCTTAGCTGTGGCTGAAGCACCTGCAGGAGCAGTTGTCAGGCTGCCTCTACATAAGAGTTGCTTCCCAGCAATGTTTAATGGCTGTGGACATCGATTTGGAAAGACTGCTATTCTCAGGGGTCTTGGGTTCGGGGTCCTGGTCTGTCTCCAGAGATCAAGGGGAGATGATGGTCAAAGTGGTGGCAGTTTTACTTGCCAGATAAAGTCTGCCTGAGGTCTGTCTCAGGGTACACTGATGTTTCAGGTAGTCTAGCTAGCCAGCCTTGTTAGCAGTTGCTGAGAATGGCTTGTCCCTTTCCCACTGGAGTTGTTTCCTTGGACAATGGATGTTACTGCTAGGCTGGAAGCAGAACTGATGATCTTGGGAGTGCTGCCAACTCTAAGGCTCCTGTGCCTGACTATTGGTAGCAGTTGGTTAGCACTGGTGGTGATTGGTTAGTTGGTGGTGATGACAAAGGTGGGCCCAATCTCCAGATTATTCCTCCCTTCAGCGATGGCTAAGTTTTGGGCTGGAAATGGATCTGGTGGTTTGTGGGACAATGCTATTCCTAAGGCTTTTGGGTTGAAGGTCCTAGGCTGTCTCCATCAGAGTCTGATGGGGGATCGTGGTCAAAGTGGTAATGGTAATTTCAATTACCTGACATATGCTGCCTCCCATTTTCTCCTTAGGGTTCTTTGCCGATTAATGCAGTAACCAGTGTTCACTTCAGAGGATTGAGTGAAACATTTCTCCCTGTCTCTTGGCTGAGAGGTGGTGTGAAATGAGGAATATAGTTTCAAATATGGCCATTATGTTAGTTTGTTTTTCTTGACTGTACTTTATCTGTTTAACAGGATCGATCTTTTTAGTATTAGAGGAGGGCATCATTGGAAAGTGCCAGTTTTATAAAAAAGGGGGAGAAAACATTAATAAAGCATTTTAAAAGAAAAAATTAAGTTTGACATCTGCCTACCAATCCCTCTGTACTTTTTACTCGTCTTCTTCAATCCAGTCCAGCTAAGAATTGCCATGCTTTTCCAACATGCAGACTGATCTGAGCCACAGAAATCCCATAACCTTCTATTCACTACCATAAACAAGAAAAATTTAGTGAGTTGGGACTTCTCTGGCAAGGGATCCAGTGACTGATCCAACCCTTGGCCAGGGAGTGCTGAGATAGCAAATCATCTTACTCCACCTTGTACTACTCGCCCCACATAGTCTGGTGTACTCAACTTTAAGGTTGGCAGCAACCTCACATACCCCACACCTCACCTTTTACCTCATGGCCCTCCAAAAATCTGAACCTTCCTTACTCCCACATAACCCCCATTTAAAATTTCTTTTGTGGTTAATTACTCCCATATATTATTTTTAAAAATAGATTTTTATTGATGTTTTTAACATTTCTTAGAGTTCTTCCAAAAAGCTATCCCTTAAAAATAATTTTTTTCAAAAGAAAAAAAATTCAGTAAAACCAGTCAATGTATGGAAAAAGTCTGGCACTTAATGCAGTGCTACCCCTGCCTGTGCAAAGAAGGGAAGAAGAGATGTCTATTTTTCTTTGGGACCAATTTTACTATTTGTAATTTCACTTGTTTTATAGTAGTTCTATTTACATTGTTGCAGTGATTGTGTATATTGTTTTTCTTGCTATAGTTTCCTTTCTGAAACTTCAACTTCAAGGTCATATGCTAGAGGGGGTACTCTGGAAGCTGTATGGTTATGAGACATGGTATTCTTCAGTCAGAGCTTACCTCACCTACATAGTGACCTGAGCAGACACATGAATATTTCTCTTAAAATTTTGTCTTTGAGACTGATGATGCTGGTGGTAATTGGGGCTGTCTAGTTGGAGGAAGGCCACACTCAAGTCCTGGGTCCCCAATGGCCCAACTATTATAAACTTATAAAATCTCAATTCAAATACATCATGTGTAGAGCCATGAATAAATTGTCCATGCCAAGTTCTGAAAACTGTTCTCTCCCTGAACCGTCCCATCTGAGGCTTTGAGCCTTTATTGTGATACACATGACTAATCAGAAAATGAATACTAAGAGCCAAAGGGATGGGGGTTTTTGGAATTCAAAAATATACCTTGTAAAAACAATTGTTTTTGTGAATAATTATCTCTAGCTCACATCACTCCCATATGACACCCCAGGTAGCTGCCTATCACTAATCCAAGTTGTGTGAGAAGAAATACAGTAACCAATACTGCTAATAAGGAAGCCTCTGGGCCTCTCGATTAAAAGCATTTTTCTCCTGCTACTGAGGCCGGTAGTGGAAGCATCATCATGCCCACTTTACAGCAGATCAAATTGAGGCCATAAGGTTGGTAACATCCCTACTCACACAGCTGTTACTAAGTGTCCCCTACTCAGAGCCTGGATCCAGGCGTTCCAACTGCAAAGGCAAGGTCTTTTCCAAGGCACCCAATTGGTCTCCTTTGCCTCAGTCTGCTCTCCTCTGCTGCCTAGACGCCCCGCCCCCGACCCTATTAGGTAGAGCTCCGCATCTTGCCCCCGCCCCCAACCTGAAGCCTCAGCATTCATTCAGCTTTGCTCCCTATCAGTTGGCACTTGCTGGATGTTGGCTTTGCTTCGCAGTTGGACACGCTTGTTTACCACTCGATTAGGGCCGCTCTGTTTACTATATGCCTTTTGTACGGCTCCACCTCTACCGGTAACCTCCCACAGTCGCTGCCGCCGATAGTGTCACGGACAACACATACGCTATAAAAGTGGGGCGCAGACGCCACTGCGGGTTCAACGTTCTCCCTGAGGCCAGGCAGCCCTCGCCTCGCCGGCGCCTCGGCCCGGGGACGCGCTAGGCACGTGCTCCAGGCGGACCCGCCCCGAGGCCACGTGAGGCAATGCCTGCCAGAAGTCCGGGGAGAGCGGGGACGTGCGCCATGGCCCAACGGCTCTAGGATAACTTCCCTCATTTGAGGCCGCGCCCAGCTGGCTGCTAGGCGGGGCAGCTCGACTACCGTACCGCACCCCAGCCCCAGGGACTAGGAAGGGGTGTTTAGCGCGTGCTGCGCCCTGCCCTCTCAATGGGCACCGAGGACGGAAGTGACGCAGGGCTGAGGGGAATGAAAAAGGAGGCAGATAGGGATGCATTTTTAAAAAGCTATTACAGTAAACAGTCAGGCGTCGGAGTGACGAGTCTCGAGGGGAAACGTTCCCGCGATCTCAGTTCCCCACAAACCGTTTTTCTGGCGGGCCAAGGTTACAAGTTTGTCTAGGTGGGGCCAGGCTTCCGCCTGGGCGGAAGCACAGCACAGCACAACACCCTGAAAGGCCGAACAACCACCACAGGCACGAGTTTCTGAGCGAGCACGCGGACGCAAGGCACGTTCGCCTCACTCCATTGGTTCCCTCGATAAGGGGCGGGGCTCGCCTACCAACCCAAGCCGGCGCAAGGCGCATGCGTACTCACAAATCTCCGGTAACCATAATAACGACCTTTTCTGAAGAGTTTTAAGGTTATCAAAGTCCTTTCCTCACTCCACCCAGTTATTTGTGGTCCGTAGTCTTAGAGTTAATCCCATTTTTGAGGTGAGTGAACGAAGACCCAGAGAGGTAGAGTGATTTGTCCCAGCTGGCACAGCTGCTGATAGTGAAGAAGTGATGTGGTGGGATGGGGGGCGGAGAGGTGATGGAAGATTCCAATAAGCCTCGTGGATGTCTACACGTGACACCCACTTCCTGTCTCTGCAGCTTGGTGCTGGCAGTGCCAGTGCAGGTATACAATCCTGCCTCACCTCTATCTCTTAGAATTCTTTGTTTCCTTCAAAATCTTGCTCTAGTGACCTTCCACATGAAACCTTTCCCAGCTGCTAGTGCCATCTCCTTCTTTTATATTTGGGGGGGGGTATGTGTGGTATATATGCAAAATATTTTTTAAAATGTGTCATACGTACACATATGTGTCTATGTTGTGTGTTCAGATAGAAGTTAAGCTCCTTGAAGGCAGGAACAGTGATTTTTGTCCTTCATCTGGCAGAAAGTAGGGTTTAATAAATGTTAATTGATTAGGGACACAATTTATGATATAGAACTTTTCTTAGTTGCAGTTTAGGGAGAATGTTAGTCCCAAAATTTGGTTACTGAATCTTTTTGATCTAATCTCATTTGAAAATGGAGACTGACTAGATCAAAAAACTTACAGTCACAGAACTTCAGAGTTGGAAAGGAACCACAAAAGACATCTAGCCCAACCCAAACCTAAATAAGAATCCTCTCCATAATATATCCCTAGGAAAGAAGTTCTCAGATCTTTCCTTTTTTTTAAAGTTGTGAACTTAACAATTATCAACAAGTGTTTCAGTATGTAAAGACAAAAAATGAAGTTAGTATGTTAAATGGTGGACTTCTGATATGTAACTTGTTTTTAACATGTATATTAATTTAATGAATATGTTATATGTATATATAAGACTTTAAAAAGTAACAACATTGCCCTTATCAATTTTTTTGTTTTCTTCAGTATACTTTGAATGTTTTATTGATGCTTTTTTCAACTCTCACTACCCACAAACTCGTGCTTCTTCCCAAATAAAAGTCCTCCCTTGTAACACATATAATCAAACAAAACAAAGTAATATCCTGGTTACATCTGAAAACATGTTTCATACATATCTAGTCTGTGATCTCTGACAACAGGTAAGATGTATGCTTCACTACTGGTCTTTTGAAATTACTTTTAAAATTAAAGTTCTGAAGTCTTCCAAACTTTTGAAATATTGTGTAAATTACCCTAAGTTGTTTTCCTGGTTCTGGTCATTTCTGCATCAGTTCACAGAAGTCTTCTCAAGTTTCTTTGAGTCCATCATATTTATCATGAGCACAATCATATTTCATTACATTTACGTACCATAATTTGAGGACTTCTGAATGATATAACTAATAAGAGGGCGTGTTAGAAGCCTCTCCAAATTCGTATATTGCTCAACCTGCCAAAAAAGAGATGGGGGGAATTATGTGCTAGATTTAGAGCAATTACACCTGAATCCACTGGACAAGAATAGATAAGACATTTAAGTTCTTAATATGTGCCAGGCACTGTGCTAAGTGCTGGGGATACAATACAAGCAAGCAAGACAGTCTAGCCCTCAAGTAGCTTATGTTCCAGTGGGGGAAGAAAACACATGTGAAGCTGGAGAGCAGGATTTACAGTACAGGTTTAGAACCAGTGTCCAGGAAGTTGGAAGGGCACCTGGTTGTGGGCAAGATATGGAGAAAACTGCTGTTAGAACCCAGGGCAATTTCAGGGTAGTGAAGTATGACTATCAACATAATAAAATTCTTATGAATTAACATTGCATTCCAATCCTTAAAAAGTACTCAGAACTCTTCTCCCACCAGTGTCCACAGTACTGGGTTAGGGATATGAGCTGACTCAAAAGGTTTGTTTCTGGGGCCCATCATGTGACACTTCCCCGCTATAGAGACTTAACTAATACATCTCTAACCTCCCTGACACCCTGAAACAAATGGTAAACACTGATTCTGCCTAGCCACGACTGGGCTGGGTTTGAAAATTTGCTACCTTTTGACTGTGACCGTAACCTAGAGTAGGGACACTCAAGGTTGTAGACACTGCCAGAACGTCTTCCCCATCCTCTTTCTATTTTGGGGGCCAAAGTGAGCAAATACTTATTCAGCCTAGCCACAAGAGGGAAAAGAGGAGAGCCAAGGTATTAACTAAGTTGTGAAAGACCTCACTGAACCTGAAGGAAAGGGTCCTGAAACACAGTTCTCCTCTCAGGGTATTCATGGCAGGAACCCATGTTGGCGAATTCTATATCCCCAAAATTGCAAGGGGTCAGCCTAGCCTAAGAGGTATACCCACCAACAATAGGAGATAAGTTAAAAAGTGAATGATTATCTGTACTTAAAAAACAACAACTATTAAAGACTTCAAAGGCAAAAAACCAAAACAAAACAAAACCTAGAGCACAAGCACAAGAAGATTGATAAAGAAGATTTCAAAATCTAGAAAGGATAAATACTAAATCCTTAAAAAAAATTTACAATGATCTCAGAAAATATTACAAAACAAAAGTAAGTCAATTTTTGGTGAAATGCACAAATCTGTGTACTCCCAAGAAGATACAGACCAATGTGGAACTCTAGAATGGTGCAAAAGAGAAATGAAATCCATAAAAGAAGAAATTAGGAATAAGTCAGAATTTAGAGCTCCAAATCCAGAACTGAAAAACTCAATTAGAAAAAAATGAATCTATAGTGGGAGTGAAAGAGATGACTTTTCGGACTCAAAAATACTGATGTGGAGGAAAATCTGTCAGAAAAGAAGCAAAAACATTTACCCCCGATGTATTCATCCATTACCAAACAGAAGAGAACCTGCTTTGTTTCCAGTTCTTTGATGCAACAAAATATGCTACTATAAATTTTTGTACATATGGGTTTTTTTCCCTCTGTCTTTAATTTCCTTAAGTAATTGTTTTGCTGGGTCAGAGGATATATACAGTTCAGTGATTTGGAGGAATATAGTTCCAAATTGCTTTCCATAATGGTTAAATCAATTTTTGTACTTTTTCCTAGGGATTGAGGAAATTGGTCCTAGAGGAAAAGGAGGAGTGGAGGAATTAGGATGAGGTAACATAAGTGAAAAGAAGGGAAGGGCTTCAATAAAGAGTTAGAAAATGTAAGTAAGATTATGACATGGGGAAGAGATGGGCATGTTTTCAGGCAGATGAGAAGGCAACCAGTTGATGAAGAGAGAAGGGTGAGTGAAGAAGAGGAGGCAGAAGAAAAGGGGATCAAGAGCACAAGTAGAAGGGTAGACTTTGGGGAGAAAGACCATCCCTTCAAGATGGAGCAAAGAAGAAAAGAATAGGGGTGACATTGAATGGTTTTGAGGCATAGATTTGGGGTGAAGAGAGAGTCTTCTTGGATGGTCAGATAAAATATGAGGTAAAGTCCTCTTCTGAAAAGGAGGGAAGCAGGCAGGGAAGGTGTAAATGGCATAAGGGAAAAAAATCGAAGGTTTAGAGCAGATTATGTGTGGAATGAGATAGTCTAGCAACAAAAGCATTCTGGAGCAGCAATGAGGGACAAGTTGAGATTAACATAAATTTCTAGTGGGCCCAGTCAGCAGTTGTGTCATTTTCTCCACTACTTTTAGTAACCTGTGACTGGGATCTGAGAAGATGGATAATGGCATTAATCCAAAGTTTAGGCTTAGAAAGGGATCCAAAGATAGAAAACCGGCTATAATTGAACTCCATATAGGTCTATATTTAAAAGAGAAAGTAAGCCTAGAGCAAGAGCGACTGGGAAAACTGGGAGAGGTTGCAGAGAGGAGAGAAAACAGGTTTAGGAGAGTTAAGGCACAGGGAGAGGTAAAATGGATAGGAGATTACTGTCAAAAAGAAGGATTTCAGAATTCTCAATGGAATACTTGTGTGTTTGATCAAGGCTGTGGCCATCCCTGTATGTAATTAAGTTGAATGAAGACATGGACCATGAGAATTAAAGAAATTAAATAAATTAGGAAGCCTGTGTAATGGGGGCAAACAGGGGGCCTCCTCTCCTTACTCTATAATATCTGTTGGACCTTGGGCTACTACTTCCCAGGAGGCTTCTTCACCTGTTGACCCTCATGACACCAAGTGTCTGAGGGGACATCAATATATGTGTTAAGTATTGAAGTTCTCAAGAACAGTTGTACATATTTAACATGGTTGCTTAACTAGGCATTCCTTCTAGGAATTCATACTACTTCACACCAATTAACCCCTTTATCATTTGGGAAGGTTTTCTTGCTTGCTAGCCTCCATATTTTTTATGTATGTCAGTCTATTTCCCCACACGCTGCTCTTTTCAGAAATGGACAGCTCTGGGCTCTCCACTCTTAGAAAAGTCCCCTCAAAGCCTTTCCTTTCCCTTCAGTAGCTTCCACAACTCCCTGTCCCTATTCCTTTCCCTCCCTGGGCTCCATAGCATCTCGTTCTCTCTTCTTCCTCCTGCTAAAAACAAACTAAAAAAAAATTAAAAACTATACAGAACCTGAGTGACTGAACTGAAACAAAAAAACCTGGAGCTCCTGACTCCTGGTTCAACACTCTTTCCATTGCCCACATTGTCACTGGGTATAAAAGGAAGATAAAAAGAAAAGAAAAAACTAACGTGTTGCCATGGCACCCTATGACCACAAGAGGGAGTATTGTTGCCACAGAAAAAAGCTTGTGATGGTTGGGTTCTTAGCACCTTGAAAAAGACCATTCAGAGGGGGAGAACAAAAACATCTAGTGTGATCACCTCATTTTACAGAAGAGGGAACTGAGGCCCAGAGAGGCAACTTGTCAAAGGTCACATGGGTCCCAGCCCCTTGAGACTTGATCTGCAAACCTTAGAGCCACAGATGCTTCAGGGTAAGGGTCCTCTTTTCTGTATCCCCCGCTTCTATGCAGAATCCCTTCTAACTTAATAGAATCTGAAAGAGTAGGAATTACTTAATAGAATCATAAAGTGTAATCTACAAGGGACCTTAGAGATCATCTCTTCCAACCCTCATTTTATAGATGAGGAAATGGAGTCCCAGAGAAGTGAATAAACTGGCATTTATATAGGCTTAATACCATTTGCAGACACTTTACACATGTCATCTTATTTGATCCTCACAATAGCCCATTTCAGGTAGGTAGAGTAAATATTATTCTCCCTTTATGGAGGTCAATTGTCTTGCCCAAGGTCACATAGCTAGTAAGTGTTGTAATTGGAACTAGAACCTAGGCCTTTGATAATTATAAATGTTTTATTTTTTAAATTTTTGTTGATGTCTCTTTTTTTTTTTTACATCATTGTCATTTCTTCTCACCCAGTGAATCTTCCTTTGTAACAGGAAAAGAGTTAAGCAAAACTAATGACAATGATGGTGTCTGGTTATGTATGCAATATTCCATATCCATAGTCCCCCATTTCTTTAAGGAAAGGAAAGGGTAGAGTCCAAGTCTTTTAACTCTGAATCTCATAATCCCTTCACTATAATATATTTCTTCTTCTCCTGTGACACTCTCTTATGTTTCAATATGTCTTCTTAGCCTTCAGAGAAGAAGACGGTAGTATAGGCAAAAAATGTAAACAGATTTTAAATGATTAAAGTAGATCCATTAATAACAGAACCACACTAAGGGAAATTAAAGTGTTTAGGGGTATATTCCTAACCTTTATAAAGTACCATTATGGAGGACGATGTAGTCCTTGTCAGTACTTCTGTTAGAATTCAATTTCTAGGCTAGCTGACAGGCTTTAAATCTGTGCTTTTTGTCATTATGTTCATAATAATAGATTCTGCCACTTTTAAACCTTTTCTAGGGTTTTGAACTGCTTATTGGGAGTCAGGTGGCATGATAGAAAGGGCATAGAACTTGAAGGAAAATTATTGAGCTTCAAATCCTAACTAACACTATCTGAGCAAAACATTTCACCTCTGACCTGTTTCCTTATTTTTAATATGGGGCTAATGTAAGGGATATGCTGAAATCAGCTTGAACTAGCTTAGAGATGATTGGTAAAATTTCAGCACATGCATTTATGCCTTAGAAATCATTAAATACTACAAATCAGAGCTTGATTTGATGTTTTTTGATTATCTAGACTTATTAAGATGTAGAAAATGTTAAAGATGAGATCAGACTTAAAAGTCTCTCCTGTGTACATTTTTCCCCTGGGGAGCCAGTTGTAAAACATATATCAACATACTCCTAAATGATTTGGCTTCTATACTATCTCACTAGACTGTTGCGAAGAAAGTGCTTTGTAAATGGAAATGAACTATCAAAATATGAATTGCTGTTATCACTAGGATTGTCTAACCCCAATCTACCTTTCTTTATCTTGTTCTTTTTGCAGTGGAGATGAAGTTATTTGTCTTCATGTGATCACTCTATAGTGATTGAAGATTTAAAATCTAGTTTCCCTCTTCCCCCTTGAGAAGGGACCATACGACAGTTAGTCTTTTGCTCTACTTTCAAGAAGGAATGACTTTCAAATGAAGTGAGATTTATTAGAATTAGACTGACCTGGAGTTCTGGAAAGGAGAGAAGGAGAATGAGAGAAGGACCAGGGTAAGAAAAAAAAAAGAGAATATATGTAACTTGAGGGCATTGGTACCTGAAGCCAAGGGACTTGAGATTTGTCTGAAAAGACCTATGTGGATGCATAGGGAGCTCACTAACCAACTAAAATTTCAAAAAGAAACCCCAAGAAAATGGAAGCAAGGCCAAGTAACAGGACAAACATAAGTGTGGCACAGTCCTATAAAAATTGTGTCAGGAATGCATTTCTGAGCATTAGCTCAGAAGGAGCAAGTTTGGTGAGAGAAGCTATGGACAAAAAAAAAAGAGTTTTGGGGGTTTTTTTAAGCTATATTTGGGGGAAAAGGGGGAACCAAAGAAGACATGAGAATTTTGCTTGGGATGATGATAATTCAGAAAGGAAGTAGAACTGCTCCAATCTTCTTTTTGCTTTTATTTTCTCTGCAAAAGAAAATGACCTTTGTCCTAAGACTAACCATCCAGGGAGCTGATACCCAAATAAAGAAGAATGTAGTAAGAGAGCATTTAGCAGCCCTAGATGAAGTCAAGTCACCTGGGAGAGAAGAACTCACCCTTGGGTCCTGAAATGGGCAAGATGTGATTGCTGAGTCTGCTGAGTCAGGGATATTTAAAAGGTCTTGGGAAATGGAAGAGGTGGTCCAACATGGTATCTGAAGGAGTATGCAGCATTCCATACCCATAGTCCCTCACCTCTCTAAGGAAAGGAGAGGGTGGAGTCTAGGTCTTATAACTCTGAAAAAACTAGTGTTTTTTTCCACTACTACTCTATGAGACTCTTGTCTTTTTAAATATGGCTTCTTAGCCTATAGAGAAAAAGATGGTGGCATAGACGAAAAATACAGAGCGAAGCAAGTGTTGTCTTACAAAGTCTGCAAACTGCAGGCCAGAGATTTGGACTTCAATCCCTGGGAAGATTCTAGAGCTGACTATTAAAGGGATGTTTGGAAAACGTCTAGAAAGGGAAGCAGCGATGATGAAGGGCCAGTATGGCTTCTTCAACAATAGGTCATGCCAGATTAACCTCACCTCTTTTTTTTTTTTTTGACAGGGCTACTCAACTAGTTAGATAAGGAAAATTCTGTTGATATAACTTAACCTGGATTTTACCAAAGCTTTTGGTAAAGTCTCTCCTATCTTCTCCTTGTAGAGATATGAATTATAGGATAATACAATTAGATAGGGTAAGAACTGGTTGGATAGCCTGACTCAAAGAATAGTTATAATAATTCAATATTAAGATCTCCAGTGAAATACCTCAGGGATCAGTGCTCAGAACTGTTATTTAACACTTTTTTTTAAAAAAAAATCATCAATGACTTGGATAAGGGCATAGATAAAAATGCAAATGAAACAAAGCTGGCAGGAATAGTACTCAGTGGAATAAGGATCCAAAATCTTGACAGGCAAGAACACTGGACTGCATATAATAAGATGAAATTAAATAGGAATAAATGTAAACTAGCAGTGTATGGGTGTGAAAGTTGGATTATAAGGAAAGCTCAGCACCACAAAATTTATGCTTTTGAACCGTGGTTCTGGAGAAGATTTTTGAGAGTCTCTTGGACAGCAAGGAGATCAAATCAGTCAATAATTAACTAAATTAATTCAGGCTATTTGTTGGAAGGTCAAATACTGAAGCCAGAGCTTAAATACTTTGTCTACATAATGAGAAGATGGGATTCACTGTAAAATACCCCAATGTTGGGAAAGATTGAAGGAAAATGGAACAGGGGGTGGCTAGGTGGCACAGTGAATAGAGTACTGGCCCTGGAGTCAGGAGGACCTGAGTTCAAATCCGGCCTCAGACATTTAATACAAAACTAGCCATATGATGTTGGCCGAGTCATTTAACTCCAATTGCTTTACCTTCCCCCTCCAAAAAGAAAAAAGGAATAGCAGGGGATGAGATGGATAGATTTGCTGTTGTTGTTGGGTCATTTCTGACTCTTCATGACCCCATTTGGGGTTTTCTTGGCAAAGGTATGGAGTGGTTTGTACCTCATTTTATAGATGAGGAAACTGAGGCAAACAGGGTTAAGTGACTTGCTGAAAGGTTAGACAGCTAATAACCGTCTGAGATCATATTTGAACTCAGGTACGCCTGTCTCCAGGCTGGTGCTTTATCTGCTTCACCACTTAGCTGCCCAAAATGGAAAGATATCATGGAAGAAAGATAACGGAGAATAGAAGGGCCTAGTGTGCTGTGATCCGTGGAGTCACAAAGAGTCAGACATGACTGAACAACAAAATATAGAGTATTGCATTTTGGTACCAAAAAAGTCAACTTTGTAAATATAAGATAAGGCTTGGATAGACAACAGTTGTTCTGGAAAGGATCTGGGTTTTTAGTGGACTGTGAGTCAGTGTGATGAGGCAGCCAAAAAAGCTCATGTAATCTGGTATATATTAGAAGAGCGTATGGCTCCCAGGAACAGGGATAGTTCTGTATAATATGATATGATTTACACATAGATGTATGCCATCATACTTCACGTAGTATATTGTGTTCAGTTCTGTGCACCACCATTTTAAAAAGATATTGATAAGTTATTAAATGTCTATAAGAAGGTAACCATGATAGTGAGGCGCCCTGTGTAATGGAAATGCAAATTTAAAGATCTTCCCTGCCCCTAGCTTAAGTGCACCTGGAGCCTGTGGTGGGAGGCTTGTTTTTCAGGGAAGCCCACACCTTGATACTTTGTGATTGGGCAGTGGGTCAAGGAGGTTGTTACATTCTCTGAGCCAGGAGAAGGCCATATAAGCCCTGAGGAGAGGCTTTGCTTTGGGGCTCACTTTGAGAAGTGTTGTGTGATTTGACCAGATGAGACTCTGGGAAGCCGTTGTTGAGAGCCCCCCTGCTTTGAAAACCCAGATGTTGATGCTTCCCTCTCTGGTAACTGTGATTTGGTATTGATATAATGGTTGGACAGTTTGGAAGCCTGTCTGTTTGATCTGTAAGTTCTGTAACTCTGAAGTTTGGGGTGCTGACCTTTTTCCCCTGAACTAGGTAATGTATGTTTGTTTGATTAAAGTAAGCTTGTTAACCCATTTTGAGTTGCTTTCCCTTTGAAAAGCAGATCTAAGAACCTGTGTTGGCAGTCACCCTGGGGATATTGGGGTGCTTGCTGCTACAAAATGGCGACGAGGATGGGATCTGCTGAGTAAAAGGAAAGTATGGGGGCTGCGATAATTGTTTGTTTCCCAGTTGTGGTAGCTGTGATTCTGTGGAGCCATGGAGCAGGAGAGAAGAACGGCCTGCATGCTGACTTCACTGAGCTGAGAGCAGGAATGGTGAACTGCCTGCATGGAGACCTGTGGAGAAACCTGGAGCTGCTGCCTTCTGCTGGAGGAGAAGGAACCCAGGAGTTTGGAGTTCAGCCACAGGACAAGATAAGGACCTTGTGGCAAAGCAGGGGCACTGAATGTGTTTCCTTGCTGCATCCCACAGTTTGGGACCCGGGGGGATGGACTTGTGACTATGGTGGGTGGGGTGAAGTGCCATGGACCCCAAGGACCCCCCTTTGGTTTTGTTGCCTAGTTCCCTCTCTGGATTTGGAAGCAGGGGCTGGAGCAGTGTTATGGGAAGGACACCGCCCCCCTCCCAAGGGTACTTTATGTGGTAATGCTTTGTATTTTGTGAATTGATGTGAAAATGCAATGTACTTTGTTTAAGACCCAGTGGCCACTTTGGTAACTTTAGATGTACCTTGAAAATATGACTTAAGAGATGGTTAGTGCTAATTGAAATGTAAATTGTCTATGCTATGGGCATACTTAGTAAGACTTTACTGAATAAGTTACTGATTGTACTTTGAGATATTGTTACAGATAAGAGACTAATTGAGTTAATCAAGACTTTGCCCCATGAGTGGAAGACTTGTACTTTGAAAACTGATGTAACTGATTGAGTTAATTGAGTGACTATTTTTTGATTTTACTGATAAGTGGACTGAGTTAACATTTGCCCCATGAGTGGAAGACTTGAACTATTGTATTTTGAGATTATATTGTGATTTTCTTATGTACCTTGAAAATGTGACCTAAGAGATGTTTTAGTGCTAATTCAAATGTAAATTGTGTATGCTATGGGCAAGAAAGATCTTGGGGCCAAATGTAATGGAAATGCAAATTTAAAGATCTTCCCTGCCCCTAGCTTAAGTGTACCTGGAGCCTGTGGTGGGAGGCTTGTTTTTCAGGAAAGCCCATACCTTGATACTTTGTGATTGGGCAGTGGGTCAAAGGGTGGTTACATTCTCTGAGCCCAGGAGAAGGCTACATAAACCCTTAGGAGAGGCTTTGCTTTGGGGCTCACTTTGAGAAGTGTTGTGTGATTTGACCAGATGAGACTCTGGGAAGCCGTTGTTGAGAGCCCCCCGGCTTTGAAAACCCAGATGTTGATGCTTCCCTCTCTGGTAACTGTGATTTGGTATTGATATAATGGTTGGACAGTTTGGAAGCCTGTCTGTTTGATCTGTAAGTTCTGTAACTCTTAAGTTTGGGGTGCTCACCTTTTTCCCCTGAACTAGGTAATGTGTGTTTGTTTGATTAAAGTAAGCTTGTTAACTGATTTTGAGTTGCTTTCCTTTTGAAAAGCAGATCTAAGAACCTGTGTTGGCAGTCACCCTGGGGAGGTTGGGGTGCTTGCCGCTACACCCTGAGACCATGATATATGAGCAGTAGTTGAAAGAAGTTGCTTAGCTCAATGTTAGCACATGTTTATTGATTGATTGAGGATTCAAGGGGAACATTTCAGCTGCTGTCAGTTATTCGAAGGGCTGTCATTTGGGAGAGGGATCAGATTTGTTCTATTTAATCCCAGAAGGCAGAACCAGGAACAATAGGTAGAAGTTGAAAAGAGGCAAATTCAAGTTTAATATCTAGAAAGCTTTTTCCCCCCTAACAATTACAGATGTCCAGAAGTGGAATGGCCTTCCCTGAGAGGCGGTGGGTTCCCTCCTTGGAGTCCTTCAAGCAAAGGCTGAATAACCACTTATTGGTATGTTATGTTATAGTGAGGGATTCCTACTTTGCAAAGGTTGTGTATTAAGGACTCTTCCAGTTCTCAGATTCTGTGATTTTGTGAGAAGAAACCATACAACCTCTCCCTAGACCTTGAGGATTCTGGGATGCAAATAGTCATTCTCTGTAGGACAGGTCAGCAGTAGTCTTGGGACACTAGGGGGCAGTCCAGAGCTACAAACTACAAGGCATAAGGAGCTGTCTCCCTGAAGAATAGAGCCTTCATCCATCCATCTCCTTCTCTTTGGGAAAGAACTCCCAGACTGATAGTAATCCATTCCGGACAGATGAGAATATTGCTAGAGGGGAATATAAAAAATAGTGAAATCTCAGAGTTGGAAGGGACCTCAGAGGCCATCTAGTTCAACCAATACCCAGAAAGGAATCCTCTCTGTGACATTACAACAAGCAGTCATTCACCTACCTGTAATAGACTTCCTCTGGTCCCCAATCACCACCAGTAATTGGGGAACTCACTACCTTATGAGACAATCTCTTCCATTTTAGAGGCAACTCGGATTGTTAGTAAGTGTTTTAGTTACATTGAGCAAAAATCTGCCTTTCTGCAACTTTCTTAGAGCAGGCAGGATAGAGAATAGATTTTCAAGAAAGCCAGTCTAAATCCCCTTTAACTAGACTTCAAGTGTTTGGACGAAAACTGTGGAGATAGAAGGAATTCTCATCTCCTGTCTCAAGGCTGAATTTTTCCTGCCTCTCTCAACATAGTTTGCAGCTTCTCATATCCTCTCTCCCCAGGAAAGCATGGATTAGGTGAAAAAAACAAACAAACTAGGTAGTTGGGTTAATGGCAATTAGTTAATTTCTTCCCTAATATCTGTTAGTTTCATACTGATAGAGAAGGAGACCTTTCCAAAAGACTGATTTCCTCCCTACGAATGAGGAAACAGTTAGGCTTTGAGTAAATGTGGGGTGGGAGTGTCTCTTTTTCCTTGTTATGCCATGTGGCTCCAGGTAAGGCCTTATAATACTAATATAATATAATACTAGAAGAAGAGGAGGAGGGGAGGAGGAAGAGGAAGAAGAAGAAGAAAGAAGAAGAAAAGGAGGTTTGCTTTGGGTGAGATGAAAAATCTGTCTTGAGCCTTGAGTCTAAGGCTGAGATATATGCTAATAGGATCATGGGGTTTTGGAGTTGGAAAAGACTTTCGATATAATTTTTAATCTTTTTAAAATTATTAAAATACTTAAAAAATTAATATCCATTTTTATATTACCATAATTTCCCCTGACATCCCTTTTCCTTCTCAAAAAGCTATCCCATATAACAAGTGATATTTTTTAATAAAAAAATTCAGCATAGTTGATCAATATGTTAACAAAAAAGTCTGAAATATCTGCAGTGAGTTACACTTTTGAGCCTCCCACCACTGTAAGCTAATGGTTAGTAGTGTCGTTGCATAGCTCGTCTTTTGTGCAGTATTTGTTTTTTGTAATTTTGCATCGTTCACTTTGGATTTTTTGTTCTTTCCATTTACATTCTTACATACATTATGCACATTGTTTTCTTGTTTCTGCATGCTTCATTTCCATCAATTCATGTAAATCTTCCTATGCTTCTTTGTATGCATCACATTCCTCATTCCTTATAGCACAGTAATACTCCATTATATTCATTTAACACTATTTATTTAGCCTTCCCCCAAGTTATGGGCCTCTACTTTGAGATAATTTAATCCAAACTTCTCATTTTATAGATGAGAAAACTGAGGCCCAGGAAGGTTAAATAATTTGTCCAAGATCATCCATGTAGTAAATAGAAGAGCTTGGACTCAAACCCAAAGGTCCACTACTTTCCTGAAGAATATACTAAGTTTCTACTCCACCTGCCCCCCTTCTCTTCTTCCTACTAGGAAGCATCATCCTCCAAAGTCTGTGTTCTTTCCACTAAACCATGCTGCTTCTTACAAATAATTTCTAAAAAGTTCAAAAGAATAAAGGACAAGCTCAGGGCTCCTGTGCTCAGGGAGCTTTCAGTAAAGATTTGGGTGGACTTAATCAGGGAATATGGCCTGAGGTCAGGAGGACTGGCCAGGTTGTAAGGAAGGAAAAGATGGACATGAATCTCATGATAGAGAAGACCACCAGCTTTTTTTTTTTTTTTTTTTTTGCTTTTTGGAGGGCAACTGGGGTCAAGCAACTTGCCCAAAGTCACACGGCTAGGTTTTTGTTTGTGTGTGCATTAAGTGTCTGAGGCGGCCGGATCCGAACTCAGGTCCTTCTGACTCCAGGGTCGACACTCTACTCACTGTGCCACCTAGCCGACCCAACCACCAGCTTTTTAAAACAGCTTCTTATTTTGCCATCCCCCTAAGGCTCCTTGTGCCTGTGCTATCCCTACTGCTTAATATGATGTCTTACAAATAGCAGACACTGAATAAACATTTGTTGAATCTGGTACATGTAGACTTCTATTACATACATAAATTTTTAGAACTAAAGGAAATCTTTGAAGTCATCTAATCCAACCTCTCCCTCAATGTAGGAACATGTGCTGGAAGAACTCACTCCCTCAGGGGCAGGCTATCTCAGTACAGTATCAACTCTAGCTCATGGAAGTTAGAAGTGAAAGTTATCTTTGAAATAAACTAATCCAACATCTCCATTTTCTATGGGTAAACTGAGGTCCATGGAAGGAAGTGACTTTTTCAATGTATTACAGGGAGCAAATTCTTTATACTGAGCCTGTCTCCCTTCTCTGTGACTTCCATTTCTATCACATACCACATCAGAAATAGATCCTGTATTGCCTTCTGGAGTAATAAAGAATGAATTGAACTCTTCTTTTCCTTTATAATGCTTCATAAACTCCAAGGCAACTACTGTGTGGTGTCATAAGTTCCCAAAGTGGATGATACCACCACATATGGGATGGGGGCAGCTAGAATGATCAGAAAGGAGGGGAAGGGTGGTAGTAGTATTGGTGCAATTGGGGTGGGAGTGAGCATTAAATAAAAATAAAGGGGAATTGGAAGCATAAGGAAAGAAGGGAAGAAAATTTTGAAAAATCATTTGTACATGTTTCATCTGTTGTATAAGTTAAAGTCATAGTGATTACATTATTTTCCAAATAAAAACACAAAATGTCCATTATAACTGATCAGTGGTCAAGTCTGCTGACAGGTCTTAGCAAACAAGTGTTGGTAGATGAGCAAGTGCATTGTCAGGAAGTCCAATATGCAGCAGCATGTAAATGTGCATGTAATGACTTGTAATGTGATATGATATGGTTGCATGACACAATATTGTGGCATCAAAATTTCAATGCAGGAAAAATTCCACAAATTTATAATAAACCATTAAATTTAAAATGTCATTTTTTGAAAAAAAATTTTTTTTAATGATGCAATTTTTTTTTAAATCGTGTTAAAGGGCTAAAGAAAGAAAGTAGATTTCCAAGGAAGTGCTGAGTAACTTTTCTTTTGAAAAGGGGGTAGTAAGCCAGATGGGTTTGGGAACCTCTGCTTTAGACTGAAAACACCCCTAGCTTTTCCAGATAATCTTTGTGTGATAAAGGTTGAGATATCCTCTCAACATGTTGATTGCCTCCTTCCTCTCCATGCTTTTCTGTTCATCAGTTTTCCTCTTGGGGGAAAGGAAAAGGAACACTTTTTAAGTACCTACTATGTGCTAGCTAGAGTACTTGGGTTGCTAGGTGATTCCATAGTGCACTTAATAGCTGTGTGACCTTGGGCAAGTCACTTAACCCTGTTTGCTTCAGTTTCCCAACTATAACATGAACTAGAGAAGGAAAGGGCAAACCACTCCAGTATCTTTGCTATTAAAAAAAAAAAAAAGCGGGGGCGGTTAGGTGGTGCAGTGAGTAGAGTGTCGACCCTGGAGTCAGAAGGACCTGAGTTCGGATCCGGCTGCCTCAGACACTTAATGCACACACAAACAAAAACCTAGCTGTGTGACTTTGGGCAAGTTGCTTGACCCCAGTTGCCCTCCAAAAACAAAAAAAAAGAAAAAGAAAAAAAAGCCCAAAGTAGGTGAGGAAGAGTTGGACCTGAGTGAAAATGACTGAACAACAACATGTGCTAGACCCTGTGCTAAGTGCTTTGCACATATTATCTCAGATCTTAAAGGATAATGTCAGAAACCAAATACTGCAGATATGGCCTGGACCACTGTAGGAGTATCACCTCTCCTAATCTGGACACTTTTAACTACATGCAGTTTGAGACTGAAAAATGTTTTTAGCAGCTTCATCAAAATAATGTTTCACATTAAATTGGAGATCAGCTCAAATCCCATGACCCTTGTTTAAGTTTATTGTTGTTGAGTTAGGTCTCCCCCATTCTTTCTTAGGGAGTTTGCTTTTGGGGAGCCTAAATGCAGGATTTTACACTTATTACTATTAGATTTCATCTTCTCATTTAGAATCCAGGGAAAGAAACTAACACTACCTATTTTTCAATGTCATTCCTTCACAGTATGAGTCAAGAGATTTAGATATTGGTCCAGTTCTGAAACTCATGTCACTGTGGTGGGTCTCAGTTTTCTCATCTGCAAAATAAAGGAACTGAAGAGATCTCTAATATCTTTTCCAGATATAGTCTGTCATTTAATGTAGTATTGTCCTTTTTTATAATGGGACATTAGTGTCCAGATCTATGACTCTATTAGTATGAACTTCCATTGTGGAAACTCCATCTATTAAAGCACGAAATGATTTCTTCATGGTCTCATAGCCACATCAAAAGCAAGACTTGAACCTGGATATCACTGACGCCAACATTTACCTTCCATCCACTATGGACCCATAGACCAAATGACCTCAAACTGGAACCAAAACCATAGGTATCAGGTCTGATGAAAAGCGGCATAGATTTGGAGCCCAAGGACTTGGATTTGAACCCTAGTTCTGCCACCTACAATCTGGTGTGACCTGGAAAGTAACCTCTCTGAGCCTTAGCTGCTTTTCTAAAATGGAGGGTTAGATAATCTCTAAGGACCATTCCAACTTTAAAAACTATGATCTTTGGTATCTGTGTATTTATCTTGCTTTCTTTATAAATCCTGTACAACTCTCCATTCACACCCATACTCTTTCTCCTAATGGAGAATTGGAAGTTAGACTTCAGAAAGAAATTCCCCACATTTAGGGCTGGGAAACACTGGGAAAGGTGTGGGAGCAAGGCAGGGAGGACCCAGGAGAGGGCTGGGGAAAAGGGAGGCCCCAGAGCAGAGGCAGGGGAATGGCAGAACCATGCCTCATCTCATAAACAGTCCTGCCCTTTGCCTCGGCAGGAGACTGAGCCCTAGAGACCCCCAAAGCCCTTTGGTCTGCCCCTCTCCCCATTCCCATCATCTCTGCTCTGGAGAAGAATGTGGGTCAGGGGCATAAGTGACCTTTCACACCTCCAACTAGCTAAGTGTGTTTTCTCCCTTTCTGTCCAGCCCCCAGCAGGAGGGAGGGGGAAATGGGTAGGGCCTTGTCGAACTTTCTCCCTGACAATACCCCAGAGGAGCTGAAGTGGAGGGAGTAAAGGATCTATTTATTTTGGCTCGGGAGGGACAATGTAAGCAGATGGTCTTTGATGGGATTAGCGGCGTAATCTCTAAGACTCTGGTAAATTGAAAATGATCCATTATATTCCAGGAACCTTTGGACGCTTCAACTCCAGAGGAAGGAGGGGCAAGGCTGGAGGGGGGGCACCTTGTTATAAAAGACCCCCCTCTGGGACAGACCAAATCCAACTTGGAGAATTTGGGAGGAGGTTCGTTAGCTGAGTGATGCTGGCCCCTCTCCCCATGAGAGTGAAGAAGTAAAAATGCTCTCCCCTGTACCCCCTGGCCCCCCTCCCCCATATTCTCACAAACATTCTGCTATGTGTATATCATCAAAGCCATCCCTCTGTCTCTTCACAGGGACTATCCCTTTCTACCTGTCCTATTCTCTTTCTTCCTAGAAAAAGGAAGAGGACTGTCCCAGATGCCTTCATCCCCCTGGGGCTAGGACATCTTTTCAATCCCATCTCTCTTTTCTCTTCACCCCCCCTCCTCAATAAAAATGTTCTTGGAGTCTAAGCCTCATTTCTCTTGTGGCCATTTCAATCAATTTCCCCCCCTCATTCTGTGGAGATAGAGCCCAATAGGGCCTATCCCAGAGCAAAAGAACTCTCCAGAAACTTGAAATCCAGATGGGAAAGGGAGCTTTAAAGAGATAGGTAGGGGTACAGCATCAAGAGGGGGAGTGGGGAGCAGGGAGAAATAGAGAGATAGAGACCCCAAAGGTGGTTGGTGAACTGTCCAGATCCTAGTTTCCCAAGACTGAGATGCCTCCCCCTTCCTAATACCTCAGAGGTGCTCCGACTGGAAAATCAAAACTTTGGAATTATGGCAACCCTTTCCCAATAGTATGCCCCGTCTCAAGGATGGGTATGGTGTAGCAAATAAAAATATCCCAGTGTAAGGGAAGTATCACCAGCCTGAGAGTCTGAAGATTGGGGCTTTTAGTCCTGCCATTTGTTAGTCATGTCACTATGGTCAAGTCCCTTCCACTCTCTTTGACTCAGCTTCCATGTCTGTTTAAAAAAATGTAGAATAAATTCAACTTATTTTCAAAGTTGTCCTGCTTGTCTGTTTCCCTCTGAACTTTCTCTTCTCTTCTCTGAATTTTTAAGATCCTTGTTTATTCTGTTTTTTTGTAATGCAATCATTAGCTCTCTTCCCTATCAAATCCTCCATTTATGATTTTGATCAGTTACCTGGATAAAGGCAAAGATGGCATACTTGTTAAATTGGAGGATAACAGAAAGCTAAGAAGAATAACTACAGTACTAGATGACAGGACCAGGATCTAAAAATATTTTGACAAACTAGAACATTGGGTTAAATCAAATAAAATTAAATTAAATAGAGATAAATGTAAAGTCATAAGAAAAATAACTTCACAACTATAAGACTGAGGTGGGGGATGAGGGAGTGGTGTGGGGGTTTACCAACTTGAAAAACATCTGGAGGTCTTAGGGACCTGCAAACTCAATGAATCAAAAGTGTTATCTTGGGTTGAATTATGAGGGACATCATGTCCAGGTCCAGGGAGGTTATTATCTCCTGCTGTGTTCTGCCCTTGTCAGAACATATATGAAATACTGAATTTATTTCTGGTTTTCATATTTTAGGAAGAATATTGATAAGCTAGAAAATGTTCAAAGAAGGACAATCAGGATACTGAAAGATTTCTATATGGTACTATGTGAGTGTTAATTGAAGGACCTTGGAGTATTTAGTTTGGATAAGAGAAAACTTATGAAGATAGATGACAGCTGTTTTCTAGTCCTTAAAGGGTCTCAGGGATTGTGCAGCTTAGACTGGCCTTCCTTCCTTTTCCTTCTACACCTACAACATGAAATTATTTTCTTTCAATATCAAGTGCCATCTTCTTCATGAAACCTTCACTGATCCCCACAGCTACAAATAACCTCTCCATCCTCAAATTTTCTAAGAGTATGTTGTCTATAGTTTTATTTTACTGTTATTACACTTGGAGTTACTTTAGCATTATACAGTTTAGATGCATATATATTATATGTAGTCACTGTGACCTCCTTCCCCTAGTAATGTCAAAACTTACTATTTTTCACACTTATATTGCTAGTTCCAAGCATAGTTCCTTGTACACAGTAGACTTTTAAAGACTATCAAATTGAATTGCTAAAATTCACAGAGCCCTCAAGTATATGAACCAGGCTTAAATCCCAGCTGAGGCCTCCTTCTATCATACCAGTCTGTCATCGTACACACTTTGGGGTTGGTACTGAGCGAAGTGGAAATAAAGAAAATAGACAAAGGGAGCCTAATAAATGGTATCCATTTGTTCCTTCTGCCTGAATCATTTCAGAACTATAAGCATATCCATCCTGGAACTGTAGAAAACTTTGAACTTCCAGTCGGAGAACCTAAGTTAGTTATGAAAATATGAGTAGGTCACTTTCTTTGCTCAGACTGCAATTTCTACATCTGTAAAATGGGAATATTAATCCCCTTATTATAGCTTCTTCACAGGCTTGTTAGGAGGAAAACATTTTACTATTTACAAAACACTGTAAAAAGAATTGTATTTTAAAATAAATTTTAATTAATAGTTCCTGTTTCTTACATCATTATATCTGTCCTAACTCCCTTCCCTGCACCTTCATAGAGAGTCATCTCATATGACAAATAGTAATTTTTAGAAAGGTTAAAAAAATCACAACTAATCAATACATTGAAAAAATGAGGGGGGCGGGTCAGAGCCAAGATGTTGGAGTAAAAGCAGGAACTTACTTGAGCTTGTCCCCCAATTACCTCCAACATCTGTAAAAAATGACTCTAAACAAATTTTAGAGCTATAGAATTCACGAAATGACAGAATAAAACAAATCTCCCACTGAAGGCAGCCTGACAGGCCAACAGGAAGGGTCTATTACACTGAGCTGGGAGTAGAGCACAGTCCCATGTGGGCTGTACTGGCACAGACCCATGGTGCAGACCTGCCTAGGCAGACCTCAGAGGACTGAATCATTGGCAGCTGTGGCAGTTTCCAGACTTCTCAAGCCAAAGAGAAAGTAAAAGGTCAGTGGGGAAACTGTTGGAGCTGGGTGAGAGAAAAGCAGGGTCTGACCCCTACCCCTGGGGCAGTGGAGGTGGCAGTGGCTGCAGCCTTTGTGGTAGCAGCTGCTTCTGGGGCTCCAGACCCACAGGTGGTGGGGGGACCAAGTGGCTGATCAGAAGGCAAATGCATGAATCTCTTTGCTGGCACTGAGGCAAGACTCTTTTGCTTTGCCCTGCTTGGATCTGAGTCACAGTCTTGGGTGAGAGTTCTGGGGTGACAAGTGCTGGCATGGTAGAGCTTGTGGTGGCTGTGGAGAGGGTGTCCTCCTTACAGTTCTGAAGCAGGTGACTAGAAGAAACTTTGACAGAAGCTGTGCAAGACCCCAGAAATTTTGGACACAGCATTCTCTACTCTGGAAACAGAGTTCTACCATGGCAAAGAGCTCAAAAGTCAAGTAATTGACTGGAAAAATGAACAAACAGAGGAAGAGATATCAGACTATAGAATCATTCTTTGGTGACAAAGAAGATAAAAACATAGAACCAGAAGAAGACAACAAAGTCAAAACTCCTGCATCAAAAGCCTCTGAGAAAAATATGAACTGGTCGTAGGCCATGGAGGAGCTCATGAAGAATTTTGAAAATCAAGTAAGAGAAGTAGAGGAAAAATTGGGAAGAGAAATTAAAGTTATGCAAGAAAATCATGAAAAACGAGTCAACAGCTTGCTAAAGGAGACCCTCCCCCCCCAAAAAAAATTACTGAAGAAAATAACACCTTATAAAATGGACTAACTCAAATGGCAAAAGAGGTCCAAAAAGCCAAGGAAGAGAAAAACGCCTTAAAAAGCAGAATTGGCCAAATGTAAAAAGAAGCTCAAAAGGTCACTGAAGAAAATAATTCCTTCAAAATTAGATTGGAGCAAATGGAATTTGTGACTTTATGAGAAATCAAGATACTATAAAATAGATCCAAACACATGAAAAAATAGAAGGCAATGTGAAATATCTCGTTGGAAAAACCACTGACCTGGAAAATAGATACAGGAGAAATAATTTTAAAAGTATTGGACTATCTGAAAGCCATGATCAAAAAAGAGCTTTGACATCATCTTTCATGAAATTATATACAAGTCATTCCCCATTGATAAATTGTCAAGGCATATGAATAGGCAGTTTTCAGAAGAAGAAATTAAAGATATCTATAAGCATATAAAAATACTCTAAGTCACTATTGATTAAAGAAATGCAAATCAAAACAGCTTTGAGGTATCACATCTCATGATCAGATTGGCTAACATGACAAAACAGGAAAATGATAAATGCTGGCGAAAATCTGGAGAGAAGATAAATGCTGGGAAAATTGGAACACTAATGCATCGTTGGTGGAGTTGTGAACTAATCCAACGATTCTGGAGAACAATTTGGAACTATGCCCAAAGGGCTATAAAAATGTACATACCCTTTGACCCAGCAATACTACTTCTAGGGCTATATCCCAAAGAGGTCATACAAGTGGGGAAAGGACCCATAGCAACTCCTTTTGTGGTGACAAACAACTGGAAATCAAGGGGATACCCATCAATTGGAGAATGGCTAAACAACTTGTGGTATATGAATGTAATAGAATGCTATTGTGCTATAAGAAATGATGAGCAGATGAATTTCATAATAAACTGGAGAAACTTATATAAACTGATGGGGAGTGATGAGAGCAGAACCAGGAGAACATTGTATACAATTGCAGACACATTGTATCTGTGATGACTAACTTGGATAGACTGGGCTCCTCTAAGCAATGCAATGCTATAAGACAACTCCAAAAGACTCATGACAGAAATGGCTATCCACGTCCAAAGAAAGAATTACACAATGTGAATGCAGATTGAAGCAAACTACTTACTCTCTCTCTATTTTTGTTTTGTTTTGTTCCCCTTTTCTCATTGTTCTCTCCATTGGTTACAATTCTTCTTTACAACTAATGTTTAATGTGAAGGTATTTGTAGAATCTACATCAGATTGCATGCTGCCATGGCGGGGAGGGCAGGAGGAGAAGGAGGGGGAGAAAATTTGGAACTCAAGGGATTGTAAAAAACTGAATGTTGTAAATAAACTAAAAGTAAATAAATAAATAAATTCAAAAAATTTTTAAGTTTTTTTTTTTTAAGAAATAAATTGTCAATGAAAACTGCCCTAATATTCTAGAGCCAGAGGGTAAAATAGAAATTGAAAGAATTCACCAATTACCTCTTGAAAAAGATCCCAAAAAGAAAACTGCTAGAAATATTATTGCCAAATTCCAGAGTTCCTAGGTCAAGGAGAAAATATTACAAGTAGTCAGGAAGAAACAATTTGAGTATTGTGGAAATACAATCAGGATAATACAAGATCTATCAGCTTCTACATTAAGGGATCAAAGGGCTTGGAATATGATATTTCAGAGGTCAAAGGATCTAGGATTAAAACCAAAAATCACCTACCCAACAAAATTGAGTATAATACTTAAGGGGAAAATATGGTTATTCAATGAAATAGAGGACTTTCAAGCATTCTTGATGAAAATATCAGAGTTGAAAAGAAAATTTGGCTTTCAATTATAAGAAGCAAGAAAAGCCTGAAAAGGTAAACAGGAGAGAAAAATTATAAGGAGCTTATTAAAGTTTAACTGTTCACACTCCTATGTGGAAAGACAATATTTGTAACTCATGAGACTTTTCTCAGTATTAGGATAGTTGAAGGGAATACACACACACACACACACACACACACACACACACACGTATATATGTGTGTATTTATAGGTGGGTGTATTGTGTACATATATGTGTGTGTGTGTGTATGTATACATAGATAGAGGGTACAGGGTGAGTTGAATATAAAGGGATGATATCTAAAAAATAAAATTAAGAGGTGAGAGAGGAATATTTTGGGAGAAGGAAAAAGGGAGAGACAAAATAGGGTAAATTAACTCACATAAAAGAGGCAAGAGAAAGCTGTTACAACGGAGGGGAAGAGCAGGGAGGTGAAACGGGATGAATCAACCTTACTCTCATTGGACTTGGCTTAAGGAGGGAATAACATAGGCACTCAGTTGGGTATCTTACCCTACAAGAAAGTAGGGAGGAAGGGGATAAGATCGGGGTAATGATAGAAGGGAAGGAAGATTGGGGGAGAGGGTAGTCAGAAGCAAACACTTTTGAAAAGGGAGAGGGTCAGAGGAGAATATAGAATAAATGGCGGGTGAGATAGGATGGAGGGGAATATTGTCTTTCACAATATAACTACTATGGAAATGTCTTGCATAACTACAAATGTATAACCATATTGAATTGCTTGTCTTCCCAGTGGGGGGTGGGTGATGAGGGAAGAAGGGAGAGAATCTGAAACTCAAAGTTTTAAAAACAAATGTTAAAAATTGTTTTTATATGCAACTGGGAAATAAGAGATACAGGCAATGGGGTATAGAAATCTATCTTGCCCTGCAAGAAAATAAAGGGTAAGGGGATAAGGGAGAAATGGGGGGGGGGGTATAAGAGAAGGCAGACTGGGGAAAGGGGTATTCATCTTGGGGTGGGGGTAGGGGAGAGATGGGGAGAAAATTTGTAACTCAAAATCTTGTGGAAATGAATGTTGAAAACTAAAAATAAATTAAAAAAAGAAAAAATCTAAAAATATGTGCAATGTATAACTCCTATGGCCCTCAATGAGGGTAAATAAAAGCCTTCCCAATAAGATTAGAGGTGAAGCAAGAATATCCATTATCATCACTATTGTTCAAATTTTGCTAGCTATAGTGATGAGAAAATGAAATTGAAGGAATAAAAATAAGCAATGAGAAAAGAAAACTATCACGTTTTACAAATGATATGATGGCATATTCTCAGGGATCCCTAGAGAATCAACAACAACAACAAAAAACAGTTGAAATAATTAACAACTTTAGTAAGGTTGCAGAATAGAAAATAAAACCACCTAAATCATCAGCATATCTATAGATTACCAACAAGAAGAAATAGAAATTTAAAAATTTTAGAAAAGAAATAGAAAGAGAAATTCCATTTAAAATACCTCCAAGTGGGGAGGCTAGGTGGCACAGTGAGTAGAGTGTCGGCCCTGGAGTCAGAAGGACCTGAGTTCGGATCCGACCTCAGACACTTAATACACACACAAACAAAAAACCTAGCCATGTGACCTTGGGCAAGTTACTTAACCCCAATTGCCCTCCAAAAAAAAAAAAACCCAAAAAATACCTCCAAGTAGTATAAGATACTTGCCAAGACACACCCAGGAACTCTATGAACACAATTACCAAAAACTTTTCACACAAATAAAGACAGATTTACACAACCGGAGAAATAGTACTTGTTCATAAGTAGGTTGAGCCAATATAATAAAACTGACAGTTCTACTTAAATTAATTTACTTGTTTCAGTGCCATACCAATTAAACTATTAGAGAATTATTTTACAAAGCTAGGAAAAATTCTTCTAGAAGAATAAAAGGTCAAGAATATCAACTGAATAAATGAAAAAAACGTGAAGGAAGGTGACCTAGTATTACCAGATTTCAAACTATATTTCATTTGGGTTTTTGTTTTTGTTGTTGTTGTTGTTGTTTTGTTTTGTTTTTGAGATTAAGTGACTTGTCCAAGTCAAGTGTCTGAGGCCAGATTTGAATTCGGGTCCTCCTGACTCCTGGGTCAGTATTCTACCAATTAGCTGTGGTAATGTGGCTGTGCCAATTAGTTGCCCCCAAACTATATTTTAAAGCAGTAATCATCAAAGTTATCTGACGTTGGCTAAAAAATAAAGTGGTAGATTGGTAGAATAAATTAGGTACACAACATACAGAAGTAAATGACCACAGGAATCTAGTGTTTGATAAACCCAAAGATTCAAGCTTTGGGGACAAGAACTAAGTATTCTACAAAAACTGCTTGAAAAATGGGGAAGCAGTCTAGCAGACACTAGGCATAGACCAACATCTTATATCATATACCAAGATAAGATCAAAACAGGTATATAATTTAGATGTAAAGGATGATATCATAAACAAATTAGAGGAGTATGGAAAAAATTACGTCTGATCTATAGATAAGAGAAAAGTTTATAATCAAACGAGAGATAGAATGGATCACAGAAGTAAAATAGATAATTTTGATTCCATGAAATTAAAATGGCTTTGCACAGACAAAACCAATGCAGCCAAAAATAGAAGGAAACCAGGAAACTGGGGATGAGAAGGATTTGTAGTAAGTTTCTCTGATAAAGGTCCCATTTCTCAAATATATAGGAAATTGAGTCAAATTTATAAAAATAAGAGCCATTCTCCAATTGACAATGGGTCAAAGTATATGAACAGGCAACTTTACTTCTCATTGATAGTATCCTTATGGTATAATCCCAGTAATGGAGTCTCTGGTTCAAAGGGTATGGACATTTTATAATTTTATTTGCATAATTCCAAATTGCTTTCCAAAATGGTTGTACCATTTCACAGCTCCACCACCAATGCCTTAGTTTACCTGTCCTTTCACAACCCCTCCAACATTGATTGTTGTAATTTAACCCCCCCCCCCAATTTTCAAGGTCTAAGGTAACATTGTGTTGTTTTGATTTGCATTTCTCTTATTATTAATGATCTGAAGCATTCTTTCATGTTGTGAATACTTTACAATTCTTTTGAGAACTATTTGTTCATATCCTTTGACCATTTATCTTTTGAGGACTGGATTTTAGTCTTATGTATAATATACTATACATATTTTTTTGTCCATAACTTGGATACCAAACTCTTATCAGAGAAATTTGATACAATTTTTTCCCATTTGAATTTTCTTATTATCCTAGTTGCATGGATTTTGTCTGTGCAGGAGATTTTCAGTTTTAAGTTATCTATTTTATCTTTTGTTGTCTTTATCTTGTTTAGCTAAGAATATATCTCTTGCCCAAAGCCATGAGAGTCATATGATCTGGTTTTCTTCTAATTTTCTTCAATAGTATGATTTTTAATATTAAGGTCATATGTCCATTTAAAATGTATTGTGGAAGGTAGTATAGGTGTTGGTCTAAACCTAATTTCTTCAAAACTGCTCTCCAGTGTTCCCAGCAGTTTTTATCAAATAAGGAGTTTTTTTCCCAGGTGATTTATATTTTCCCTTTTATAAAACAATGGGTTATTGAGTTCTATTATTTCTGATGCTCTCTTGTCTATTTTGTTCCATTGTCTTGTTCTGTCTCTCTATTCTTTAACTGGTATCAGATGTTTTTGATGATTCCTGCTTTATGATATAGTTTGAGGTCTAAAAGTACTGTTCTCTCTTCATCCTACTTCTTTTCATAATTTCCTTTGATATTCTAGATCTTTTGCTTTTTCCGATGAATTTTGTTTTTATTTTATTAACTTCTGTAAACACTCCCTTAGTAATTTGATTGATATATAATTAAAAGTATAAATTAATTTTGGTAGTATCATCATTTTAATTATATTGACACAGCCTAACCATGATCATTGAATGTTTTTACAGCTACTTAAGTTGTTCTTTATTTCTCTACAGAGAACTTTTTAATTTAATCTATAGAGGTCTTTTGTGTGTTTGACAAGTTGATCCCCAGATATTTTATACAGTAGTTATTTGGAATGGGATTTCCCTTTTTATTATTGAATCTTGTGCTTTGTGATTATATAGAAATTCTGTTGATTTTTGATGATTTATTTTGTAGTTTGCAATTTCACTTGAATTATTGTCTTAATTGATATCTCTACTAATTCACTAGGATTTTCTAAATAAACCATATCGTCAGCAAACTGGGATATAACCTTATCTCTTCTTTGCTGTCTTTATTCCTTTAACTTCTTTCTCCTGTCTTTTTGCAGCATTTCCAGGACTATATCAATTAATAGTGGAGAGAGTGAGCATCCTTTATTTGCTTCCATATTTATTAGAAAAGATTCTACTGTATCCTTATTGCATATGATACTTGCTTTTAGTTTTAGATAAATACTTTTTATTTTGTTTTTAAAAAGGTTCCTCTATACTCATACTTTGTAGGGTTTTTAGCATAAAAGAATGTTGTACTTTGTCAAAGGCTTTTTCTACATATATTGAGATGATCATATGGTTTGGGATGTTTTGGTTTTTAATCATATGGTTTTGGGGATGTTTTAATTTTAATAATGTTGATTGTTTCCTTAATGGTGAACTACCCTTATATTCTTTTTTTTAAGCAATTAGGATTAAATAACTTGCTCAAAGTTACACGGCCAGTCATTATTTATGTGTGAGTGCTCATTTTCTAAGGCTGGGACCCATCCTGGATCATCCCGACTCCAGGGCCAGCACTCTTACTCACTGTGCCACCTAGCTGACCCATACCTTCATATTCTTGTTATAAATTCCACATGACCATAAAGAATGATTTCTTAGACAAGTCGCTGTTGTCTGTTTGATAGGATTTTGTTTAAAATGTATAAAAAGTATTTTAAATTATTAATCATATCCTGGCCCTCAATTCAGCATGAGTTAAGATGAGTCAGGGACCTATGGCCCCCCCTGTCCTCTTCTTTACTTCCTCCTTCATCCCTTTCTCCCTGCCTTAGCAACAGTTTCTCATCCTACTTCTTCTCCAATTATAGGCCCACTATCACCACTCCAAGGCCCAACACATGTGTCACAGGAAAAGAAAAGAGGATGAGTGGGAAAGTACATTTGGAAAGGTGAAAAACAACTTTAAAGGAGAAATTCATGCAAAGAAATTCTTGTTGCCATTCCCAATGGTAGCAATGGCCTTAAAACATCACCCTTTGAAGACTAATATTCTCCAGTCTCAGCCATTTCCCCCACATTTCCCCAACCTTGTACTTATCCTTAAATCTAACCCTCCCCCTTTTATCCCCTCTTTTGGTGACTCTGGGTCTCTCAGTCTGTGTTTTGCCCTCTCACATTCTGTTTGTCTCTCCCCATCAGAGATTACCAAAGTTCTCCTCATTCCCCGAAGCTTTGCTGTTAGTCCTCTGAAGCAGAGGCTGGTCTATGGGTAGTTTCTCAGGATCCATCTTTCCTGATGGCCAGGCAGGTGCCCTGCCAGAAGTGGAGTGAATAAAGGAAATAGCCTCAGAGGGAAGTGATGCCAGATGGCCCATCAGGTTGTAACTGTTTCTGAATTTTCATGCTTTGGGGTTTCCTCTGCATTTGGGGCTTGAATCCTCCTGCAATTAGGGTTCTTATAGTACATCTGAAATCAGCTGGGGGGCACTCAACACAATATCCTCTGATTTCTCTCTTGTCTTTTTCTTTCTAATTTCTCTCCACTCCCTGCCAACACTGTGCCCCCATCCCATTTCAGTGCCTCTCTTTTTATCTTTTCCTATTGCTTCAGATTCCTGTGTATCTTTTTGTTACTTTCTCCCACATCTCTGTCTCTCTACCATGCCTTTATCTATTCCTTGTGTTTCTTTTAGGTTTCTGGTTCTCAAAGAAGAATAATTCATTTTACAGACAAGGAAACTGAGGCACAGAGGGGCTAAGTGACTTGACCAAAACCACCCAGTTAGTAAGCTTCTGAGGTAGAATTGAATCCAGGTATTCCTGGTTCCAAGCCTAGCACCCTTATCTACTAATCCCACACTGACTATATTTGGTCTTTCTTCTCTTCTCTCTCTGTCACTCTTTAATCTCTCTGTTTTTTTAACTTTCTATGTCTCTTTCCTATCTTCTCTCTCTCTCTCTCTCTCTCTCTCTCTCTCTCTCTCTCTCTCTCTCTCTCTCTCTCCTCTTTCTCTTCTTTTTTCTGTTTCTTCCCCCTCCCCCTCCCCCCTCGGCATAACTTTTTTTTTTTTTTAACAATTCCGTACAATTCCCCTCACTAAGATCGTCAGAAGCTTCACCCCATCCTTTCTGTCCAGGCGGGGAAGAGGGAACAGGGTTTGTTAGAAGGGGTGAGGCAGGCTCCAGAGATTATGGAACCGCCTTCTACCCTACCAGGCAACCTCTGCGTTTCTTTCTGAGGCTAGCCGAAAGTTTACCTACTGGTGATGTTGCATCAAATCTGAATATTTCAGACCAGAGCCAGTTTAGTTTTCCCGGGGTCTAGCTCTAATCTCAAAGCCTAAAGGAGTTGTCTACGCTTACTAAAAGCCCTTGTAGATAAGCCCTCTGGGGAAATTTAGGCCTACAAGAGTCAGAGTTTAGGAGGGCAGTGGTGAGTGTCGGGGTGCCGAAGACACACGTAGTCTACGTAACCACAGCAACTCATACTCCAGCCTCTCTGCTGGATATTTTTGTAAATGCGGCCTCATCTCACATAAATCCTCAGAAAATGCGCACTAACCATACTTTTTCGCAGGAGCCGGTGTGGAGGAAGAGAAAGAACAAGTCTAAAAGTGACCAGACTTAAGGGTGACAGCGTGAAGGAAATCCTATATCTTGACCACTGCTGGATCCAGGTGCAGCACCCTAGGACCTGGGGCTGTCAGCGAGTTCTCCCTCCCAACCCCGACCCCCCCATCTACCAAACAATCGGAAGCGGTCGGCGGGTTGGCTGCTTTGGGCTCAGGTTTGGGTAGTCCCTCAATTCTACCCTAACTCCCTCGGTTTCCCAACTCGCGGGGATTTCTTGGCTAAATTTTGCCGCCCTCATGTTGGAGCCTCCAGCCCCGGTATGTTTGCCTCCTGCCTTCCCACAACCTTCTCAGTTAGCTCTTCTGTCCTTCGCTCTCTTCAGGTTTATCATGCGACTCTTTCTTTGGTTTTCATCTTATTCATCTGGATTTCGTTTCAGTATTTTCTCTGCACGCTTATCTCATTCGAGTTTGGGGGGTTTGTTTGCTTTTAAGAGATTCATTCGGTTTCATTCCCTTTCTTCCTGCCTTATTTCTAGTCTTCTTTCCTACTCTGGTCCCTGCAGGACTCCATTGACTTGCTCTCCCTCCTCTATGCCCCACTTCCCAAAGTGTCTGCGCTTCCTGCCCCCACTTCCTACCCCCGGCCCAGCCACTCTGACCAAACCCCGGACCGAACGAATCGCTCTCACTTTGTCCGACGCGGGCAGCCCGGCAGCCGCGGCGTGACTCTCTTCCCTGGCACTCCTAGAAGCAGGGACAGGGACAAGGAGAGACAGCAGGAGGAAAAGAAAGACTGAGAGGAGGACAGAGGATAAAGGAAGCTGGAGGGAGCAGACAGAAACTGAGAGAAGGAGAACAAACTTAATGCCGGGACTTAGCCTACGGGCCATTGCAAGAATTGGAGACCAAAAAATGTTTGGGCTCGGAGGGGGCATACGAATCCACCTATAGGTACATTAAGTACCGCAGATACACTTTCGCCTCCCTCTCCCCAGCGTGTGCCACAGAAACATAAGTGTGTGTGTATATCATATATACTTAGGAATACCGGGACACATACCTAGGTCACAGACACCTAGACACACATTTACACAAAGAATAATCACAGAAACCTAATCCCACACATCACCTCAGAAGAGCGCACCCACATAGTCATATGTATGCATATATGAGTATACAAACCCATTCTTGTCTGTATGTAGCAGACCCAAGATATTCTCACATTGCCCAAATTGGACAAGAGTTACCGTCAAGTAAACCTGCACTGCGGGCATATGGTATATCAACATATAAATATATACATCTACAATACAACAGAATAAGTGTATATGACTATACATACATACAGAGACAGAGATAGAGATGAAGAAAGGAGAGAGAAGAGAATATAATGTGGACGGGTGATAGCAGTGGTTCTGAGCCGAGAATACCCAAGATATCTATAGTTTGTCTACGTGTTTGAATATCAGAGATCGCATACAGGTGTCTTCACCCAGGAAATCAATAGATTGATGGCTGTAGTCAGATGTGTCCGTCTCTGAAAATCACCTCTGCGTTAAGGGGGGAATGTGCCAGTGGGAAAGAGGAGGGGCATATATAACTATGTCCAGATTTATATCTAGAGACAATTATGTGAAACTGATGTGGGACACATATAAACATAAGCATACATTGGAGCTATATTGAGGAAATTATACAATCATTATATCATATCTGAGTGTGCTACCACATCATACTGTGTATAGAAGACACACAAACGTCTATCCAAATATAGCTAGAAACAGACGATTGTGTTTGTGAGAAACAAGAGGGAGAGTAAGTGGGGTTATGAAGATAAAAGCAGATTTAAGGATTTGGAAAAATAAGTATATTTTCACATATTTCATATAATAGACAATTGTATATTACATTTCACATCATATGCGATAAAGAGATTGTGATATGTGTGAAATTATTCAGCTTGTGAATAGTTCTTTGGAGATGAGAGTGTGGGCAGGGTATATATATGCTACATATCATTCGGTCAGACATGACAAAGTCTAGATGCCAGTTGGATTCGAGGGAGGGGCACAGAGCAGGGAATAGATCAGTTTCCCTGGTTAGAGAAGAGGAATGGTTGGTTTACACGAAGATTTTACCTCTTTCCTCCATACATACACATATACACAGAATTCACAGATATCACTGCCATGTCCTAAGATACACGAGGGTGGAGGAGGAGGGGAAGGTAGTATGTGCCTCACAAGACAGAGCCGGCCTCCCCAGAAATTCACACCGAGAAAAAAGCGTTTTAGCCTACCACAAGGTTAAGGCGACAGCTCCCCACTGCACCCATCGTATTGCCGCTAATTTGTAGGTGATTCAGGGGTTGGGAATGCAAACATATACATACTCCACGTACACAGCATGTACAGACAAGGTCCTGATAATTACACGTCATGAAATAATGGAATCTTTAGTTACCAACGCCTAGCTTTGGTTCTATGCAGATGTGTTTATCTAGGAGAGACTAGCAGAAATAGATCTATTTATATAAATTCAAACCAATCCTTATCTAGAAGATGGGATGTGGGTCTCTAAATAACCACCCAGTCTCATCTATTCAGAGATATACTTCTGTGGAGGAGTTTGGTTGGGAGGGGAAAAGGGAGGGGATATAGAAAATATCTCTATAATGAATATAGATAGGAACCCAAGCTAGTCTCTACTGTGGGAAATTGGATATATGCACAAACACAAACAGTTTACCCATATGGAGACAAGAGTGTTATGTGTGTTGGGGGCGGGGGAAGTTAGAATACTGTATCACATGTCTGTCATTTATCTATCCTTTTATTTATCTACTTAGTTCTTTGTCTTACTCTATTTCCGTCTATGTGTATCTTTCTCGATGTCCTGCCTAGATGTAGGTATGTTTGGAAGGAGGGAAAGAGAGAGGAGAGGAGAGGAGAGGAGAGAGAAAGAGAGAGAGGGAGAAAGAGAGAGAGAGAGAGAGAGAGAGAGAGAGAGAGAGAGAGAGAGAGAGAATATAAAAAAATCTCTTAATGGGTAGAGAATGCAGATCTTTTATACGAGGAAATTCAGATGTCTATATCATTAGGAGCAGCGACCCATTAAGTCCAGAGTGGCTAATATGCCCCTCTTATAACTATACAGAAATGTTTATCCAGAGCAAAGAGACAAAACCAGGTTGTATCCAGATCTCTGAAGTAGGAGACAGACACCTAAAGGAGAATTTTAGCTCTGGAAAGGGTTCAGGAGTAGCCGGCACTCATAAACAAATATAGGTGCCCAGAGCGTTCAATTCAACCGCACTGATTCCAGTCTAAGTAGTCTAGCCCTATCTAGCCGGAGTTGCGCGTCTGCGGTGTCAAACATCTAGATATTGAAGAATATCTATCAGTTCCCTCCCTTTTTTTCCCGAGTGCAAAGATGTCCTTTTTGCCGAGGTAGTTTGACGCTGCTCAGACTCAGCCGCTGCTTCGGCTTATCCGGGTCCGGACTGGGTCACTGTCTCCTTTCCAGTATCTCGAGAGCTGTACTAGGAATCCTCCTCTACAAGTTTACTATTTAATGTGGTCCTTCTGGCCAGGACCTGCACGAAGTTGCTGCCACAGCGCCCCCCACTCCCTTCCGAGCTATCCTTCACTTCTCTGGAGTTTGGGTGTGAGGGGTTGGATTTTTTTTTGGGGGGGGGGGAATCCAGTCGTTGAGAAGTCTGTCCCAAATTACGTACACAGACCCAGCGGGTTCGAAACGACAGAAGAAGGGAGGATGTCAACTAGAGAGGGAGGAAATATGTGTGCAGGGGGAGGTTGGGGATGATGGGGATCCTTTCTTCTTACTACCTCCCCCAGAGAGTCCCCACAAGGAAAAGCTCTCTGGGGAGCTTGGTAGGAGTCAGAGGACTGAGAGAGAAGCAGAGGCTACCTTTTAGAATACCAGTCACTAGTTTCAGAGCCTCGGTCAAGGGAGCTGACAAGGGCCCAAGGGTTCAAGCCAGGGGTGGGGCGGGATCCGTAGGCAAGAAATGGGGAGTCTTTTTCCTTGTTATTTAAATTGAATACTGGTGGGAAGAGTAGCTGCCAGTTTAGAGATTCCAAAGCCCCCAACGAAAGAGAGGAGATAAATATTCTTCTGAGGAGAGGTGGACAGAGACAGCCTAGAGACTGAAAAAAAAAAAACAACATTCAGAAGCTGAGATGAAGGACAGAGCGAAAGACATAGCCTTGAAGCTGGTCTTTATGTAGAGAGGGGGCTTGGCGGGGTTGTAGGGGAAGGAAATGAGGCTAGTACCCGGTGAATCTAACCTCCTCAGCTCTGCCCTATGGGAGAGAATAAAGCCCCCTTTCACCCCCAGTGCTTGGTTGATCCCATAGTCGTTTTATAGGCGGGATTATTGTTCGTGGAGATAAAAGGAAGGTGGAGACAAGGTGTGGAAAGATAGGAGCCCCAGCCCCATAGGAGGAAGGAGAGAGTGGGTGACAATCCCTCACACTCCTCTGCTTTCAGCCTGAGTTTAATCTGTAAAGGTGATCTACAAATCTTCCATGTCTCTCTAGATCTCCTGTCTCTCTGTCTCCCCTTTCTATTCGTGTCTCTGGGTTTTTCTGTCTCTGTCTCCCTGTCCATCTCTATCTTTGATTCTATCTCTCTGACTGCCACCTCACCCCCGAGTCTCCTGACCTTTCTCCCCTTTTGTTTATTCAGAGGCTTCTAACTAAGCCTCTGCCCACCCTTCTGAGAATGACATAAAGTAAAATGAGATAAATCGAGTGGGGTTTTTTTCTGTCCCTACTCCCTCCTCCCGGACTCCAGCCCCTCTTATAATGTTAGATAATTGCTGGTATGAGCTCAGAGGAACAGGAGCTGTTGCCCGGGAAGGAAGAGGGGGAGAGAAAAGAAAAAGAAATAAATAATAATCTGCCTCCATTCAGTGTATATAGGTTACTTCATTTGAATATATGCTAATTAGTCCATAATTACCCTGCTGCTCTGGCCTACTATCAAGTTCTATAAATATATAGGGGCAAGATATCTGGGCCTAGCAACACACCCCATATCCTCCCCTCCCCAAACTACACCTGTTCTATATATGTGCACATATAGATATCTTCAAAGTGAGAAGATTGGTCTATGATTTTTAAGTTTTGAGATCCTGTGATCTACCATTCCATGCTCCAAGGTCCCATCTGGACCTTACTGGCTATTATATTTGATAATTCCAAGGGTCCATCCAGCTCTAATAGTCTATGGGCTAAGCTTTCAACTCTGGCATGCTTTGTCTGCCTCTTGCCCATATGTAGACTGCCCTTTTATTTAGATTGTCTCCCCAAATTTTTTCCAAAATCTAGACTCTGGGCTTCCTGACATTCACTCTTATGTTTCCATGAAACTTCTAAGGAAAATGATGAGTGAATTGATGGGCATGAGTATGTATGTATGATGCTATAATTAATTCACAGTATTAAAATGATTATTAATAACCTACTAATGCTATTAGGAAAATCAGAGATGCCCAAGAGCTTGATAATTGGCTCTTATCACTTTCCTAGCCCAGCTGCAGCCCCCACTTTGGGGTACAGGTGGGAGGGATAAGAACAGAAGGCAAAGCTCCAATAGTTTACTGGAATGGTTAAGACCATGCATCCCAATGGGGAGAAGAGATGGAGGCCCTTCCTGCAGCCAGAGCCCCCTTCCCTTATACAGTATTTTCAGTCATCCCCTCCAGCACCCTAAGCACCTAATACTTCCACCCATCCCATTTTTCATAGAGGAAGATCTGCAGGGTGTTGTGTGGGGGTGTTGGGGGGATGGGGAGGAGCTATGAAGAACATAAAAGATGCAATCTACAGCTGTCTGCTTTTAATTATAATTATCCCCTTTTCGCTTCCTTTCTGCTAATGAGGGGGGATTTAAAAATTTTTCTTTTCTCCCCCTCCCCCTTCCCCTGGAATTGGGGGTGGAATGGGGGTGAGCACAGGGTCCTCCTCCCCTTTCTCTCCCCCCTCCCATTCCATGGTTGCCGGGAGAAAGGCAGACTCCAAAGGGAGGTGACAGTATGAAGAGATTTGCAGGAACAAAAGAGGGACAGGTTTGGATTGCTGGACACGTCCCAGAGCTGGAGAGACCCCCCCCTTCATCTCACTGACACCCCCCTCCACACACCAGCCCCCCAGCTCCCTAGACAAGGAACTCAATGTCTTCCAGTCGGTGAGAAAGGAGCAAATAGCAGCAGCCCTAGTCTGAGAGAAGGGGGGGGAGGGAAGGGGTGGGGAGATGGGGGGGGGGGAAATTAGTCTCAAAGGATCTTTATTTCTGAGCTAGTGAAGCAGATGTAATCAAGGGGAGAGCAAAAAAAAATAATCATAATGGAAAGGAACTGGGGGGGGGGAAGGAAGGCTAATACAAGAGACAGGATGGGACAGAAAATTGGGGGGCAAAGTACCTGGGGTGGTAAGAGTCTGACCTCTTCTCCCACTCCTTATCCCCCATCTCCTCAGACTCTCTTCATTTTGTGTAGGGAGGAGAGTTGGGGGGAGAGGTGTCAGATTTATAGACTCAGGCCTTATTCTGTATGATTCCCTTCAGAATAACTCAATTTAACCTGGTATTGGTGTGGGTGGTGTAAACGAGACTGAGGTTGAGAGTGGAGAGAGCCCCTGGGGTGGGGGGGAGTCTGGAGCTAAGGGTTGTGGGGGAGGGTGGGAGAGGGGAGCAGGCAGAGGCTCAAGTGGCCTCCGGGTCTGTGGGACAAAAGTTGGAGGGAGATTTGTGTGTGGGAGAGGAGAGGAGGGGGGCCACAAAGAGGGGGCATTAGGGGGAGATTGGGGGGGTTGACAATGAACTTGAGACAGACTTCATTAGCATGCAGGCCTGCTGTCTGTCAAGTTGAGCCCCGGCCGAGTTCCCATGCAGGCCAAGGAGGGAGGGAGGGAGGGAGAAAAGGGGAGGGACTGAGGAGGTAGGGGAGAAAAAGAGAAAAGAGATCGGTCCATTGTACCATTCTGGTCCCCCAGCTTCCACCAAGCACTGGGACCCTAGCCCTGGAAACCAACCCCCAAAGCTCCCTCCCTCCTACAAGAGCAAGATAATTTATCTTCCACTTTGAATTTGTGGCCCCACTTCTTGTCCAGACTTTTTTCTTGTCTGTGCACATTGCATCCTCCACCCCCCCCCCCACATACACGTACACACACACAACCCAGAGAGGATTTGGATGAAAATTTATTTTCTCTCTACCCAGCTTACTTATGTCTTATTCCTTGCCCTACCCTTTACAGTCAAGTTCTGAATACCACAGGGTATCTCCCAAATCTCCAAAGCTCCTCTTTCCTCCTGGTCCCTCAAAAGCACCACCACGTTTTCATCTCTTAAGTCTAATGTGGATAAAAAAAAATTTGAAGAGGACCCTGAGGATGGGAGGTCGAAGCAGAGTGGGTACCCCTTATCTGACTACTTTTACATAGGCAGGGAGGTGTTGGGGGAAACAATAGCTGTGTTATTGCACCGCTCCCCCTATCCTCCTGCCTCAGGTTGGAAAGGGCTGTGTTGGGGTGGGGTAGTGGTAAGGGGGAGCAGGGTGGAGGTGACATGATCTCTCCTCACCCATGCGTCGGAAGGGAGGAGAAAGGGGTTTCAATAAGGCAGAGTGGGATGGGCTTTTATTTTTTAAGGGGGGAGGTCTTCAGGCAGGGGCAGCACCCCCTTTTTGCTATCTGCCAAGGAGAGCTGCAAGAGAAAGAAAGAGAGGGGAGCGAAATTCCTGAATGGATAGACAGATGCTACGTCATCAGGGCTGCAGCCTCTACTCCACAAGAGGCTAGGAGCTGGGGGGGAGAGAAGCAGACCAGCCGTGGGGACCTGAGAGACAGACACCTCCTCTTCACAGGAACTGGGTAAGTGACCCTTGCCATACTGGAAGAATCCATCTCTCTCAGGAATTGGGACTGGGAGAGGAAGGGGAAATCCTCTAAAATTAATCAGCTCCCACTCCACCCCTCCCCACTTTTCCCAGAGGTTGTTGGGGGCTGGGGTGACAGACAGGAAATGCTGGTCCATAATTTGAGGGGGGAACCCAAAAGAATTAGGTGAGATGGGCAGCCGATGAACCTATAGAATTTTGTCGCCTGGTTCCTGTTTCCCAGCATTGGGTTAGAGACAACCACCCTCCCTAGCCGATTCAGAAAGCCTCTGTAACCCAGCCCTCCCCTCCAACCCCCAACAGTGGGCCGACAGCTTACTAAGTTTGTCAACCGGATTCAGGGGGGCTTTAGGGTCACGGTGCTACTGATCCTATTAATCTGCCCCTCCTTCTCTCTCCCTCCACCCCCCACCCAAGACAGACAGTGAACATCTTAATGCTCCCACTGGAGGAGGCAAGGAGGGGAGATTATCAGGGAGCTAGGAGGAAGAACAGAGTCCAAATTTGGACTCTTGTCTTCAATCCTCTCTCTCTCCTTCTCTCTCCTTCTCTCTCTCTCTCTCTCTCTCTCTCTCTCTCTCTCTCTCTCTCTCTCTCTCTCTCTCTCTCTCTCTCTCTCTCCTCTCTCTTCCCCCCCACCACCTTGGGGGATGTGAGGTGTCTTGGATTTCAGGCTCCGATGGAATGTGGGGGTGGGGTTTTAAAAGAAAGGTAGAACCAAGCATTAAGGAAGAATCCTACAGCATTGGGTTTATCCTGTTTCCATTCCCCTTACCCAGAGCTGAGGGGAGCTCAGCGGCAGAAAAGGTTGGGATGAGGAGCTAAGGCTAAGAATTGTAAAGAAATAGAGGTTCGTAGGGCTTTTTCAAGGCCCATCCAATAGCCTTTTCTTAGGGGTTAGGGGATCTGATCAAAAGACATGACCTCCTCTGAGCTGGGAGCAGAGAATCAGACCTTTGTGGGGTGGGGGGAATAAGGAACTTAATAGGATGCTGCTGGGACCTCCTAGAATGGGGTGGATAAGAGAGAGGCACTGGGTGCCAGATATCATATGTTTCTATGAATGCTACATGCTAACCCATATTTCTCAGTAGCATGCTACCCAGGGCATATGGGGGGGGTGCATGTGCATGTGGAAATGTGGAAAACTGATGACAATAGAGATGCACCCTCTTACCCTAGGACCTGAAAAAATGGGAGCGAAGGCAAACTTGATCTCCTTGCCCTTCCCTCACCCTCTCTGTGCCACTCCAATTTCAATCCCACATCTGGGATTTTAAAATTTAAAAATCATTTTGTTTTGGGAAAGAGGGTAGAAGGTAGAGGTTGATGAAATCTGCTTTAGACACTGCATTGGGGTGGAGGAAGGGAGATGACAGCCTCTCCAGCTCTCCCTTTTCCTATTTTCCAATATGTCAGCAGATGGGGCTGGGGGTGTTCCCCTTACTTCCTTTGGGGTGAAAACCTCAATTTCAGATCGAGAAATACCTTTGTAAAATGGATAGGTCAGCAAAAGTGAGAGACAAGGTACTGGATAATTTTGGGGAGTGGGAATTTAGAGCACCCCTACCCACCCACTCTATATCCCCAGCCAAAGGTCCAGAGAAGAAGCAGGCTTGATATATATTTGAATATAAGTCCTTGTTCCCAGTCCGCTTTCATTCCCTTCACATGCTCGTGTAGGACTAGGAATGTCTTCATCCCTTTGCTCCATCCTTTGGCTTGCCTTCCACCTCCCACCTCCTATCTCTCCCCCCCACCCACCTTCAATAAAATGGTCTCTCATTTGAAAAATCCCAGATGTGGGATTAAGATTGGGGTAATGAATGGGAAGAGCAAAGATATTCATCCAGTCCTCTTCTCCCTTGTTTTCTATTCTTTTTTTTTCCTTTCCGGAGGCTGAGTTATCTTTGGAATCCATGTCCTAATCCCAAACCAGCTCTACCCTGGAGACGGCAATGTAGGCGGCTTGTCTATAAAGTGATGAGACTGGGTTTCTATGAACCACACATAGAAATCAGTCTTCTTACTTTGTAGTCATGCCTGGGGTATGTGTATGTAAAAGAGAAAAATATACATCAATAGATATAACTCTATTTTTATAGGCTATAAATGTGTTTATAGAGAAAGACATAGATAAAAGATGGATTAGATATATAAATGGGGGGGGCGGGGAGAGAGAGAGAGAGAGAGAGAAAGAGAGGCAGACAGACAGGCATACAACCTTAATCCCAGACTTGTCATCCTACCCTTTCTGGAATCTCTAGTCTAGATGTTCTGGGGGTCAATGATTGCTTTTCTCTGTTGGAGAAGCAGGGTCTTGTAGGCCTGGAATCAGTGCTATAGGGTCAAACCAATATGTTTAAGGAAGTTCCTTGTGGTTCTGTATAGGCAGTGTTGGGAAAGATGTAGAAATAAGCTATAATAAGGGGCATGGGATCATGGTTTTAGCTTGGTTGGGCTGGCTTATTGGTTTCCATAGGGCTTTCGTTCTGTCAGGAGGCCCTCTTTGGTGTTCTCCAAGTGTGGAATCTGAGGAAGAGAGCTAAGATTAGTAAAAAGATGGGGATGGGGTGTCCATGGGACATCAGAGTGGAAAGAAAGGGAGTGGCTAGAGAAGTAGGGAGCCAGAAGGGCCAGAGAGTGAGAGCCTCTCCAGAGAGCCTGATTAACCTTTGTATTCTCCTCCTTGACAGGGGACCAACACCCAGATGAAGCAACCACATTTGTTTCTGGTGCCATTGTAGGCGGCTCTCCAACTGGGGTATCTATTGTCTTGTCGTGGGGTTTTAGGGTGGGGGAATGGAGGGAAGTGAGGGGAAAGGTGACTGATTCAACATTTCCTTTTTTCTGTCTTTCACACTCTCCAACCCCATTTTCACCCCAACCCCCTGTCTTATCCATCTTCTGGCCTCTGTTCCTTTGCTAACTCAATTTTCAGTAGGATCTATACAGCTAATAGTATGGGGTGGAGAGGTAAAGGGCAGTTGGCAAATGAAATCTAGCTTTCTAGGAAACAGAAGAAATGTTGCTGTGGTGAATAAAGCCCTTAGATTTCTCCCCATCCACTTTCCTTCCTGAGGGGATATCGTTAGGAATAGAGAGGGGGGCTAACCCAAACTGGGAGAGAAAGAGAAGGACAAGGTGGCATGAACAGGAATCTGGAAATGCAGAAAGGCTGCCATAGATGAGTGAATGTGTTTGTGAGGACATGTGTGTATCTGGAGTGGATTATTGTTGGTTGTTTGGATGTTACTCTATTGATCCGTGTGGATAAGTGCATTTGTCTGTTTGTATGTTGCATGTTGCTCTAAGGGTATGTGTCTAAGCATGTGTGCCTTGTTTCTCTGTGTTTATGCTTCTGTCTACATGACTGTGGGATGTGTATGGCTGTGTGAGGTTGAGTTTATGCACCCCTCAAGGGAATGGTTTCACTGATTGCTGAGAGTATAGAGGGACTGATGCCCAATCCAGCCACCCCTGACTAAGGCAAAGGATGAAAGTGTAAGTGGGAGAGGCTGAAGGGGGATGCAATTACAAAGAGTGAGAGGGGTCCTTAGATCATTCTATAGGCCGACACATTGTCCTCTACCTTTTGCTGACACCTTCTTATCCTTCATGTTTGGGTGAATGTTGCAATATGGAAATGGGAAAAGGAAGGGAAAATGGGAACACCCAGTCCAAAAGGCTGGAGACCTAGATGCATGGGGAAGGGTCTGAACAAGCAGAGGGAATTTTCAGGATAAGTCAGACTCCAAAATTCTGCAGCTGAGGGGAAAAAATGCCCCGGGGGCAAGCGGGGGGAGGAAGAAAGAGCAGCATCTAGAGGAGTCAAATTATTCACATTATATCTCAGTTCTCTGCTCCACTCTAGACAGTCTCAAAAAGCCTTCACTTTAGATTTTCTGCAGCTAACAGCAATCCTAGATAGTTAATAATACCTAATAGATATTTTATATACTATCTCTTAGCATAGCCCATGTTTATGTATAACTCAGATAAATACAAATCCCTCTCTGATAACAATTTTCTTCTGAATACAACTACATATGCTCAAATCAGCCTGATTAGTTGAAGTAAAAATATATCTTTGCTTCAAGTACCCTAATATTTCAAGAAAGAGTGGCACGAGACCAAAATATATGTGTGTGTATATGTGTATGTGGTCTTTTTTGGGGGGGGGAGTAGTTTCCCATCTACCTCAGTGACTTATATTTATAGACCTGGATGGGAGCTGCACCTAGACAGCAATGTTATTCTGCAGGAACACAAACAATGGGTGGACATGAGGAATACAGATCAAAAAGAATGTTCATTATTGGGGAGGACCAAGGATTGAGACTAGGAATTAGTATTGAATTATCTGCCCTGATCTTTGATGCCCCACGTGAATGACCAATCTAACTATCTAATCCAAAGAGCATTTATTAGAAATTTAGTTTGGTAGTGTAGGGTAGTTAAAGGTTCATGATCTTATGTACCAATATGTAAAATATTGTCTCATTAGACAAGGAGATCTATGGAGAAGGGGAGAACTCAGATACCACACCATTCTAAAATCCGTGCAAATTTCTAGATAATGCATTTATTCAGTAGCACAGCAGCCTAGACACACAGAAAGAATGAATTTGTATTTACACTACACAAAATAAAGAGGAGATAGAACAAGGTACTGGAAAATTAAATTCAAGTAACATACCTCCTCTCTCCGACACAACATAAAATACAAATATACATGACATGTACACAGAGGCATACACAATATACACAATACAGAAACAGTGCATAAAATGTGGATTCACAATATCATACCACAGATGCACAAACACAAATATACTTGATATTTTAGGACCCAAGGTAATTTTTATTTGTCTATTTTTTACACACAATTTTTTACACACAAATAATTTTTACACACAATTAATGGAATTTTTAACCTAATATAATATAATAACCTAATATAATACCAAATGGTCATTTGGTTGCAGAAGGTTCCCTTCATTAAAGCTGTGTAGGTATAACTTGTGACTCAGTAGCCCATTAGTCTTTTTCTAAAATGAAGGCACATTTCTTTCTCCTTCATCCTTGAGGTAGTGAGCACATTTGTCCACACAAGGCCAAGTGGAAAGTTGACTTATTCAGGAATGAAGAGTATGATAGAGGCCTGGAGTCTGTATAATTTGCAAGTTTTTGTATTCTTTTTTTTTTTTTTGAGGCAGGCCTTAAAAAATGTACCCCAGATGAGGAGACTTTCCCCACTAATAGATACAAATAGGATCCTAGATTCTATGGATCTTTCTGCCAAAAGCTTCCACCCATTTTAGTCTGAGCTACCCTTTTTTCCTGAGGCCATTGTAAAGCAGATATCTGCTGAAAAGCCTTCAAAAATATTTGGAGGAAATCTAGGTATTTTTTAAAAATCCAGATTACAGACTACAAGCAAAATGTGCCCATTTAAAAATCCTAGAGATTGGGGTGGCTAGGTGGCACAGTGAATAGAGCACTGGCCCTGGAGTCAGGAGGACCTGAGTTCAAATCTGGTCTCAGACACTTAACAGAAAAACTAGCCGTGTGACCTTGGGCAAGTCATCGCCTTCCAAAAAAAAGCAATAAAAAAAATCCTAGAGATTGGATCTCACTGAGGTTTGCTTATGTCTGTCCAAAGGCCACTAGAAATTGAAATAATTCCTTTCTGAACCTTCTACCCCATTAACCCACCACCACCAACAAGGGTGGTGAGAGGTTGAGATAATGGAAAAATAACTAAAGTAGCTAGATTCATGCCAATCACAGCTTAATTCTCCTCATGCCCTTGTAGACACTGACTTAAGAGGTGGAGGGATTGATAGGAGGATTCTTTGTCAATGGACATGCAGAAGGGAGTGGGAAGCTCTTTGCTCTAACCATTCTCCCTCTAAAGACAGTGGGCAAGGTTTTGCAAACCAAGGATGGTAAAGGGTAGTTTATATGAACACCTCTTCCAATCTCCAAGAATGGCTCTCCAAGAATGGGAGAGAGGAAGGGTGAAATGAAGGAGTACCTAAGGAAATATTGCCAAATTTGGGTGGGGTGTTTCTGGGAGGAAATGAAGGGGGTAGTTACCTATGAGGGTGTTTAAGTAATATAGAGAACATATTTTGCAGTATGCAGGCATTCAGAGCATTAATAGACTGTTTGGAGGGGCATCGCTGGCAATTAAAGGTGGTGTTGGAGTGTCTAAAAGGAGATATACACACATATGTGTATATATAAATGTATGTACATATGTATGTGTATGTGAAGGGTGTTTGTGGCCTCTAGGGAGGAGGGGAAGAGTATTTTGGAAGCACTCAGGAGCAGTAATGGAGGGTATTTACGGAAGCATTGGGGCTTAGAAGTTAAGGTTCCTTGCAAACAGGGATAGAAGGTCTTTGCTACCGAGGACAGCGCAAAGTCCAGCATTTATCAATAGGCTACGACGCTAAGCACTAAGGGAAAGAATGGGACAGAAGGCTGCTGGCCCCCAGCTCCAGGCTTGAACTGTAGGTTTCCGGGAGTTAGTGGAGGAAAGCCAAGTGTACGGGGAAAGAGAAGACCAAGGCCTGGGTGAGAAAGGCCAAACGGAAGCGCGATTATAAAGGGTGAACTAGTGAGGTCCTTAGGTCGTCTCACAGGTTCCCCTATTTTTCTTCACTCTCACTTCAACTCCCTCACATTTTAATTTTTGTCCCCCTTCTTTTCTTCTGCCTCCACGATAGGAGCTCGTCAAGGGCTAAAAATGAGTGCAATACAGGCTGGTCCTTCCCAAAGGGAAGCTGCCAGAGGACTGAACCTCGTGGAGAGAGAAACAAAGATACCTAGGATATGTGACGGGCCGGAGGGACAGCTCCGCTCCTCCTAGCCTGGGCCGGGGCTTGGAAAAAGGCACTGGGCCTCAGATACCCGTTAGCCCAACCGAGGGTTCATTTTTATGGTAGGGAGACCTACAGGACCTAGCCGTGCCGCTCGCTGCCCGCTCCTCAGCCAGGACCTCATCAATTTACATGTTCCAAAACCTTCGCGAGGTGTCGGGTGGGGTGCGTGTATGAACATAAAACGAATTGGACATCTACACCGATCCAAGCAATCGTTTTCTTGCTCAAGCACGATATAGTGGAGAGCTGGGTAATGCAGGGCCCTCAGAGCAGAATCCGCCGAACCTGGTGACAATTTTTAATATAAAACTCGCCGTCTATGAGGCTGGGAGTGGGGTAGGGAATCATAATTCCCCAACCCCAAATGTCGAAGCCAACGCTTCAACGATTCTGGCCGCCGTTCTCTGCCTATGGAAAAATAGGAAGAGTTCACGGGAGCCCTGGTCCTGGAAAGAGGGGTTAAAAAGGGGAATAACCTCCTGGCATTTGAGCCAAGGGCTTCGATTTTAGAACTGCGATCCCCAGCAATGTCTTTCTCTGGGACTAAGGTTGAAGCGCGCGGGTGTGGACTAGGTGCATTATTATACAGGAAGTGAATAGTGGGAATGAATAGTGGGAGGAAAGGGAGCGGAGAGTAGGGCAAGACACCCCATTCCCCTCCATTCTTTGTCCCCTAAGGAAGACTAACGGGGATTTCGACTCCCCCTTCCTTCACCTTGCCCAGTCTCCCAGACATGGACTCTGTTATGCAGCGGACAAGATGGGGATGATGTTAAAAGATGCTGAGCTCCCACCCCCCACCCCCTTTGTGCGCTTGTGTTACAGGGGTGGATTATCCGAAGGGCGGGAAGGACTAGGCCGAAGGGGAGGGGGAGTGGCCCTGTGCCCTTACTGACCCTTGGTGTGGTGCAGAGGGCCCAGGAGCCATAGGGGAGTGTGTGAAATGAGCCAGTTCTTCTGGAGCTGGAGTCCACCCCTTCGTCCTATTTCTGTCTGGAGAGGCCCAGGCAGGCCCTGACTTGAGCACGAACATTTAGGCGTATTATCAGCAGCTTTAACATTTGGGGGTGACGGGAAGACAGACTTATGCTAGGGCCGAAGTGTCGTCTGAGGTCTTGGCTTCTTCTCTGTTCCAGAAAGTGGCTTATAGCCTCTCTTCACTACCCTGTACGTAGGCTTGCCTTAGATTTTAATTTAGGAATCCGAAGAGGGTAAGAGAAACACAACAGAGCTGGGCCTGGCGTTGGGGATTACATTTAAAACCCATAGAGAGAGGACAGGGGGCCAGTACTTACTCTAAAGTCGGAGGCCAGGCTCCCTAGCCCTCTAGCCATCAAGCAGTTCAGCTCCAGAGAACGTCCCCCATCCCCTAGATTCCCCGACTAGGTTTCTACCCACTCTTTATTAAATCTAAATTCCTCATATCCCTCTTTCTCCAGTGCTTGCCATTCAAAACAGATGTCAGAAGCTCAGTCAGGGACCAAAGGATGGGGCGGGGCGGGCGGAGCTCTTCACTGCTCTCTGGGTGCTCCCTAAACCTGCAGATCCTGATTTCCTTAAATTGGGGTGTGTGTTGAGGGGATGGGGGTGGAGTGGTGTTTTGGCAGTCAACAGGCGTTCGGTTCTGTTGATAGGGAATGGGGGGGAGGTTATGCTAGTAGAAGAAAGGTTATCTGAATAAAAATTCATCTTTCCCTATTTCCTTCTTTTTATCCAGTCCTGTCAAGATCTTACTTCAAATACCGTGAATCCAAATGTAAATTGTAGGACTTACAAAAATACGGGGAGGGTTGGAGATCCAATGTGCAACCAACCGTTTCTGATTTGGAGGTGAGGAGTGGGTTTTCTTGAGAGCGGAAGAAGGTAATGAGAGATTGAAGCTTCATCTCCTCCAACCCCTCTGTAAAGCCCAGTTCCCACCCCTCAACTCAATTCTGCACTCCTTGGTCCAGAACGCTGCAGGGGAGAGGGGCGGAGAAGGGAAAAGAGGGAGTGGTGACGTCAGGCTGAAAGAAGCCAATCCGAGGCTAACCTCTGGAGGGAGTGTGAAAGGATGAATGAAAAGTCGCGAGCCCAGAGCGCGCCGGGCACAGAAGCTGCAAGCAGAGAGGCGAGGCAAGGGAATTGGGGGACTGCAGGGGGTTGAGAACCAGCGCTCCTCTTCCTGAGTCTTATACACCTCTCCTAGGCTTCGGACACCCCTCTGCGACCCCCGAGCCTCTGAATTACGGGCGCGGTGTTGGGGGTGGGGCGTAGAGAAGGAGGGTTGGAGAACCGGACGCGGCAGAAGAAAAGCCATCAACAGGAGAGGGAGCACAGAGTAAGTGGTCTTCCCGGGCGCAGGGTGGACTCAGGGGACAGACTTGGGGATGGAAGCCAGAGGTGGGAAATCTCTCCGGCCCCGGCGGCCCTCTGACCCAGGAAACTATCAATTCCGTCCAACTCCTCTTTATTTAGGTCCTTGTGTTCCGCAACCGTCCACACGTGGCTTTAGTGAGGGATTGCAATTGTGTACATGAAGCCCTCCGTCTTTCTGATTCTCTTGCTCTCCTGGAGGCGAGGTTCTCACACCCCACGGTTTCTGCAGCCGCCTCTCACCTCTTAGTTTAGTGCCTTCCGCCCATTCCTCCCCGACCTCATCTCCATGTCCATCACCCGCATCATCCCGATTCCGATAATTACTATTTCCTTGTCTTCATCTCCATTTCCCGTCCACTCCTTCTGCACCGTATCCTTATTCCTCCTCTTGCCTTTCAAATCAACAAACATTTATTATAGACTTACTATATGCAAGGTTTATAGTAGATAACATCCTCCTGCTCGTTCCCACTATCCTTATTCCCGTCTCCACCGCCCTAGGATCTCCAATTTCGGCCCTGGCCTCACCATCCCAGTCACCGTCATCCCCATACCCATTTCCATTCCCGACTCTTTGACCTCTCGGGCCTGCCTCTGCCTAGCTGGGATTCAGAATCTCCCTCTGATTCTTCTGCATGTGTGAGGAGCGGGTGTAAGCAATCCCTGGTGTTTTATTCTCTCCCCCAGGCTTCGCTGCTCCTCGGCTTTAGGGCTCAACTCAGAATCGGAATTCCCGCCTCATTGGGCCAATCGTACCACACTGGGTCCTCACTAGGTCTGAGATCTTGGTCTCCGCTCCTGACCGAGGCAAAGGTGCAGGTTTCCAGGGCCACCTCTTTTTTTCAGGGGAGAAGGAGAGGAACGAGCCGGCACAGTGGGGACCTCTCCGTCGTGAGTCCTTCATTCAGCCTGCCTGATATATCGAAATTCCAAGCCAGCATCCGTGAGCTCCCCTCTTCTTCGAGCCAGGTTCATTCCTGGTTCGGGATTGAGATAGAAACATAGGCTCAGGAGCTGAAAGGGCCCTTTGAGATCCTCTGGTTCAAATCATTATTTCTACAGAAGAGGAAACAGGGATTGGGGATGAGAGAGCGTCCGGAGGGCTGCGAGATGGACCAGAGCCGAGTAGGGCTTTGTCATATCTCTTGTTCCCCTATCTTCCCCCACCCCCTTCTTATTCCCCCTCCCCGTCCCCACCTACCCACCGAGGGCCGGGAACCATCAGAACCGGGAGAATGCCCGGAAGTAGTGGTAGCGGTGGAGCCCAGGGGTCTGCTTGGAGGTGGCGGTGGCGGTGGCGTTGACAGCGGCTGCAGCCGGGAGGCGGGGTTGGTTGTTATCTTTGGTTATCTAGCTGTATGAGTGGTGTCGAGTCTTCATAAAGCTAGATAACCGAAAGTAAAAATAACCCCATACACTGCGGAGCACGAGCCCGAGGGAAGGCGGGCCGGAGCTAGGCGCCCCCGGGCTGATGCTGGAGTGGGGGGAGGGAGGAGACGGAGGGGAGGAAAACCGAAGAAAGAGCCAAGAGACGAAAAAGGAAAATCAGAAGGAAAAGAAGAGGAGGAAAAGACGTCTTGCTTCTAGTGGGACTTCCGAGATGGCAGCCACCCAGTCCCCCCCTCCCCATCTCCAAGGTAGGAGTCATACACACCCCCCCCTTTGTCACTCTTGTTTCTGCGGTCTTCCAGAATTTTGGCTATCTCTGTATCTTGTGGAAGAGTCATTCTGGTCGACCTCCCTTCTTCCTTTAGTTTGTCCCATTCGACCCTGCTGCTACTGCAGCAAGCTCTTTTCACACTGAAAAGATAAGAGAATATCCTCATTGATGTATTGAAAAGAGCCCTGGCCTGGAAGTCAGGAGTCGAGGTTTTTAGCTCTGGCTCTACAGATAGCTGTGTGGGCTCAGACAAATTGTTTCCCCACTCTGGGTCTCAATGTCCTCATCTGTAAAATGAAAGCACTAGAACAGAGATTCTGTTTCTCTACCTGCTGTAACACTCTAAAGGTATCTATTCTAAGGCATTTCCAGCTCTGACAGTCTAAATCTCCCTTCTATAATCCCAAGGAGATCTCACTAAGGGTTTACTTTATTCAAACAGCAGTTTTCAGGGTCAAACCTTTTCTACCTCCAGGCCACTATTCCCTAGCTCTAGTTGCTTGCTATCTCCAAAGTGGGAGGTTTCCCAGAACTGTGGCTCCAAATGATGTCCCCCAAATTCCAAACAACTCAGTTTCCTGCAAAGATAAAAAAGGGAATCCATCGAGATTGGGATGGACTTCAATAGGGTTGGGAAGGAGAGCAGCCTTTGCTTTGTTTCCTAGCTAGGTAGACAGCATCCACTCTTTTGCAGAGTGGATGTAAAAAGGAAGAATGATTGGTGGGTGGCTAATTGAGGGAGTCATTGAAAATCTGAAGTTTTTTTCCCTCAGTCTTCCAGAAAGGTGGATAAAGGGTAAAAAGATTTATAGGTTTATGGGGACTGAAAGGGATCTTAGAAATCATCTAATCCAATCCTCTAATTTTACAAATAGAGAAACTGAGATCTAGGGAGAGGAAGTGGCTTGCCCAAGGTCACAAAGCTATTCAGTTGCAGGGCTAGGTCAAACCTAAGACCTTTGATTTCAAGTTCAATGTCTTTCCATTATATCATATTTCCTTTTGTTTTGTGGTGTCTCCTGGAGGCAAGTCTATGGGAGAATGGGAACTGTGCTCCTCCATCTCAGGTCCCCTGGCTTTTCCCAGGTCAATATCTCAAAAACACTATATTTCACATTGTGGCCTGAAATCTGCCATAGAAACACCAGGAGTTTGTGGACCAAACTGACTGACCTAAAATCCACCCTCCCCTTCCTTCTTTGAAGTCATATCCAGATAAAATCAAATGGATAAAGGGGGAGAAGAAGGGCTTAAAGATGAATCTGAATTAATTAACCCAACTAGTATCTATACTTGCCAAGGAAACTGGAGAATTTAGAGGAATTAACCAAGTTCCTAGTTGATTCTGTGGCTCACTTGGAACCATAGGGCACAGATTTATTTCATAACCAACTGATTTTATATTATAGTGAGAAGTGTGAGAAATAAATTTGGTAGTGGGGGCCCCAGGAAATATGAGTCATTGAATCACAAAAAGTCTCTTGGCTTTCTGATATTCTGCACTTTTCTGTTCATTAGGGAAGTCCTTCCTGACATCGAAATCCATTCTACCATCTTCAATACTGTCCTTTCTTTTTTCAGCTAGATGGTGTTCAGCAGGACCTCCATTTATCTCATAACATTTACTCCTCTGCTCTAGGGTCTCCTTTTTGGGGGGAAGTCTTTAATGCTATAGAACTTCATTCTGCTGCAGCCAAGTCAGGTTTCTTGAAGGAGGGAAGCAAGGAACAGGGTTTGGAAGGAGGGAAGGATTAAAGCAAGAAGAGATGTGAAAGGCCAGAGAAAGTTACCACACTGGAGATAAAGCTAGGGGAGGTCATTGGCAATAAAAGGAAACTGGGGTTATAGACTAGAAAAGCAAGAGTAAAAGACAGGTGACTAGAGCAATTGCAAGTTTGGGCATCGGGAAGGTAAAGGAGGCCAGAGGTAAAGATGGTGTGGTGAAGGCTTTCAGCAAAGGAGCACCAAGAAAGAAGGGTTATTTTTTTTATTTGAGATCTTTTGACCTTGTTATATGTCTGGCTATAAACATATCTTTGGAATCTGCTCAGACTCAGCTCAGCACTGGTAAATTTTTATTGCTATGATAGATAGCATCATGGTATTGTGGCTTTAAAGCTGGAAGATAGATAAATAGAGATGTCTGTTTTCTCAAGGACCAGTCTGCTGAGTTCTGAGAGGTTCATCACCAGGTTGGCCATGGAGTGAAGCATTTTTTCAGTCAAGGAAATTCTCAGAAACTATAAGATCATAGATTTAGAGCTAGGGAGGGATCTCAGAGACCATCTAGATCAACCTCTCATTTTACAGATAAGGAAACTGAGGTACAAAGAAGTAAAGTGACTCGCCATCTACCAAGGTTTAGAAGGCACAACTCTGAGTTGATAAAGAATCATGCCCTCATGGATGAAATCACGGATACTTAAGTAATGAAGTTTATAGGACCTAGCTTGTTGTGTATCCTTAATTCCCTTGTTAGGTTATATAACTTCTCATCATCCCTGGGTAAACCCTGTTCTCATGAAGTCAACTAAGGTGTGGGACTGTGAAGGCCCTGAGGCACTGGGAAAAGGAATAGGGCTGGGGTGGGGAACCAGCAGCCTAGAAGCCACATGTGGCCCTCTAGGTCCTTGGGTGAGGCCTTTTGACTAAGTCCAAGTTCTACAGAATAAATCCTCTTATTAAGGAGATTGGTTTTATGAAATTTGGATTCAGTCAAAGGGCCATACTTGAGGAACTAAAGGGCCACATATGACCTCAAGGCTGCAGGTTCTCCATCCCTGTAGTACGAGGTGTGGGAATTCACCCCCAGCCTCAAACAAGCGCCTATTGAGGATCATCTTAGAAAGACAGAATAGAAGAGTTGAGGAGTAGAGCATGCTTGTCTCTTTCTTGTATGTGTCTGTCTGTAGGGAAAGAGGTGAATATGACCCTGAATATCAGGATCTAGGTGATTATTATTGCATATTGACTGTGTGAGTGGGAAACTCTGTGGTATGAGATGGAATGAGAGTGATTTTAGTCTGTATATTGTGGGAAACAATTATACTAGTTTATTTTTATGTAGCACTTTGAAATTTACAAGGCATTCTTCTCACCACACTTCGAGGTGAGTAACACAAGTAGTCTTATTATCCCAGTTTTACAGATGCTAAGCTGAAATACAGAGGTCAAGAGATGAAGACCCTTGCCCTAAATCACACAACTAGTAACTGTAACAGTAAAGTCTTGGGCCATCATATTTTGAAATATTTTTTAATTAACAAAAATCTACCTCTTGTACCCCCCCCCCATTGAAAAAAGAAAAACAAAACCCTTGTAACAAATATGCATACCCAAGCAAAATAAATCGCCCAATTTAACTGGATTCTTCTGACCTCACATTCAATGATCTTACCATTTCAATTTGGGACTGATCATGGTATACTATGTATAGTGATACTATTTTTGTGACTGTATAGTATGTAACTGTGTGACTACTTTATAGTGTACTACCATCAAGGGGCATCATGGTGTAATGGAAGGTATACTGTACCTGGGAAGAAATCATGTCTTTGACACTTAACTGGCTATGTGACAATGGGAAATCATTGAGTCTCAATTTCTTTATCCATAAAATGGGGCTTGTAATAATACCAATACTACTTACCTCATAGGGATGTTTTAAGAAAATTGTTTTGAAATGTTCTAAATTATTTAAGTCATGTTAGAAATGTGAGTTGTTATTATACTCTGTGTATGTGACTACATTCCTCCCAGGGATTTGTTGTTTCTCATCAGGTTCAGATTATACTAAACCAGTTGACTTCTAGCCAGAGGCCCTTATGGGGAACGCAGCTCCTCTTACTACACTTTCTTCACTCCTGTTCTATCCTTCAAGCTTAACAATGGCTGACTAGCTATTTTCCCATCTACCACCAAATACTAGCTGTAGGTTATCTCCCTCATCCTTTCAAGTTTTCCAATCTCCTATCAAATTCTGACCAATTCTGGGCCCCCAGGATAGGATGCCCATAGACCCTGAAGACGTATCTTTTCCTTAAAACAGACTTGCCAGGCAGCCTCAAGCAAGTATAGGCAGGTATGTATTTTTTAAAGAAAGGTCTTATATTATTTGCTATTGAACTATATTTCTAGGTATTAGGTAAAATAAACATTAAAAAAATTCAGGGGGTGGTGTCTTTAAGGACAAAAAAAATGAGCCTCTAAGATTTGTTAATGGTATTAAATGCCATTTCTGCATTACCTGCAACATTTCCACTTCATCTTCCTTGAGAAGTTTTCTCTCCCTCAGTTACCTGAATTTCTTATCTAAAATCACCACCTTTGATGACTGATTCCACCATGGGTAATTGGGGGCTGGGAGGAAAATTTTTTATGTGTTCTCCCCACAATCAGACTTATACACCAGGAAAGGCTTTTAAAACCAACACAGAGAGGGAGACAGACAAACAGGGAGGGGATTTTGCTTTGGCTGGAGAAAGTGAAAAAGAGGCTGCATTTTGAGTATAGAAGAGGGCAGGGTATGGATGATTGGACACAAAATGCCAGATATTAATCCCTTTGTCTTGGGAAAATCGTATCACCTCCTTGGTGCCAGTCTAAAGATCTCAAAGCACTTAGTAGCATAAACATGCTTCATTGTTCCTTACCAGCCCTGAGAGTTCAGTGGAGTGTTCTTTAGAACACAAGAATGGAACAGCAGAGGATAGAGAAGACTAGCATCCTCAGCTGAAAGGGATTAGTCCCTGGGGAGGAGGAAGGAACCTGGAGAAAAGAATGTCTTTTAGCTAGGAGAAAGGAATTGGGGGTGCTTAGGATTTACCATTACTTTCTGCTGTTAACAGCCGATCTCCCTATTTGCCTAGAGCTTCAATTTGAGTATAGAAAAATGCAGCATGTAAATTAGGGAAGACATAAGTAATGAGTGGATTGAATGGATAAATCTCAGCCAGATTTAGGCTATATGTGAGGAAAAGCTTCCTAGCAATCAGTCCTGTTTAAAAATCAAATGACCTACCTGAAGAGAAAGTGGGATCCCCAGCACTGGAGATCTTCAGCAAAGACAGTAAGTATTATCAGCAGTCATAGTATTATAGAGAATATCCTTGGTCAGGTAGGGTTTAGTCTGGATAACCTTTAAGATTATTTCCAACTCTGAAACTCTGTGAAATATGATGTGTGTGAATGAAAATCCAAGATTTTCACTGTTAAGTTACTGCATTTTTTTTAGAAATATGGTTCTTTATGTGAGAGAACCGGTTTTATTGTGAATTTAATAAAAGAAACAATTAAGGACGTAACCATAAGCAACTGGACTGTTCTCCACCACTGAATTCCTTGAGAAGTTATCTTAGCTCTACTCTTGCCTAACTATTCCCAGTCCTGGATGAGAATCTAAGTGACAGAGCTGAAAGGTGATCCTGAAGACTATCTAGTACATCTAGATTATTTTAGAGGAGAAAAAAATAGTCCAGAAAGTTAATGTTCTCTAAGTCACACTGCTAGTAAGTGTCAGAGCTCAGACTGACCCTTTTGATTACTTACCTACTAAGTAACCCTCCTCTTTCGATTCCAAGTCCAGATTCTTGGTTTTGAAACTCTGGACCCCTCTCTGTCAAAGCAGCCTTCCTGAAGTCTGTCTTGGATCCCTTACATTTTACTTTCCCTTGTTACTAGGCTCTGAGCACTGGAACTCTGGGTATTCATGTTTCCATCTCCATCCCCATTACCATGGGGATGAATTGTTTTTCTTTACCCTTTGCTGCATTCCAATACTTGCTGGTTCAAAAGATTTATATCCAGAGGCAGGGGAATGGATAGAATAACTAACTAGTTGTGTGACCTTAGGTAAGTCACTTCCCCTCTTGAATTCATTCTCATCTATATGTAAAATGAAAGAATTGGATTAGATGATTCTGTAAGGCTCCCTTTCATACCTAGTGTTTTATGACACTTTGACTTTTGACAAGTCTACTTCCTGCCAAAGCTAACCACCCCAAGGGATGAATGAATTCAAGTTGGATGAGTGCTTTGAGATTGTTGGCTAAAGGGAGATAATCCTTTAAAAATTATCATTCTTAGAGCTTTGAGATTAATGGAACAAGGGAAAGCTATGTAAGAAGAGGGTATGAAGGAAGAGAGGGGGCCCCCACTCCACTCTCTCTCCTAGGTCTCAGAATGGCCCCCTCCTCTCCTCCCCCAGTCCTAATCCCCACTATTAAGGCGGCTTTGGGTTTGTTATGACAGCAGCTGAAGGCAGCTGAATCGATGTGTTTGCTGTGTTTGCTAATTGGGCTGAAGGACTCCAGTCTGGACACTCTGAAAGGGATCATTGTCACTACTGTATTTACCTTCCTTTGGGAACCTCGAGGAGTGAAGGCTGTTGCTGAGCCCCAGCAGGGTCATTGCACCCATTCCCTTGCCTTCCTGCTAGGGACCTACATGGGAAGATGGTCCAAGTTTATTGCTACTGGTGGAGCAAGTGCTCAAAAACTATTGGTTATGACCCATAGAGAATGCAGTCCTTTACCTTGGATGATCCACCAATCCGGATCAGGCTATCTGAACATCTCCTGTTTAGGGAGACATTTAGAAGTGAGGGAGAGACAGAGCTTGGGTGCCTCTGTTTTTATTTTCTCACTTCCTCATTATACACTTTCATTTTATGCCTCCCCCCTCCCTCTTGGACTCTGCTATAGGATGACAAACTTGTAGTTATCCTCTGTCCACTCTCATATTTTCTTTGCTTCAAATCTTCATCCAGACAGATTACTTTGCTTGCCGCACTCTTCAATACCTACCCTTCCTTCCAAAACCTGGCCCATAATATCCCTCAGTTCCTCTAGGAAGGATTCACAGCCTCAGTTACTCTAGTACTTGATGGTTCTAGTTCCATCAGGGTAAGTTTCCTCCGTTCTTTTTTCCCTTTCTCTGTGTTTATCTATCTGCTTCTATTTCATGCCCATTATTCGGTTTTGTTTATAGCCAGAAAATTTAGAACTAGGAGGGACTTTAGAGATCTGTTTTCTGGAAGCAGTGATAGTGATTATATGAACTGTTTCCCTCACCAGACTGGAGAGGGCAAGTACTATGTTTCCCTCATCAAACTTGGAGTTTCCCAAAAGAAGAATCTGTCTTCCTGATCAATCAAAGAGATTCTCTTCCCTCTTCATCTTAAAATAGAGCCAAGAATAAAGCTCTACCAATAGGGAGTAAATAGGGACCTGTGGGCAAATTGGAATGGGGATTATTTACACTGGGAGGGGAAGCTTGTGGTCCTGTTTTCCTATTAACTAGGATAATGTTAGAGAGAAAACTTGGAGAATTGCTTATATCCTTTCCCTCAGTCCTTGCCTGTTACAAATACCTTTGTTCTTTACCTTCCTCTAGCTTCCTACTTGATTTGGCCTGGGCATTCCTCTTCCTTCTCTTCATTCTCCAGCACGAACTCTGGATCAGGATTCAGCACTTTGGACAGCACTAGGGTGGTGAGTCCATGGACTGTGGAGTAGATGGGGAGAGCTAGGGTGGGAGGATGTCTCTATTTAAAAAAAAGGTCAAGGGCTTAAGTTTCTGAATCTGAGAAAAGCATTTTCTCTTGGAAATTTTAGCCTTGGAAGGAATTTTAAAGATCTAAGTCCTTGAGAAGAGACTACACATTGAATGTCCAGAGTAAGAGAGGGAGGATTCTTGTTCAAGTACTTAGGTGTTCATCTTGTTTCCTCAAATAATGTCAGTTTTGAGATTTTATGATTCTACGATTCTATGCAAATAGAGTTTAGGGAATATTGTCATTCTTAGTGTAAGGGAAATGTACCAAGTGAGGCTTAGAATGGGGGGAAAATGAGTTAATGGGGTTATATTAGGGAAATTTTTTTCTGGGAGTGTGAGACCCTGGGATCATAGATTTTTAGGACCATAAGTGACTTTAGATATTCAGTCTACTCCTTCATTCTAGAGATAACTGACACCTAGAAAATGGACATGATTTGCCAAAGGCCACACAGTAGATTAATATTATATCCACTACTAGAATCCAGGACTCCTAACACAATACAGAGATTTTCCTCTGCTCTCCACTGTAGATGCCTTTGAGGTGATCTCCGTCCTTGGGAACTAATCAATTCAGCAGTTCCCTTTGGCATTGGGATGTAGGAAAGCAGTCTTGAGCCAGACAAGAAGACCTTTCAAAGGGCCCACACACACACACACACACACACACACACACACACACACACACCTTTTCAAAGGGGACTCTGTGTGTGTGTGTATGTGTGAGAGAGAGAGAGAGAGAGAGACTATTTTAATTCAATTCACAAATATGTCTTAAGTGTGGCTACTCAAGGAGTAGGGCACTGAGTTTGCAAAGAGGGATATGACACAGAACCTCCTCCCACACAGTTTACAATCTCAATGTCCAGAACCATTTACTTTTTCCATGAGAGAAATAGAAAATCAGGGTTTGGTGATCATTTCAATGGGAAGGATGGAGATGAAACTTTTTAAGAATGGAGAACAGGGAAGGGTAACTGCAAGACCTCTTTCCCATGGAATATCTAAGAGTTTCCTCTTCCCAAGGAGAATAATATTGTGACATGGCAGAGCTTGGAGGCAGGGGGACTTCCAGGGAGGTTCCAAAGGATTTTCTGATGAGCAAAGGATGCCAGGGTGGGGGTGGAGGGGGGGGGGTCACCCAGGCTGGAATGGATCCGAGGGGAGGCCTCTGTGTGTGCCTGGGCCTGCCTGACCTCCCTCCCCCCTTCCACCTCAAGCCAAGAAACAAAGAACCATTCTCTCCAGGATTTGACGCAGCCGTCTCCGGCTGGCAGTGCCAGGTGGTGGGGTGGCATTCCCTCCTCCCCCGGAACTCCATGCCCATGTCCTCTAGGGGAATAAGGAGCTGGGCATTCCATGCCCTGTTGCCATGGCAGCCCTCCCATACACAAAGAGAGAAAACTCCCACCCCCCTCACGAACCATCCCATCCCATGGGAGAATTGGGCCTGAATGGAATCCTCCAATGGAAATCAAGAGCTTCTAACTACCATATTTTCTGATGTATGAGATATGATCATACATAAACTGCACTCTCCAATAAAATCAAGGGGTTGTATGCCTCCCTGACCACATTCTTCTGTTCAGTCCCCTATTCACATAGATGCTTAACCTTAGAGGAAAGGACTTATGCCATTCTAAATCCCTTGTCTGTGTGAATGGTTCCCCATCCTCAGTACTAAGCCCTACATACAGACCCAAGGGGCCTCCTCCACTGATCGGCTGAGGCCTAAACTTCATATTCCCTAGACATGGTGGACATCTTTTTTTTTTTTAAAGGGCTGTGGGAAAGGAGAGGAGGAGGCCATTTCTCCGCCCTCCATCTGCACCCACCGCCATCACTCATTAGGCATTCTGCCCCCTCCTTCCGCTCGTTAAGCCTGATTTGCATGTATTTGCATAATGAAGCTCATTTGCATTCCAGGAGGCTCATAGTGGGAGCCAGAAAAGGGGGGGGGGAGTTGTATCGAAGAGAAAAAAGGGGAGAGATTTTGTTTTATAAAAGCTGAGGGGGGAGCAGGCAGGGAGAACAACTCACACTACTGTCTTTCTTCCCTCCCTCCCTCTGATGGACACAAACACCAAATAGAGATGCCAAGGGACTGACTTTGTTCTCCCTTTTTATTATCCCCACTGTAGCCCTGGCTTCACTGCCGCCCTCCCACCCTGATGGGTGCAGAGTGGGGGAAGAAATGGGCAGGAATAGAAGGCTAGAGGTCTTTTGGGAGGGCAAGGAGATAGGAGAGAAGACATAGGCAGAAGGCCACCATCTTAGACAGCTTGTGCCTGTAAAATGGCCGACTGTGAGTGGGTGTGGGTCTCCAAGGAGGCTCTGGTTTTCAACCTAACGGATACAGGTAGGACAATGAGAAGGAACTTCTGAAATCCCCTGAAGTGGGGGAGTTTTTTTATAATCCTTCTGACTAAAAAAAATTATAAACAGAAAATGAGGAGAAAAAGGAGAAAGGATCCTGGAGCAAGGAGGTGGGGTGAGTAGGAAAGGGGCTAGGAAGCTAGGACTTAGAGAAGAAAGACTGAGGGGATTCTCCATCCAGGTGAAGTAAGGGATAGACAAATCTATTGTTTCACCCTACATTTTGCTGCCAAGACCATTGAATGTCCACTCTCAGAAGAGTTAATGAGGCATTGGGTCATTTAATACCATCACTTCATAGCTAAGAGAACTACAGCACCCAAGGGTCTGGTGATTTCATTGTAGTATGTAGTCTGGGTGTTGTTTTTAAAGTACTATCTTATACTGAGGAAATAACTACAAAAGAGGACCAAGGGAAGTTTCTAGTCTGATAGGGAAATCAGGGTACCTTCTCCATTTTCCCCAATTCCAGAAGAAACTAAGAAAGATACAAAGATAAGGACATTCCATCTGACCAGCCAGGGCTCTATACACCAGTATTGCAGGTGTGGATGATTGAGGAGTATTTGGAAGAATAGACCTAAGGAAAGACTTCCTGGAAGATCTTTAAGAGGACAGGGAGAGATAAAGTTGGAGAAGACAAGTGAGGAAGAAGGAAGACTGGTGATCCAGACCATGTGAAGCTGGGAGACAGGAATGATAGAAGTGTGGTGTGGGCAAGAGTGATCTTGTGTCTTCTAGGTAAGAGCTTAATAATTGTGGAATGAAATTGAATTGAATTTGACCAACAGGAGAGAAGCTGGTATTGGATACCCATATTGTGGACTGAGGGTGGGCTAGGAAAGATAGTGAGGGGTATGGGCTAAGCAAAAGTGACTGCCAAAAGTCTTCAATGAATAGTCAGTTTATTCATTACTGCCTCCATCCTCCCACAACTTTTGGACCCCCTGTAATCTCCTACCACTGTGTTGGACCTACTCTTTCTAAAGTCACTACTAACCTCCTGATTGCCAAACATGGGTACCTTTTCTTAGTCCTCATCCTTGATTCACAACCTTTAATACTAGTCACCACTCCCTCTTTTCTGAAAGCTTTCAGTGATGTTGTACTATCATGAGATTCCTGCTCACTCTTTGACTGATCCTCTGGTCCTTTTGTGGAACCTCTCCCCTGCCCTCCCTTAAGTGTCTCTATCCCTTGAAGACTCTCTGTCCCCTCCACTCTTCCCTAGTCTCTCTTCACTCTCCTTTGGCAACCTTAATAACTTCTATGGTTTCAACAACCACCTCTATGTTAATGACTTCCTCTCTAGGTCTGACCTCTTCTGAGTACCAGACCTACTTCTCCACCTGCTGTCTCCACAAAAAGGTGTATTTAGAACTTCCAGCTCAATATGTTCATAACATAGCATATTTTCTTTTCTTCCAAACCAGATTTCTTTCCTAACTTCCCCTACCCATCAATACCACAACCATTTGATGTGTTATCCAGGCTTGCAACCTAAATTGGCTTGACTTCCTCTCTCTTCCTTGGACTCTAAGCAGCCACTAAGCCCCTTCAACAGCTAATTCCTTTTGCATCCCATCTCCTCTTTTCTTTTAAAAATTATGATGCATTTTGTCTTTATATCATATTTAAGTCCAAATATATCCCCTTTCCCTCCCCCACCCAGAGAACTGTCCCTGTAACAAAGAATTTAAAAGGAAGAAGAGAAAAAAAAACAGTTAAGCAAAGCCAACCTTCACATTAGCTCTGATCTTATGTGCAACATTCCACATTCATGTTCCTCTACCTCTGCCAAAAAAAAAAAATAGGAGCAGGTACATTTCCTCAACCCTTCTCTAAGGTCAACCTTCATCACTATAATTACTCCATTTTACTTTTCTTTTGTCTATTCCATCTACATTATTATGCATATTTGTATATTGTTTTCCTGGTTCTGCTGACCAAAGACTGCTTCAATTTATGTCCTCTCATGCTTCTCTGAGTTCTTCATATCCACCGTATGGAGAAGTGATGCTCTATTACACTCATGGATCCACAATTTGTCTATACTACAGAAGATGAGCATCTACTTTTTTCCAGTTTTTTGCTACTTCAGAAAGTAGTCATAAATATTTTTATATCCATCCCTTCTTTTCTACCTTCACTTTCATCAAGCTAACCTTCCTCATCACCTCTCCTTTCAACTCTTAGAATGACTTCCCTATTTGTCTCCTTGCCTTTAGTCTCTTCCCATACCATTCATCTCACAGAGGCTATCAAGAGTTATCTTCCCCAAGTGTCACTTTCTTCAAGTAATTCACCTGCTCAGGGATCACAGATTTAAGTCGGAATTCCTTAACGTGGCATTCTAAGTCTTCCATAGTCTATGTCCAGTCTTTATTTCCAACTTTCTTTCTTATGAAGCCTATCCTCCAGAAAGACTAGTCTACCCAATCCAATTCAGTTCAACCAGCATTTATTAAGTATTTATTGAGTACAAGTACCTGGCCTCAAAGAACTTATATTCTACTGGGGAAATACATACACAAATAAGTAGACAGAGGATCATAAAATCAGAGAGAGAATACTAACTACTGCTGAGGATCATCCCAACTTCCCACTTAACTCACCCATAGAGTACTACCCTTTTTCCATATCTAGGCATTTGTTTACACAGTGCTCCCTACCTAAAATGCCCTTCTCATCCCACTTACCTGGCTGAGTCCTACTCTTCCTTCACATCTGAGTTCAAGTCCCACTTTGAGAAACAGATCTGAAATCAAGAGACCTCGGTTCAAATTCTGAATCTGCTAGTTACTCATTATGTGACCTTGGTCAAGTCATTTTATCTGAGCCTTACTTATATAGTGAGAGGACAAAATTAAAAATGATTTCGGACATCCCTTTCCAATCTCAATCTATGATCCTATGACTAAAAGATCTCTCAGGTTCCTTATGGTTCTATTGCTTCATAAAGCTTTCCCTGGTACTTCCAAGTGGAGAACGCCCTCTGAGCTTAGCATTTTTTTCTGTCTCTCATTTGAAATCCATTCTAATGCTGTCTTTTATTATTATTGAACTTTTGGCAGATATCTAGTTTTGTCACCCTGACTAATCAATCACCTGTAAGGACTGGGTCTCTAAAGTTCACCTCCAGCTCTAAGATTCTATGATTCATTCAAAAAACACAGACACTTATTAAGTGTCTATTATAAATGTGAGCTATTTGTTCAAGGTCCTATGATTGGCACTGATACAGAGATCAATAAAGCAGCCTTGGTTCTCAAGGACTTTATAAGGAAGTAGGGAAGACAAAAGGTGAACAAATAGCTCTCATGTATGGCAGTTGTAACAAGGACCACAACAGAGGTAGAAACATAATGCTAGGGGAGTTCAGAGGAAGGAAAAATCATTTCAGACTGAGTGGATTGGAGAAGGCTTTCTGGAGAGGGTAACATGGGAACTGAGCCTTGAAGAATGGCTAGGATTTCACCAGGCAAAAATATGGGTAGAGGACTTTTCAGGCATAGACTATGACTGAACAAAGGTTCAAAGTCTGGAAAAAACACAAGGTATGTTCAGTAAAAAGTGTTTAGTTTCACTAGGAGGAGAAACTATGTCTCTTCACAGTGCCTAGCACTATGCTTAGGTTTTTCATTAAATGAATAAAGAAAGAAAGGAAGAAGGGGTGTCTAGGTGGTACAGTGAATAGAGCACTGGCCCTGGAGTCAGGAGGACCTGAGTTCAAATCCAGACTCAGACACTTAACACAAAACTAGCCATGTGACCTTGAGCAAGTCACTTAACCCCAATTGCCCTACCTTCCCCCCTCCAAAAAAAAGGGAAGAAAAAAGGAGGAAGGAAAAAAGGAAGGAGGGAGGGAGGGAGGAAGGAGGGAGTGAAGGAAGGAAGAAGGTAGGGAGGGAAGGAAGGAAGGGAGGAAGGAAGGCACTTATAGGTTCCCCCTATACACACACACACACACACACACACACACACACACACACACACACACACATACACCCCTCTCTCTCAACCACTTTGTCTCTTACATTTGGGGTCTTCATGAGAACTGACACTAAGGTCACTCTGGGCTAGGAACAGGAATCATTTCTGACTCCAGCTGAGTCTCCCTTTTCTTCAGGTAGGCAGAAGGTATGCAGAGAATAGGTGAATAGTTAAATAACAGGAGGATCATTGGAGATGGCAGGTAGCTGGGTGGTTCAGTGGATAAAGCACTGGGCCTGCAGTCAGGAAGACCTGAGTTCAAATCCAGCTTCAGACACTTACTAGTTGTATGAACCTGGACTAGTCATTTAATTCTGCCTCAGTTTCCACATCTGTAAAATGAGGTGGGAAAGAAAATGGCAAACCACTTTAGTATCTTTGCCACGAAAACCCAAAATTGGGTCACAAAGAATCAGACACAATTGAAACAACTGAACCACAACGACAAAGTAGAGATGGAAGGGCCCTTAGAGGTCATTTAGTCCAATTCCTTTCTTTTACAACAAGAGAAATGAGCACCAGAGAGGTTAACTGATTTGGGGTTGTAAAACTAATAAGTAGCAATGTAGAGACTCGAACCCAGGGCCTCTGAGACCCAGATCTTGTACTGAGAAAGTCCACAAATATATAACAGTCTGTGTCCAAGGGCAAAAGGAAGCTGCATAGCAGAGTGGAGAGGATATTCAGGAGGCCTGTGTTCTAGCTGCTAACATTCTGTGTAGCTTTGAGCAGGTTGCCTGGGTATCAATTTCTTCTTCTATTAAATGAGAGAATTTAACTAAATAATCAGGCCCCTACCATTTCTAAAAGAAAATTCTGTGTAGTTCTATAAATATAGTGCAAATGTAATGTGCAAGTGCAAAGGGGACAGAGAGGAAAGGGCTCGTGATAGTGAGGGAAGGCTCTAGGCTTCCCAGAGTATGGCACAGGGTTGGGAAGATGAGGGGGAAGTTGGCCAGGAAACAGCCTGTATAGACTGCTCTCCCTAGGGGAGAAAATGTGGTCAAGGGCCAGTTCTCTGGTTGGTGGGACTATCTGAATGGGCAATCCTGGGGGAAAAGCAGAGAAAGAGGGAAAGAATAGAGTGTGTGACCTGTGGGTGCAAGACCCTCACAAATCCCCAATAGTCCAAAACTGAAATCTCAGAGGAATTTTAAAATAATGGTTCCCATCTCCATTCTTTCCTAGGTTTCCTTCTTGTTCTCTCCTTCTGCGCAAAGTCCCTGTCTATGTGAGCTACTCTCTTGATTCTGTTAGATGAAAGCTTTGGCAGAAACTATTAGGCAAGATGTAGGAAATGTCTACTCTGAGAAAGCATGGTAGAGTGGAAGGGGCCCTGGATTTGGAGTCAGGAAGATCTGAGTTCAAATATAGCCTCAAGCACTTACTGTGTTACCCTGGGGAAGTCACTTAACCCTGCTTGCCTCGGTTTTCTCTTTTGTAAAATGAGCTGAAGAAGGAAATGGCAAACCACAATATCTCTGCCAAGAAAACCCCAAATGGGGTGTCATAAAGAAATGACTGAAAAATAACTCAACAACAACAATTGCTAGCTATGTGCCTTTGAGCAAATAATTTAACTTCAGTGTCCTCACCAGTAAAATGAGAAGGTTGACGTGATGGTCTCTGACGACAGTCATCCTGTGATTTATCTGGCCCCAGCTGATAGAAATTCCTGGTGCCAATTCCATCCTTTCTTTGTGTTTTGTGACCCCCTGACTTTAACTATTAGTGGGCTTTGTGCTCTCCCTGCCCTAGAATTCTGCCACAGAATAGGAATGTCAGAGCTGCCAGGAATCTTAGAGATCATCTGGATATAAAGTCAGCTTGTGGTTCTGTGAATAGAGTGATGACTCCCCAAATCTGGAAGTCCTGAGTTCATATCCAGCCTCGGTTACTTACTGTGTAATCCTGGACACCTCTGTTTGTCTCAGTTTCTTCAACTGTAAGATGTGGACCATAACAGCACCTACCTTGCAGAGTTATAGCGAGGACCAAATGAGAGAATAGTTGTAAAAGCACTTAGTACAGTGCCTAGCACATAGTAGGTGCTTATTCCCTTCGAATCTCATCTACGAATGAGGGAACCAAGGCTCAGAAAGGAAAAGGCCAGTGTTTTCATGAAGTTTTCTGACCCACCCCCTCTCCCCACAGACCTTTGTGTCCATGTCCTCCTGAGAGAGGGCTTCTTTTTTCCCTCTCTATCTAGTTCCCTGTACAAGGTGCTGTGACATGTACTAGTGGGTGACATGGGTTCACACAAGCAAAGCTGGACCAGATATCATCATCCTTCTTGTAGGAGGGCCACGTGGAGCAGGGCCACGTGGAGCGGGGCCACGTGGAGAAAAACCACGTGAGGGTGGTGATTTGATGGAGGAGAGAAGGAAGGAGGACCCAGGTGGGAGCAATGTGTACAAAGGACCATGAAGGAAAAAAAGTACAGTGGACGTGCAGACTAGAGAGCAGGACGTCTTGACTAAAACAAGATATCTGTGAAGGGAAAGTTAGTCCATTGGTTTACTATTTGTTCTAAGTAACTTCTGTGGACAGGATCCTATGTGTGGATCCTGTAGATCCTTTCCATCCTGTGTGATGGAAAGAGATGGGACTCTGGAAGCAAAATATGGGATCCCTGCCCTCTGGGAATTCCTGGTCAGATGATTGAGACTCAAATGCTGCCCTCATGGAGCTTCTAGGCTGGTGGAAGGACAGGGTGGTAGATGGGTTAACTACAGCTGAGCAACAGGATAAAAAACAGTGTTTGAGAGATTTGCTTCTAGTAGCTAGAGGGGTAGGGACAGGATGGAGCTGAATGAAGACCGTTGGAGAGACAGGATTTCAGTTATTCATGCAAAGGAAATTAAGAAGTTATTCACCAGCTCTTTATCCCTTCTTGTCATTCCTCTTCTACTTCCTCCTTTCCCTGCCCCACTCCCAGTCTTCTCCAGAGTTTGTTACTCCAACTCTTTTCATCTTTCCTTGTATAAAAGGGATAATGATTAGTAGTAGTGATGGTGGTGGTTGGGATGTTGGCCAGGAATATTAGAATACAGTAGTGGGATATTCCCCTCCTGCCTTTTTCCCACCCTAGTCTCATCTGGGCAGATTTTCTCCTTTCCTGCAAGTCCTTGATCTCCGTATCCTCAGAGGAATCTCAAGCCTTTTGGGGTAGGGAGAGGGCAGGGGCAGGGGAAGCAATGGAAGAAAGGAAACAGCTTAAGCCTCCATCTTGAAGAGATCCAAGATGGCGCCTCATAATCATGTCTTGTAGGCCCAGGAGGCCATTTTGTGACTCTGAGGAGTTGAGTGTATGGCTCATTTAGGATTTGAACTGAATTCAAATCTATTCATATCCCTTCTGCACCCTGGGCCAAGGGAGTTGGATATGGATGGTCTTTTGTCTCTAAGCAGGAACCCTACGTCATGTGGTTTCAAGGGCCAGGATTGGGAGGGGGGAAGGGTTTGGCATCACACCATATAGATAGCAATGGGGCATCTGAGCCTAGTGGGGGAGGGCTAGGCTAGGACTGGCATATGGAAGGAGAGATGTGGGCACAGGGGGCATGGGATTCACCCGGGCGGGGCTGCCATCTGCTTGGCTTTGTCCATCTGGGACCAGCTGGCTCCCCTGTGCCGCCCCCCACTCTCTTTAACCAACCAGTCCCCTTCTTGAACTGTTGCTATGGTGACTGGCCGCCATCTTGTACTTGGCTCTCTCTTTGCCTGGACCTTCCCATGGGGTGCCTGTAGGCTGGGAGACAGGACACCTGAGAATTCACTCTCTGTGCCATTTTTATAACAATAATATCAATATTATACAACATTTATATATGTGTGTAGCATTTATATATTATAAATATTTAACAGCTGCCACCATTGCTACTTATTGTACTGTTTAGTAGTCAGTGAATATATTACTATTAAATATACATGCATGCATATGTATATTCAGTTGTGATGAACTCAGGATCAACCATTATGTTTCAGAAACTTGAGGAGTCATTCCGACCCTCTGCCTGCATCCATGCAGAATTTGCCTTCCATGAGCCAGGTGATTTCACGACATTGCCCAATGCTACAATAAGAATATAGCCCAAAATCCTTCTATGGCACTGAGTTCTTTGGATCTTGGTTTCACCAAGCAAGAGAAAGAGGTGGAGTGGATCCCATATGCCATCAATCCAACCTACATCCTTGAATCTGGCTTCCTCTGCTCTGTTTTGAAAGTCTGGAGCCTGGGATTTAGGGCACACGGGTACTGAGTCAAGTTTACTTCTCTCTGTCTCAGTTTCTCCTTAAGAGCTGTTGGAAGGAGAAGGCACCATTTAAGATTCTTGAAAGTAAAGACTGTAGTCAGAGAACAGGACCATCTAGTGACTTTGAATGGGAAAGGAAGCAGGTCCTGAGGAAGCAGGAGGTGGTCACTTTCTTAATAAATGGAGGGCAGATGTCAGCAAGGATTTCTCCATTCACCACAGAAAATCCTTATGAAAAGTCATCAGATCATATTATTTTGAAGTTGAAAGGTGGCTTTGAGATGATCTCATATATAATTTGAGTTTCCACTCAATTTATAGATGAGGAATCAGCGGCTTAGGGAGAGAAAGGGATTTGCCAGAGATCACACAGCTACAGAGAGTATCAGAATCAGGATTCAAATCTCTTTCTGCTCTACCTATGTCTCTAGGACACACTGTAGTCTGGCACACTATAGACCTTACTTTAGTCTGGCAGGTAAGCTAAGTAAGGACTGCAATGACCCCAGCAGGCTCTCACAAGTCGGGCGGGTGGGAAGAGTGATTTTCCTCAAGCTCTCTCAGAACCAGGACAGACTAAAAGCTGGGAGGAGGGAAGAGAGAAAGAAACCTGCTCCTTAGCCCTCCCCTGCTGCCCAAGGACAGGGGGATAATTTATGATATCATTGTTCCTCTTTCCCCATATTCTTGACTCCCTTTCCCCTTCCCAGCCCCCTGCTACTGTATGGTTGCTAGGAGATCCTCACTATGTATGGCTGGGGGGGGGGGGCGATGAGGGAGGGAGTGGTAACAGGCAGAAACAACTCCATCTGGACTTGTCTATCCTCAACCCACCCCAGCCATGGGAGAGGGGATTGGAAAGGGGCCTCCACCTCTAAACTCATTCAGATGTATTCCCACTGGGGACAGAGAGAGGTCAAGGGAGGGATTTAAGGACATGTAGGGTTTGTGCAAATGCCAAAACTCCCCAATTTACTTCCTGGGCTTCAAAAAGTGGAAATTGGGGAAGCTTTGTGTTGGCATCTGAAATTGTTTAATGTATGATTCCTCTGATGCCTGATTTCTCTATCGTCCTGTTATTTGGTTTGGGTTCATATTGGAGAGGTCTGGTCAAACTAAGTTAGTAATTCCCCTCTCCCCTCCATCACCATCACTGCCACCTTTGCCTTCACCTCTCCTTACCCCACTGACCTATTGAAGAAGGAGGGATAAATTGGGAACAGGAAAGGCTTGGATAGGAACCCACAATGGATGCTGTGAATGGGGAAGAGAGGCTGGACAGAGGCAGTGTGATGGTATAGAAAGAACATGGGATTTAAAATCCAAACACATGGGTCTGAACACAGACAGAGCTGTTTAGGATCTATAATTTGCAGACTGAACCCACTCACTTTATAGATGAGGAAATTGGTCACCTGAATGATCCTGGACAAATCACCTAACAATTCCAGACCCAAGATTCCCCAAATGTAAAACTCATATTTCTATAATATTTTAAAGTTATAAAGAATCGATAAACTAATCAGTTCAATAACAAGTGTGCCACTCACTGTTCTAGGCAATAGAGATACAAAGAATAATAGTAATAAATAACATTTATTTATTAATTTTTCTTTTTTTGCTTTTTGGAGGGGGAAAGGCAGGGCAATTGGGGTTAAGTGACTTGCCCAAGGTCACATGGCTAGTAAGTGTTAAGTGTCTGAGGCCGGATTTGAACTCAGGTCCTCCTGACTCCAGGGCCCGTGCTCTATTCACTGCACCACCTAGCCACACCCAATAAATAACATTTATATAGCATTTATTATATGCCCAGCACTGTGCTAAGGACTTTTTACAGATATTATCTCAGTTGATCACTACAACAGTCCTGGGAGGTAGAAAATTACAATTGAGGAAACTAGGGCAAACATAGGTTGTTACTTGTCTAAGGACATATAGCAAATAACTGTCTGAGGCTGGATCTGAACTCAGGTCTTCTTGACTCCAGACCTAGCTTCTGTCCACTGTATTCCCCAGTGGCCTCAAAAATAAAACAGTCCCTGCCTTCAAGAAGCTTACATTTTAATTAGGGGAACAGGAATATAACATGTATGTGTGTGTGTGTATATATATATATATATGTAAATATCTACAAAGTTAATTTTGGAATAGGGATAGGCACTAACATCTAAGCATGTCAAAAAAAGGCTTTATGTAGGAGGTATCATTTGAATTGAGTCTTGAAAGAAGTCAGAAATTCTAAGAGGCAGAGAGATTCTAGCTGGCAAATCCTACAATTCTTATGAAACAAAAATTTCTGACTTTCTCAAGGAAGACTAAGGTAGGGGTGGGGAACCTGAGGCCTTGAGGTCCTCGAGGGTGATTCAATCAAAGGGTGGCACTTGAGGACCTAGAGGGCCATGTGTGGCCTCGAGGATGAAGGTTCCACACTGTTGGACTAAGGTTAGACAATAGGAAGGCTTAACCACCAGCTGGATTGAAATGAGGAAGGAATGTCCCTTAAGGGGGTAATAATGCAGCACAGGGAGAGCCTTAGACCTGGATTCTGGGACCCTGAAACTTCCTAAGCTCTGTGACCTTAGACAAATCCCTTAAAATTTTATTACCTAATTTTCCTCCTCCACAAAATGGGTATACTAATAGATGTACTGCTCATTCTGCCTACCTCATAGTATAGCCTTAAAGGGCTATATACATATGAGTGGTCCTTATTATTATCACCTTGTTACTGCCAGGAATGCTTGGCAACTTGTCAAAGTTGCAGTTTCCAGGACAGAAAGTGGGGCAAAGGGCAGTAGTTGGAGCAGCTTAAATTCCCTAAAATCCCATCCAGTTACTGGCTCTTCCTGCTCCATGTTTAAGCCAGCCTTGTTAGGGGAGCTGTAAAAGAAGGGAGTTAAGCTTCTGCTGCCTCATTAGACTTGTTTCCTTAGATCTAATCCCCTCATATGCTTGAGTTCGAAGGTCGCCATCCCCAAGGCATTCTTCATAACCTGGGAGGCTCCTTCTACTCAGGAAGGGTTCCCATCTAATCCACCCCTCTCACTGGGGTGGGGGGAGACCATGGAGATTGCCTAGCACGTAGTTGGTGCTTAATAAATGTTTGCTGATCCATTAATTGATGGTCAAGAAGAAAATGGGCCAGGGACCTTAGACATAGGAGCTAGGTCCCTCCCCAATTGCCAGGAAGTCCTTCCCGTTTTCTGCCCTCCATCTCCCTTGCTGAATTTTCTCTTTGTAAATGGTGCTTTCCTCAACTGTCTCTTTTCTCCCTTTCAGAACAAAAAGACGATTTGAGGGGCAAGAGGCCAGTGGCATACATGGGTAAAAGCCTTAATACAATTGTCCTCCACGCCCCTTAAGCAGCCTTCCAGGATTGACTAGAGGACAGGTAACAGCAGCCACGCAACCCCAGACAGAGACACAGAGAGAGAGACAGAGAGAAGAGATCTTCCTGTCATCCTATCAGCTGACATCCACCCTCCTCCAGGAAGCTTTTCAGGATTCCTAGAACACCAGCCCTTTGAATTGCCCAGTTCCTGTCTGGGATAGGAGTACTTGAACTTTACATGTTGCCCATCTCTGTGTATTTTTATTTTTACTAGCCTGGGAGCCCCATGGGGGCAGGAACTGAGCCTGTGTTGAATAAAAGCTCTTAGATCCTGATGACTGATGAAGTTTATATTGGGATCAGGGTTGGGGTAAAGTGTCCTTGGGGAAGAAGGTTTTATAGGCCAGAGACTCCGAGCTGGGGGCAAGGAGAGAAGAAAGGAGGAAGGAGGGGCTGAGAACCCCGCCTAAAGAAGAAAAGTTTTGGGGGCAAGGGGAGCATCCCCGGTTCTAAAGAGGAATGCGCAGGGGTCGCGTGTTGAGTTGCTTTTCTCTGAAGGTGCCAGTGGAAGGAGCTGACCCTGTTGTAAGAGACCTGCATATTAGGCATTACAGGAACTTACTCATGACAGTGCTGGGTAAAATTAATATCATCCTCCCTCCTTAGGTCCCTCATATCAATCAAGGTTGCCAAGAAAATTCCTTCTCCTTTTCCAGGAGAATCCAAGCCTTGAGAATCCATAATATACTAGACACCATTCCTTGGGGTCAAAAGGATGGGAAAGGAGGCGTAGATACAGGCCTCCTGCTCAGAAAGTTATCGACACCAGTGGTCTGCCTCCCTAGGGGAATACATTTTACCTAATACACATAGGAAAAACTCTGCTCCGGTGAAAGATCCTACCAAGACAGGGCAGTCCCACACATACTAAGCCATCTCATCCCTCATGATAAGGAAATCTTTTCTGCAATCTCACCATCTCTCCTGCTGAAGTATCAATGTGCTGCCCTCTCTCCTCCTACCTCCACGAAGTCAGAGAGGGTGTTGTCTGACTCTGCAGCGAAAGGGATGGGGGTTAGATTGCAGGTCTGACTTGCCAGCAATAGGGAAATGGGAGAAATCTCACCTGGACACTTTGAAAGTGGGGACTGGCATGGAAAGGAGGAAGGGGTAACAGAGGTATGGCAGTGAGAGAAGGGTTTCTGAAACCATACACATACTGGAGAAGTACAAAGAAAACTGCTTTGGCTATCAGAAGACCTGCCTCTCTCACCCTGACCATTTTCCTCCTTTATTCTGTTTCCTCCTCTATAAAATGGGGATAATAATAGCGTCTACTTCACAAGGGTCTTTTAAGGCTCAAATGAGATAATATGTGTAAAGGGTTCTGCAAGCCTTAAAGGGCTATGTAAATGTTAGCTCCCATTTAACCCCTCTGAGGGAGAATTTCCTTAAAATGAGGATAACACTTGCATTAACTACATCATAAAGATACCTACTAAACATTCCAGTTACTTTCCCCTCTCCTATCTAACCACAAAGAGGGGTGATGGAAATGCAGGTACTCCAGATCACCAAGTGCTAGCTGAGAGGTTGAATCCTCAGCCATCCCCTTCCTTCCCCCTCTTTTTGGGGTGGGTTTGGAAACTGAATTTATAACACAATCCAAGTTCTCCTAGCTAGGACCTAATTTCCAGCTCTATAGCTCCAGATTTGTGGTTGGGATGTATGGGGAAGAGATGGGGATAGGGGGGTAAGCATCAGGCACAAAGCTCTAGGGAGCCAAGGAGTTTTGACTTTGGAGAGTCAGGCAGGGCCAGGGGGGTGCTAATTAAGGAGGGAGGGCGGGCAGGCTGGGCAGTGTCTGGCCAGAGTGTAAATGTGCCGGAATCCTAACGCTGCAGGCTGGCCTGACCGTCTGTCATCTGCAACACATACCCTTTGTTCAGCAGAGCATCAATCTTCAGTCAGTGTGTTCGGTGTGGTAAGGGTCTAAGAGATAGAAGGAGCTCCAAATTTTGGGAAGGGAACTTAGAGAACACCATAGCCAACCCCTCATCTTTTACAGAGGAGGAAACAGGGACTTACTTGTCTAAAGTCACAGAACAAAGCGTGTATGATTGGGACCTAGGCCTTCTAACAGGGGGCAGTGGAAAAAGGTAAATGCTCCATTTGGTGCCCAAAAAAAGTCTAGGTTCAAATCCAAACTATCTTGTAAGACCCTAGATAAATCATCTAATTTTTTGAGATCTCATTCCAGTCCTAAATCCAGAATACCCAGGATGCAGCAGCTGTCGCAAAGAGATTGAGGGTACTATTCTTAGAGGTGGTTAGGATCAATTAACATCCCTATCCAAGGACCCCACCTTCCAGCTGATCTCACTTTCTCTCCAGGAGGATGCTTTTTGAGAAATTAGTCCCCCCCACTGAGAACCTTACTCCACTGTGAAGGTCAATCAAGAGGCCAGAGAAGATCTCAATTATTTTCTCTGGCATCTGGTCTAAATCCTCAAAACTCCAAAAGACAGTTTATGACACCCATCTAAGGACCCTTTCCAATAAAACTCCCCTGCTCCCCAAAATTTAGGGACCCTGAGGACAGGAGGGCAAAGGGACACACCCCACAAACAGGAATTTGGATGACAACTTTGAAGAGGAGAGCATTGGACCTAAAAATTATGAGAATGAGTCGTTTGGGAAGCCTGGGTCTTGAGCTGCTCCCTTCCTTCTTTCTTCTTCTACCCCTCCTCCCATCTCTGGTCCTAACTTTAATTCTGATGACTGAAGTACTGGTTCTTTAGGTGTCATTAGGAGAACTTACAAGGGTCAGTGGGGCCTTACCCCACCCCCTCTCATTGAGCTTCAATTCCAGAAGGGACAGGGGGAGAAGTCTGGGACATGTTGGAATGCAGATCCCAGATTCCCACCATGTGTATGCAAATTAGACCCGTCTGTATGAAAATTAGACCTGTCTGTATGCAAATGAGACCAAGGGGCATTCTCTTCTCAGGGTTACCATAGAGCTTACCGATCTAGGACCCCTTCTTCACCCCCACCCCCACCCCATTCTTTGGAGGGCTCCGGAGCCAGGCAGGGAGGAGAGAGCTCTGAAGGCTCTCCCCTTCCAAAGAGAGTAGAGTGAGGGCCACTGGCTCTGTTGCAGGAAGGATGAGACTTAATTGTAGGAGGCCCTAGGGGAATAAGGGAGATAGGAAAGACAGGGGAAGGGTGAGAGCTGTTGGAAGCTGGAGTTGGGGTGGGGTAGACAACAGCAAAGGCTTCTCAGTGGTAGGGGTCAGGGTATAACTGAACTGGAAAGACTGAAGGTCCCCTGGAGGGGTATGTGTATGGGGGAAGGGGAGAGATGTCATTAGCACATCATAGGATCTGGATTTGGAAAGGATTTTAGAGTTAGATCCTAGTTCCAGAGCTCAGAGGCCATGGGGTCCAACCCCCTCATTTTATAGATGAGGAAACTGGGTAAAATGACTTGGCTCAAGGAAATAAGCATCAGAGTCAGGATGTGAACACAGGTTCTCTGAACTCTCAGGTTCTCGAACTCAGCATTTTCTGGGGACTGACAGTGACTTGCCCAAGGTGACACAGCTAATACGGGAGCAGATCCAAGAACTTTACTCAAGTCTCCTAACACCATATCCAGTGGTCTTCCCACTGTGCCCTAAGCCAGAACTTCCCTGGCTAGAAAAGAGGAATAATCTTCCCTTGCTGTTTCAGGGTTGTGGTGGGGGCTGGAGAGTAGAAGACAAGCTTTCCTTCCCCAGTTCCTGTGCTGCCCTGAGGGTGCCTGTGTGTGTTGACGTTGTAAGTGACTGTCTCAAGGTCAGGAAGTAAACCTCAGGAGCACAACTTGAACCCAGACCCTCTTATTACACAGCCAGGGCACTTTCCACTATAGCACATGGCCCATTCCCCTGACCACCATCAGCCAGGTGCCTGTGGTTGACCTCACTTACGTAAGCACTGCAGGGATGGACATGGGGTTCTCCACTCCTATCACTTGGGGATTTAGTCAATAACTGCAGTATCAGAGCACTGCCCTGAGTAGAAGACAGACAGACTGGGTGGTATGTACCACCCCTGGAGTTGGAGGCAGCAAGCTTGTTGGAGGCCTCCTCTGTCACTTGCTAGACATGTGACCTTGCCCAATCAGTTCTCTGTGGGACTTTTCCTTCATCTGTACCATGAGGAGATTGAATGAGATGGTTCCCCTGATCCCTTCCTGCTTTGAGATTCAGAGACTCCTTAGGCTCTGGGGGAGATGGAGAGAAGAGGAAGGTGACTGGTTTTTTACCTTCCAAGAAACAGGGAATAATCACAGGGTCCAAGAGATGAGGCAACCCCAAGTGATTCAGCCCATGGCCATCAATGTTTTGAATGTAGAGGGATTTGATTGAGCCGAGTGGGAGCCTGATCACTGCTTAGCCATGGTGTGTGGGACAGAAGGATTGGGAAGTAGGTAATGGACAGTGCTGAACTTGCCCAGAATTGTAGACTCTTAGGGCTTGAAAGAACCTGGAAGCAGCCTGAGCTCAGGCAGGGCAACTGGGAGCATCAACATTATGTGTTGGGGGGCAGGAGGAGAGGACATGCTTCCTCTCTGCTTAGGGAAAAGAGGGAAACAATTTCCAGATCCTGGACAGATCAGCCCCAGAATGAAGAGCAGGCAGGGATGGGTCTGCTGGAATTGTACTGTTTTTCTAGACCAGGAATGGCCCTGGGTAGAGGGATCCTAGGTCATCTCGGGTACAGGGATGCTTCAGGCCAAGGGATATGTCTTTCTGCGCCATGGTCAGACAGTCTAGAGAGACTGTCATGGTTCCCTGTGCTGGGGTAGAAGGCAGATTAGTAAGATGGATCAAGCTGCCTTCCCCACAACTGAATGTCCCAGGAACAAGAATTCCTAGTCATGACTGCCTCAGAGGCAAGAGAAGTGATTTTCCCAAGGTCATTCAGAATGTAAGTGGGGAGAAACCCAGACTGGGGAGGTTACTATGGTGTAATGAAGAGCAGAAGCCTGAGAATCAGGAGGCCTGGACTGGATTCCCATCTCTGCCCCTTACTAGCCTATGTCTTCAGACAAGTCACCCTAGGCCTCAGCTTCCTCATTTTAAAAATAAAAGGATTAACAGACTAGATCAGGGTTTCTTAATCAGGGTTCCAATAGGCTCCTTGGAAATCTAAGGAGAGTTTTGAGGGGATCCTGAACATGGCTGGGAAAAAAAATGACATCTTTATTTTTCACTAAGCTTTGGTTCTTTTGTAAACCTACGAATTTTATTTTATTCATTTAAAAATGTTACTCTGAGAAGGAGTCCATAGGTTTCACCCAATTGTGGAAGGGAACCACAATGTGAAAAAGGTTAAAAATCCCTGAACTAGAGGACCTATAAAGTCTGCTCTGGCAATCTGTGAATCTGTAAAACCCAGTCTCCCAATTGTCAAGACTCGCCTTTACCCTATACTGCCTCTTGTGGGCAAGTCTGAGATTAGAAAGGACAAGGGAAGGGGTCAGTATTGTCAGCCTGGAGAAGAAAGAAGCTGAGAAATACATTTCCTCCAGCCTTCAGAGCCTCTCTCCCCAACAGCAAAGCAGTAACTGAGCCATCCTCAGGCTGGCATCGTCACTGTCCACAGGATGGGGGAGATGAGCTATGATGGGGGGTGCACAGACACATGGCTTTCAAGGCCTCCCCGGTGCCTCCACCCCCCACATCCGATCAGTCCCGGTGCCTTTGTGCAGAAGGGATTGTAGGCAAAGAGAGACCTTCTTGTTAGAGACTTGGAGGTGGGGGTAGGGGGGTGTGAGGAGCTCCATTCATAATGCCCAGTGTCTCTTGTTTTGCCAGCTCACCCCCCCCAGCCCTCCTTCCTGAGCTGATGGCAGTGCCCCCCCTTCCCGTCTCCCCAGTTCCCTGCCGTTTCCTGGTGTCTCCTTGGCTCTGGCCTGTGAGAAGGGACCAAGGCTGCTTGTGTGGGGAAGGTCTGAGGAGTGAAGGGACCCCCCAACCCCACCCCCACCCGGGCCCCTTGCCTTTCACACTGTTGGCCCTGGAGCCGTGGGAACCTGTGTCGCCAGCTGGGCATCAGTGCCCAGCTCTACCTACCCCCCTTCCCTGGCCAGCTTGCCGACCCCAGCAGGGAAGGAGGAGGAACAGGATAACCCAGAAACCAATGGAACCTCCCACAACCCTCTACCAAATCTTTCATCCTCCCCCCCAAAAACCCCACTTCACTCTGAGGCTGGATAAGAGAAATTCTTAGCACTAGTTATGAATCTCCCAGACAAATGAATCATTTGCAAGTCAATTAGAAACTGATGCTTCTTATTTTTTGTATTGGGGTTTCCTTCTCAGACACTGGAGGGTTTTTGAGAAGCACTGGGTCTCTACTCTTGCTTTCACCCTAGAAGCTTTCACAGATCTAAAACTAGAAGGTACCCTGAAAGTCATCTTCTCTAACACCCTCATTTTAGAAATGAGGAATGTATGGAATTGTAGTGACTGTTTCAAGGTCATGCAGTAAGCCTCAAGAGCACAATTTGAACCCAGGTTCCCAGATTAAACAACCAGGACCCTTTCCACTATAGCACGTGGCCCATCCATCTGCCCACTATCAGCCAAGTGACTGTGGCTGACCTCACTTATCTAAGCACTGAAGGAATAGACACGGAGTTCCCCACTCCCCTCCCAGTCAATACTGGGGATTTACTCAATGACTCCTGTGTTGGAGCACTGTGTTGGCCAGAGGTGTGAAAAGAGTGCCATCCTCGCCCTAATGTTTCCATCAGCCCACCTGGGGAGAGAAGGAAACCATCAAACTCTGTCCCTCTAACATGTACTCCAGCTAGGACATTCTGCTTAAAAGTTTCCCTAAATCCTGCCTGTCATAGGACTGACCAGTCTTCTGACTAGATTAAATCACTTGTCCAATTCTGAGATTCTGGGGTTCCAGAAGCCAGTCCACCTTAACACAGCAGGGACTGGAGAAGGGCATGGAGAGAGGATCACAAAGAAAGCTGCGCGGGGTAAATGAACATGGAACTGAAAGAGATCATCTTAAATCCTTTCCATTTCAAAATCCTATGATCCTATAAGACTACAGAACAGTCTTTGAGTATTAGAACCATGGTCCCATTCCAGATGGGATGCAGCAAAAGTGATTTCAGGTAGTCCTATAGACTAGATTATGTCCATATCAAGACACTTTCTCAATACCTAGCTAGAGACCATCCCTCAGAGAGGCAGGGGACTGGACCAAAAGACTTGGTCCCTAGCCTAAGGGGCCTTTAGATGAGAAATGGGGATCCCAGCGTGAAGGGGACCAGATTCTTAATTGGGGGAGGAGCTGAAGGGGGAAGGTTGGGAGGGGAACGAAGCCCTGGAGCCAGACCAGCCATCTGAGAAAGATTAAGGGATTATAATTAAAACACTTTGGAGGAACAGGGGCCTCTGAGCAGGTGGGTTGGGGTTGGCGTTAATGATCTAATTGCTGCCTTCAGCCAAGGATAGGGCTGCTGTTCTGGATAATGAGTAGGGGATATTTCTTGGGGGCTGGGGTAGCCTTTCAGGAGGAGGGGCTTTGAGAGCTGGGGGAAAGGAATCATCCTCCTTCACTTTGAACTGTTCTGCCTCTGACGGGGAGCCCACCCCCATCAGCCCCTCCCCTTCGCCCCCCCACCAGAAGATGACAGCTTTTGTTACAGCAGGAAGGAATTAGGTTAGACTCTTGGATTAATTCCTGGTGAGTCATAGGGTCAGGATGGAGGATTGTAAAACTTGGAGCTAAAAAGGACCTTTAAAAAATCACCTAGGTACTGCCCTCATTTAACAGATGAGAAAACTAAGACCTACTGGATTGTGAATTTATTTATTTAAGGTTTTATTTAAGACTTTCGATTTTTACACTACAGGAATTTCCCTTGTCAAACACTTCCTTGCCCCTCATCAAAAAGGAAACAGTCACATAAAACCATTGGGCAAAAACAATTCTGAGAGACTACCTACTGTAACCTTCCTTACCTCTCAGCCAAGAAAAGGCAATTCACAAGGTTAACTGCTTTCTTATTGTTCATTTCATTCCCACTGCCATTGGTATCGTTATTGTGAACGTTCTCCTTTTGTCTTTATCTAACACCACTTCACTAAAGTCTTTCCATGTTTCTCTAAATTCCTCATTTAAGTCAATTCTTATGACTCGGTAGTATTCCATTACATCCAAATACCCATTTTAAGTCCATTTTTCCCACCCATCACAAAAACTGCTGCTATAAATATTTTGGAGTATGTGGGACATTTTTTTTTTGCCAACTTTGACTTCCTTGGGACACAAATCCAGTAGTGAGAAGGTTGTCACAGAATTCCAGAATGTTTGGACCAATTTATAGCACCACCAATGTGCAGACATCCTAACTCTAGCCTATTCTTTCTTTTTTTAATCTTTTTTTTTTAATTTTAGATATATATTAAAACTTAAATACATAAGAAAACATTATAAAATTAAATATTAAACTTAAATATAAAATAAGAAAATAAAAAAACATGTCATGTACACAACAGAACATAGGAGAGGATTCGGAATGTATAGCAATAACTTTCCACTTCAAGAAAGCCTATATATTAAATGTATATTAAATATTGAGCGTTATGTTGAAAGCTGTCCTTCTTTGCTTCCTTGTAGGTTTCCTCTTATTCTCTGCTGTACATTTTTTACTTTGGTGTTTTTTTATGCAACTTGAATCTTTTTTTAGACTCAAACAGAATAGAGAAAAGAAAAAGAAATATATCATAAACTTAAATATTGCAATTTAAATACAAAGTAAGAAAAGAAAAAAAGCATATCATGTGCACAGCAGAACTTAAGAGATGATTCAAAATATATATCAATAAATTTTCATTTCAAGAAAGCCTGTATGATAAATACTACACATTGTATTGAGAGCCGACCACCTTTTCTTTGCTTCCTTGTAAGTTTTCTTTTGTTCCCCGCTGTGTACTTTTTACTTTGTTCTTTTTCCTCCCTTTCTCCCCTCCCAAAAGGCTACAATTAAGTGTGGATATATACACATATACACATACACATACAGATACATATACATATACACATACATACACATATACGTATACGTATACACATGTAGGTACATATATATAGACACATACTTTCCCTAACAAATTCTACTCCTGATCTTTGTTTTCATGTTTATTCATATCCCTCTTTTATCATCTTTTTGATGAGTGTGAAGTAAAACTTCAAAGTTGTTTTCATTTGTATTTTTTTCATTATTAGTAATTTAGAGCAGTGGTCAAGCACTCTATAGCCTGAGAATCAAATCTGTGCTCCCTCCCCTTATTTGTTTAGCCCAAGCTCTAAGAATGACTGTTACATTTTAAAATACAGTAGTACTTTACCTTAAAATATAAAAATCATTCTTAGCTTATGAACCATATAAGAAACAGACAGCTACAGAATTTGAGGCCTTCAGCTATGGTTTACCAGTCTGCATTTCTTCTTTTGAAAACTGTTTATAACCTTTGACCACTTATCTACTGAGAAATGACTCTGGGTCTTATTATTCCATATATGTATACATAATTAGACTTTTATCAGAAATATTGGATGCAGATTTCTCCCCTTATTCTACCCATGCAGATTTTTGTTTTTCAAAAGCTTTTAAATTTTGTGTAATTGTACTTGTCTATTTTTATCTTTTTTATTCCTTCCATTCCTTATTTCGTTAAGAATTCCCCCTATAGATCTAAAAGGTACCTTCTTCTGCTCTATTTTATATGATCTTTCATATTTAGGTCAAGTATCCATTTGGAGCTTGTTGTAATAATGATATAAGGTATTAGTCTAAACCTGTCTTTTTTATTTATGTATTTATTTGTATCTTATCCAGACTAGAAGAACAAGGGGTACTCATGATCTGACTCCATTGCTGATTGGAATAGAAACTTTGACCTGCTCTATTTCCAACCTGGACCAGTTCATCCCTCCTCAAGCAGCCCCCATTCCTGGGGGCTCACCATGTTGGTGCAGACACTTAACTGACTTTAGCTTTATAACTCAGAATTTCTGAGCTCAAGCTCCTCACCTACCAAACACCAGGGACTACTGTTACTGGGTACCACACTCAATTATACCTATTTTCTAAAAAATTACTTTTCTATTTTTCTCAGTATTCTTTATTGAGTAGAGAGTCTTTTGCCTGGTGGTTTGTGTTCTTGGGTTTAATGAATGCTGGGACCTTTTGTTTCATTACTTTTGGGTTTAACTTATTTAGTTTGTTCCACTGCTATATTCTAAATTAAAATGAGCAGTCTCTGGCTACATGCAAATGAAAACCTGACTAAGGCACAGCATTCTCCCCATGCTATAACTTTGGTCTTGGGTCTCCCAAGGGGCTTATTCATACTCTTGATCTGAAAGTTTGGTTAAAGGAGGCAAACAGGCTAGGTGATATGTAAATCCATATTGTTTATTACCTTAAAGCTAGCTGAAGCTAGCAAACTTGTATGTTCAAGGAGCCAAAATGTAAGTTCTGACTATCTGATACAAGGATGATCAGGTTTAAATATGTTTTAGAACAAATCCCAACTCAGCATGTCAGTGTCACTCAAATTTATGATCTCCATATATGTTTAACCATATTATGAGAAAGGAATGTTCTTAATTGAATAGTTGGTAAATACAATAAGATAAGAAAGTTGACATAGTGTCAATTGAAATTATGACCCAGGATATCTGTATTTTCTTTGCCATTAACATGCCATAACATAGTATGTGTCCATAAAATAAAAATATTAAGATAAGAAAAGGTCCCATTATTCAAAATAGTGTCTTTGGTTAAGGGTCTCATCCTTAATGGTTATAAACAGAGGGAAAATGCTCTTAAATCAGCCCCATCTGGCTTTGTTGACATAGGAAGAGATATTCTCTGAGTTTACTTCAGAGAACAAAGAAGCTGTTAGGTCCAGGTTCTTCTGGTTGATTAGTTCAGGTTCTGGCCCTTATTAAGGTCCAAAAATTATATTAAATGATTATCAATACCATAACCGGGAGTCCTGGCCCTTTCCCTTTTTTGTCTTTTATTATACACTATAATTGTAATTTTCTTGGACTATTTATTCCATCATTAAAAAAAAAGATTATCCTTGGCTCTGTATCAGTTCATACAAGTCTTCTCAAGTTTTTCTGAATTCCTCAGATTGGTTAATTCTTGTGGTATAATAGGATGCTGTTAAAACACATCCAAGATCACACCATGAGCAGGTGACAGAACCAGAATTATAACCAAGATCTTAAGACTCTAATTCCAACTTTCTTTCCAATCTACAATATAATAATAATAGCAGCACATATATGTATTTATGTATAATATATCATGTTATATAAATACCTTAAGTACTCTTCCAGAGAGAGACAGAAACAGAAAAACAAAGAGACAGAGACAGAGACAGAAAGCCTATTATGACTAAGACACTGTGATGGGCACTAGGGGTACAAAGACAAAAATTTAATCCTCCCAGCCCCCAAGGAGCTTATATTCAACTTTTCTTCTGGTTAGTAGTATTCACAAAAAGTTATCCTGAGAAGGGCCAGGGGGACTTGTCTTTGTGTGCTTTGAAGGAAGTTATATTTAATCTTAGAGGTAACGGGAACCTTGCCTTTCTATCTTCTACATTCTCATTTTTCTCTTGGTGGTGAGAAGAGATGAAAAAGGGAAGTTGGATAGTAATTAGGTCAGAATGTGAACAGAGTATTCATTCACAAGTCTTCCATGCATTTAGTAGCCTTCCTAATTGGCTGAGAAGCAGCCAGGGACTGGAGAATGAATCAGTCTAAAGCTTTTAGAACAGCTATTCTCAAACTGGTCAGAGCTGAGGGAAAGAGATTTTTCATTTCTGGGATACACAGGGAGTTGGGTTCTGTGTTATGGGGCTCCTGGGCCAAGCTAGGTCTAGGTAGCTCTAACTAGATACACTAGCTTAACTGAGTCTAGAACAGTGTCGTTTTCTGATAGAGGAATTCTTAATTAACCTGTCCTGCTGTATCTTTTCTGAATTTGCATATTGTTTTCCTGGATATATAAACCCTAAACACAGTCTTGTAGTCTGTGGTGTGAAGAGACAGGATATCTCAAATTGGGGGGGGGGGGGCCCTAGTAAACACCAACCAAAAATCGTCAACCAATAGTCAACCAAATAATCAACCAATTTCTCTCTGCTCCTGCAATATACAGGGTCTTGTTATCTTCCTTTTCCATTTTATAGATGTGGAAACTGACTCATAGAAACTGTGGTTATTTGCCTAATGCCACATGGTCAGCAAGTGATTCTGGCAGATGCTTCTAAGCTGGAAAAGCTTCTAGGTTGATCTCCTAGCCAGAGCCATAGCTAGGATGGGGCAACTGAGCCTTTGCTCCAGAGCACTGTGTTTAGAAAGCACTGACAATACTTACAATCTTTCATCAGTGTAGCCAGTCAGTAAGGATGTCAAGTCAATAAGCATTCATTAAAGGCTTACTGAGTCAGGGGCCGCTAGGTGGCGCAGTAAATAGAGGACTGGCCCTGGACTCAGGAGGACCTGAGTTCAAATCCAGCCTCAGACTTAACCTAAATTGCCCCTCCAAAAAAAAAAAAAAAGTTAGTGAAAATAAAGGCTTACTAAGTCCCAGGCACTATGCTAAGCAGTGGGGATTAAAAAAAAAAGGCAAAAGCATAGTCCTTGTTTTCAGGGAACTCATTCTAATTTACAACTAAACATACAAGATATAGACAGAGTAGATAGAAGGTAATCTCAAGAGGGAAGGCATTAGCAGTGGTGGAGAGGAGACTGGGAAAAGCCTTCTGCAAATGGTGGGATTTGATTTGAGTTTTGAAGGAAGCTAGTAGATGGAGGTGAGGAGAGAGAGCATTCCAGATATGGGGGAGAGTCAGAGAAAAGAGATAGTCAGGGATGTTGTGTTCAAGGACAGAAAGAATACAGAAAGGAGAAAGTGAAAGTATAAGAAGACTGGAAAAATAGGAAGGAGCCAAGCTGTAGGGGGAAAAAACCAGACCTTAGTACCTTATTACCTAGAATAACAGTTAAAATAGTAAGCTACCAGATGTTAGGGTGAGCTACCCATCAACCTCAGTCTGTTTCTCACTCTCACTGTGTGTGTGTGTAGCTTCCTCATCCTTGAATCCTAGACTCTCTGAATCACCACCACAGGGAAGTGTGTCCTCCCTCCACCCCAAACTCTCATCTCCAGTTCAACAGAAGTCACCCTTTATACTTAGAGTCTCAGACATAGTGCTTGCCCTAGGCACAAAAATTCCTAGTTATAGCTCTGGGTTCAGAAACAATTAACCTATCAGCTGAAGAGGAACCCGAGTTCATCACTAGCAAGTTTGCAACTAGGTGATGAGGATTTTTTGGACTACATGAATTCAAGGAAATAGTCTACAGAGCTGGGGGCAAAAAAAAAAATGCTGGAGCCAACTTATACCACGTCAAGAGAGCTGATCCTGTTACCTCCTATTACCCATTTACAATGTAAGCATTTACCTCTTGGAAACTGGCAAACACTACAGATTGGGGCCTGATTTATTGACTCTTTGATTATCTAGGCTTAAGAAAGTGATGAAGAAAATGTCTATAATTAGATTAAATTTAAAAGTATATTCTGCATACATTTCTTCTTTGGAGAACTGGTTGTTATATACTTACTAATATACCCCTGTTTGGAGGGGTTGAGTTTTACTGATGAAATCATAGATTTTTTTTGAATATTGAAGCATATGCCCTCTAAAAATGGTACTTGTAAAATTATACATAGTGTCAAAAAATAGATGCTTAAACCAGATTTATGATGGTCCTGGTCTTTCCAGCTCCCTCAGATGAAAGTTCCCAGGATCACCAAAGTAGTTCTTTTCAATCAAGTCCATAATTGGAAGCAAGGGAAAAGAAAGCAGTCAGTTCATTCCTTTTATCCCCTCCATTCAACAAGTTAAGCCAGGTCTATGTGAATATCACTATCCTGGGTGCTAGTGACCCCTAGGCAACATAGGCAGAAGGTCACTGGGCCTGGAGTCAGGAAGACCTGAGTTCAAGTCAGATACTTGATGACTGTGTGACCTTGAGCACTTAACCTCTATCTGCCTCAGATTCCTCATCTGTAAAATGGGGATGATAGTAATAGCATCCATCTCTAGCTAGGGTTGTTGTGAGACTAAAATGGGATAATATTTGCAAAGCAGTTTGCAAACCTTAAGGTACTATATAAATGCTAGCTATAATGATGATGAAGATGATATAAAGATAACTAAAACACTATTAAAAAGAGTGAGACATATAGACCTCATTCTATAATTCACTTGCTGTGTGACCTTGGGTCAGACATGTGCAATTTCTGGACCTCAGTTTCTTCCTCTATTAAATGATGGGGAGGGGTGGCTAGGTGGCACAGTGAATAGAGCACCAGCCCTGGAGTCAGGAGGACCTGAGTTCAAATCCGGCCTCAGATACTCAACACAAAACTAGCCGTGTGACCTTGGGCAAGTCACTTAACCCAGATTGCCCTACCTTCCCCCCTCCAAAAAGCAAAAAAAAAAAAAAAAAATTATGAGGATACAAATGATCACCAGGAAGTTTCCTTCCAGCTTAGAAGTCTGTAATTTGGGGTTCTACAATAGCAGGCTATAGACAATCACTGCCTAACACAGTATAAACCCCAGGCGCCATATTGGCTCAGAGGGAGACATTGATGTTGGCTGGACTGGTCAAGGAGGCTTTGGGAAAGAGGTGGAGGTTACAGAAGCATTACTGTTGTTTGTCCTTCATTCTCGAAGAGGACCAAGGACATCAGAAGAGTGATATCTTGACTTGCAAGTGAGTTGTATTTGGGTGAGGCAGAGTTGCACAAGGTCATCAGCCTTGCTCTCTTCTCCAGTTATCAGAGTCCAATGGTAAGACATAGGTCAAGACAACTGGCAATGGCCCCAATACAGTGGGAGACCTTGACCTTCTTAAGCTAAGGTCTTTTACACGTCTCGGTTTGTCTGAGGCAACATCCATTCAGTAATTAAAGACTATGTAAGAATGGAGAAAAAGATGGCCTAGTTTGCCTTCACCAAAGAGTAAATCTGGGAGGGGAAGACCCTCCAGAGTACAGAATCATAGGACTTGGAATTAGAAGGGACTGCTCCCTCTCAGAATTGTTATCTTCTTTCCACCAGAATTCATTAAGTGACTCTATACAATACACTGTGCTAAAGGCAATAATGCTAATAACCCTCAAGGAGGGCTCTTCTAGATTCAACCCTCAAGCCACCTCCTCCAGGATGATCTTCCAGGATTCCTGCTTTGGCCCCACTTTTTGGCACTCTTTGCCTTCCTCAAATTACCTTGTTTTTGCTTATCTATTTCCATGATGTATCTCCCTGCCCCAAATAGATTGTATAGACAGGGATGATTTTGTTTTGTCTTTGGGGATACCCAGTGCCTGGAACTGTGCTTGGTACATAGAGGGCACTTACTCAATGTTTCTTGGGTTGAATTATCTGGGCTTACAAAGAGAGGAAGTATCAGAACAAGAATTTGAATCCAAGGTCCTTTGACTCCAAATTCAAAGCTATTTCTCATCACATTTGAGCTGAGCCTTGAAGGTTTTGTCTGGGCAGAGCAAAGAAGGGGGGGTGAGCAGCCCAGGCATCAAGATTAGTGCAAGCAAAGTATGAGTGTTTTGACTGAGTTTGGAGACTATCTTTTATACCATTGATGTTTGGAGGAACTGTTTCCTCTCCTGTCCAAAGGAGCCACAGCACCATTCATCCCTGGCCACCCATTCTCCAAACCTCAGGAGTCCCACTCTGGAACAGGACTCTAACTAGGACCCTCAGCACCCAGGGAAAGTACCACAAACCCCAGGCAAGTGGGATAAGACACACCCTTTGGATGGGGGGGGAGGGGATGGAACCCAAAGACTCTGGAACACCAATGTAAGAGCATTACTGGGGAGGCCACCTTGCCTAGTAGGGTGGGGAGGGCGTATGGAAGGTGGGGATGGGGAGGAGCATACCCTCCCAGAGAGCCCTTTTAAAGTGTTGCTAGGTAGGAAGGTTCCAAGGTCTGTGGTTTCCATGCTGCTGAAGGCCTGCAAGTGTTATCAGCACCCTTAGATTCAGCATGGGGGACTAAGTTCTAGCTGCTCCACTCCCAATTCTCCATTGGAGACTCTAGCCTGCCAGGAATTGCGCATCTTCTATAAACTTTTAGGGGTAACCATTGTGTCCAGCTGAAATGAGATGAACCTTTTCTGTACCTGGACATAGTAGGTAGTTAGGTAATAAGCATTTATAAAGTACTTCCTATGTACCAGGCATTTTCTGCTAGTTGCTTCAATTGTGCCCAACTCTTCATGACCCCATCTGGGGTTTTCTTGGCAAAGATATTAGAGCAGTTTGCCATTTCCTTCTCTACCTCATTTTATAGATGAGGAAACTGAGGCAAACAGGGCTTAGCAACTTGCCCAGGGCTACACAATTGGGAAGTATCTGAGGCTGGATTTGAACTCAGGTCTTTTGACTCATGATCCATTGCTCTTCCCCCTATGCCACCCATTGTGATAAACACTGGGGATAAAAATAGAAGGAAAAAGATAGTCCTTGCCCTCGAGGAGCTTATTTTCCAATGGGAGAAAACCATACTTAAAAGGGAGTTAGAAAGTGGGGAGAGAACCAGGTATAGTGAAAAAAGTCCTTAGTTAGAAGCATAGTCTAGAGAGGAATAAAGCTTGGTTATCCTCCCCAAAATGTAAGCCCCAAAGAACTCACTAATGGGAAACAGACAGCAGCATGATGACAGGATATGGTAAAGTGAGAAGGACCCTTGCCAAAAGGGGAATGAAGTCAGAAGATTTTTAGCTGGGAAGAATTTTAGAGATCATCTTGTCCTTTTATTAAGGGGATATGTTCTGTGAAGTTTGGATTCAGTCAAAGGGCCACACTTGAGGACCTAGAGGGCCACATGTGACCTCAAGGCTGCAGGTACCCCACCCCCAATCTAGTCTGATCCCTCATTTTTTAAGTGAGGGACCCAAAGTGGAAAAAGAATTTGCTTTTCTTTATATCACCAGAATTTAGCATAGTGCTTGGCCCATAGTGGTGTTATGAATTCTTTGTTTTTGAAGATAATCAATAACATTACAGGTGATATCTTGTCTTGTGGTGAATTGGAGTTAAGTGAGGTAGAGTTGTACAAAGGTATCAGCCTCACTCTCTCTTCCAGAGACATCCAAGTCTAGTGGCAAAACAAAGTCAACACAAGTGGTGATGGCCCAGGATGAAGTGGATGACCTTGGAGTCTTCCATGTCTGACCAAACTCTAAATTAAGCTACAGCTCCTGCTTCAGCCACCTTCATGGCCATTGGAACAAATTGTTCTCATGTACCCATTCTGCTGGAGGAAGTCTTCACATGCTTGGGGTAGACATACCCCAAACTCATCATTGGATTTGAACCCTATCAGTTACTTTCAACCTGATTTAGCCTGTCTGCAGAAACAGTTTTACTAGGATGGCCAATTCGCATGCCACAGCTTCTTGAGGGATAATAATAGCACCCACTTTACATGGCTGTGGTGAGGGTCAAATGAACCTCTGTACATGAAACACTGTAAACAAACTGTAAAGCCCTATACAAGGTATCCCAAAAGTGCCTTTTTAAGCTTTAAATGGCACTAAGACTTTTGGAACATATTGCATAAAAGCCAGCTATTATTATTGTAGGCATTAGTGGCTGTGGAATAATAAAGAGTACCGAGCTTGGAATCAGGAAGATGAGTTCAAATCCTACCATGAAGGCTTCAGCTATGTAACCTTGAATAAGTTGCTTACCATCTGTGTTGTCCCAGACAACTCTCTAGGCTTTAGTAGATGGGTTATGATCTACTTTGGTGAGTACTTACACTGAGAGCCCCACTAGCTGAGGACATTTATAGATGTTGTTGTTGTGGAATGAGGGAATAAAAGGAAAAAAGTAGTAGAGGCCAGAATTAGGTCTTTAGTTATGGTCTAACAACAGGAAAAATGGCAGTTATTTAAGGTCCTTTGAAGACAAAGTCCGAACCCAAAGAATCAAACTATCAGGGTTGGAGGAAGGTCTAGGGAGTACAGAGTGACTCGGTTTAGGGTTCACAAGATCACAGATTTAAACTAGAAGGTCCCTCAAAGGTCATTGAGTCCAACTGCCTTGTTTTATAGAGAAGTAAAATGAGGCCCAGAGAGAACAGACCACTTGAACAAGGCTACTGCACAGACAGAGGATTCAAACTCAGACCTCCAGTTTCAAAATTCACTACATCCAGTACTTAGCTTGATATCTGGCACAAACAGGAACTTAATAAATGATTATTGACTGATTGACTATATTATGCTGCCTCTTATTTCAGGGATCTATGAAGAGTTTAGAAATTAATTTTTTAAAAGGGATGGGGGGAAATCCTGGGGCCAACAATAAAACCTTGGATCCGGCCCAAGTATAGAAACTGAGACCACTGTGGATCACCAGGGCTTGATCCTTTAAATGTTCCAGTAGAGGTTGGGTTCCCTTTGAGGGTATCGAGCCAAGTGTGAGAAGGGTCCAGTAATAGTGTGTGAATGGTCCTGTGGAGGCTGGGATCTCCCTAAGTATGTCAGGCCAAGGGCTAGAGTGTGAATGACTGCCTGTTCTTTAAGCAGCGCCTGGTCCCCATTATAAAAATAACAGCCTCCCTCCAAACCCACACCCCTTCCCCCAACAATAACAAAATGTACCATCCAACTCCCATAGTGATTATCACCTAAAAGGGCCTTTCGAGGGGGACACAAAGAAACCCTCCATTGCCAATACTTGACATTGGATAATGGGCTATTCACACTGAATGATATTTAAGGAGAGGACCCCCTCCCCTGCCAATTCTCCTCCACACCTGGCGCTCTCAGCCCCTAGCTCCCAAGCTAAATCTGTCTCTTTGTACAGAGCCAGTTATGATAAACACTTGCCCTTTGACTGATAAGAGAGCTCTGCTCCCCCAGAGCAACCCACTCTGGTTCCCATCCCCCCTCGAGGCCAATATTCCAATCTGAAATCAGGGTGAGGAGGGCCCCTCTCCCCACCATTCATTCCTCTGCCCCGCCTGGAATTTCTCCCCTCTCGAAAGTCCTTACAGAATGATGGGAAAATAGAAGGGAATAATTAAGAAAATCATTAGCGTCTCAAGGCCCATCTGAGAGGGATTAAGGGATTAGATGCCTTCCCCACCAGGCTTCTCCACTTTAAGGTTATTGGGGGTGGGGGAGATTGTTTGTTTTCCTCAAATTTTTTTTCATGTTGCGGGGAAAACCTAGCCCCCATTCTTCCATATGCCTTAGGTCACAGGAAGATTGGTATGGATGGTGGTAGAAAGAGAAGAGTTAGTTCATAGAATCATGGGATTTAGAGGTGGAAAGAATGTTAGAGAAGTCTAGTCCTTTTTTGTTTGTGGGCCCCTTTGGCTTTCTGGTGAAACCAATGGAGCCCTTCTCCAATAGATGTTCTAAAAGGCCTAAAATAAAGTACATAGGATTATCAAGGAAACCAATTATATAGAAGAGCAATTATCAAAATACTAAGAATAAAAAAATTCATGTCCAACTCCCTTATTTTACTGATGAGAAAAGTGAGGCCCAGAGTAGATGTAACTTGCCCCAAATCACACAAGGATAAGTGACAGATTTTGAACTGAGGCCTTTTAACTATTGCTATTTCAAGTATGCTTCATCTCCCTCAGAGCCAATTCAACAGGCCCATCCAGTCTATGTATGTCCATCATGTATTAGGGGGCATGGCCACCACTGCCAACCAGTCCCTGATTCATGTAATGAAAATAGAAATTCAGAAGGAAATCCTCTCCTCCTCTCCAACCCCCATCCCATCAGAAACCATCTTAGCCAGAGTGGCCTGGTTAGTTACACAGGCATGCAACCAGATGGGGACACTGCAGACCACAGGTATCAGATTCACTGAAACCAGCTTCCCAGAAAGAAAGAGGACTCCACAAAGGGAAGGAAGTAAGAGAAAAAAAAAACAAAAGATACCAAAATTCACAATTTGAAAATATTTGAATTGTAAGTATGTTTAATCAATTTTGCTATTGTTTAAAGTTAGTTGTACAATAAATTACTTATTTAAAAAAAGAAAGGCCATATGGGCTCAGAGTCAGCTGTAAGTCTTAGATAAGCCCCCTCTTGAAAAGACTGGACAAGAAAGATGGTCTCCAAGGTCCCACTTTCTTTTCCTGACAATGCTGCTTTTGGGATCTTTCTACTTCTGTCTCTAGCCACCTCTTTTTTTTTTATTTTTGGCTTTCCTTCCCTTATTCTTCCTCCCTATCCTGCTTATTTATAACTCTGTCTCTTACCTGGTTCCTCCATTCTCTATCTTTTACTTTCCTGTGAATATGGACAGCAGAGATTGCTGGACTCTGCTAAAACTTGTCTGTTGGATAGCTGCCAGGGAAGAAGGCTGAGGATATGTCTTCCTCAGCAAAGACATTAGCTACCAAGGGAGAAAACATTACCTTTGTCTCCCACTAGCCATCCACACACAAAGAAACACAGGAGCTTTGTAAGAATCAACATCAGGTTCAGTTTCCACCAAGTCAGTCCATTGCTCTGTTTGTAGAATAACGGTGATGGACAAAATGATTAGTAAACTCCCTTCCAGCTGTAACACCCTATCCACTACTTATCAGTTAGAAGCCCCTCTTATGGGTCCAATCCTATGATAAGTACTGATAATGGGTATGTTATATGATGTGGGCATGAAGGGGAGTAGGAGACGAAGAGGAGGATACCAGAGAAGTATAAGGTGCAATCCTCAGTCTAACAGGAGAGATGGAAATGTTCATGTCAGCAGAGGCCTCTTGGAGGAAAACATTCAATACCCAAAAGAATCCATTTTCTGAAGGCGGAATTTTAGGTAGTGTGACAGACAAGCCACAAAGACCTGTTCCTCTACAAGGTCCTGCTCCAATGACCCAATATGACTTTGAGGTAACTGTGGGCTTCTTGAAGCCTATGTAATGAAATACAGTCTCTGGTAGATTCTTTGTTGTTGTTCAGTTGGATCCAACCCTTTGTGGCCTCATTTAGGGTTTTCTTGGCAAAGATAATGGTGCGGATCTTCTTTTTGAGAAAAGAATCCCAACATGGAAATATGTTTTGCATGACTGTGCGTGGATAACCTATATCAAATTGCTTACCTTCTCAATGAGGAGAGAATGGAAGGAGGAAGGGAGAGAATCTGGAACTCAAAAATGTTTTAAATGAATGTTAAAAATTGTTTTTACATGTAATTGGGGAAAATATTAAAACATTACATTTAAATTTAACATTAAATTTTAAAAATAAAATAAAACTCTTTTTGAGAAGATAGTCCTCTGGACACAATGAGCACCAAATAATATTTGTAAATGAAATTGATTACATTTTAACGGAAAGAAAATGATTCATTACTGATGTGGGAGTCATTTTTAAATCATCTTCCTGTGTACACAGTCAGACAACCAACTCATTGGGACAAAGATCAAAATCAATTCCAAAGTAAAAGAAAAATAAATAAGGGAAGACATGTTATACAATTGAGGGACCTCAAACTTTACCTATCTAAATAAACTATTGAAGAGGTAAAATAATAGACATTGACACAAACTACTGCCATTTCCTAAGGAAGTTTGACTAACATAAACCAATAGCCACAATGAGGATACCAAAAAAGTCAGGAAACTGCCTCAGTCAGCAAACACTTGAGCTATTTGCCAAGCGGAGAGAGAGGCAGCCAAGTACAAGACTGGCTTGGAATATAAACTCATTTGTAAAAGGATGATGGTGGGAGAGTAGGAGAAGTAAAATAAAAGCAGTAGAGGAAGGAAAATTATAGAAAGCTTTGGGAGGAGACCAACAAAGCTAAGTATAAAACTGGAAGGACAATAGATGAAAAAATGGGAGGAAAATCTAGGAAGACTTCTAAAATACTTTTTCCCCCATCAATGACAGTTGAGCCACAATATTTGTCCTCTAAGATCACAGTCTCTGATCTGCTGCATGATGAATAAAAATGGCACTGAAGAAAACAATGATGGGAAAAGAAAGTAGACTAGGCCAACTATACATACAGAGAAGATCCATGCTGGTGGTGACCTAATTTTGAGGACATTGGAGGATCAATTCTCAAAATAACTTAATGGGAGTGAGGGTGGGGGACAGTACTAAAGGCATGGAAGGAATTTTGGACCCTATTGCTCCCCCCAAAAAAGTGACTGAGAGAGAAGATAAATATACCTAACTTTCCCATCTCTACATATTTTTATGAGAATATACATGCATTGAGGGCATACTTGATTGAGGTATAAGAAAGAAACAGGCAGCCTTCTATACATTATGTTCCATAGCAGACCATAAATAACATTTACAGTCACACCATTGACTGAAAGGTATAAAGAATACAAGATCTCACTATGTTTATTATTTGCCTACTCCAAAAAAAGTACTGGATTTGGTAGAGCAAGATGTTGCTTGAAAGGCTTTCCTCCAACAAGGCATCTTCCATGTATATGTCAAGATCAAACAAGATCCCTTTGGAAATATGCAACAACTGACCCGAGTGATAACTGTGTTTAATCACCCTTTTAGAGTATCAGGCAAGATATAAAACAGAGAAAAAATGCTCACCATAGATGTTTGCCACCATAATGGAGAATGTCCAGGATAGAATCAAAATAGAGGAGAAATTTTCTACAGATGCTGAAATCCTCCAGATGTGCCTGTTTGGAGGTAATACTATATTGATTGCCTTAAACCCTGGAACATTTATTTGGAACATTCCTAAAGGAAACTCATAAGCACTCAAAAGTATTTGGCCTAATTATATAAGAAAAAACAAGTGGATGAAGAATGCCTATCATTTAGATTGTGTTGTTTGTCCTTCCTTCCCTTTTTTATTTCAATGTGTTCTTTAGTTTTTATTTTATTTTTTATTTATTAATTTGTTTATTTTTAGTTTTCAACATTCACCTCCATAAGTTTTAAATTTTCTCCCCTTCCCTCCCCCTTCTCTTCCCTAGACAGCATGCAATATGATGTCTCTATACATACATTCCCTATTTAAACACATTATGTCCTTCCTTTTCTAAGAGGACCAAAGACATCATGATATGAGGGGTGATGTCTTGACTTGCCTGTGAAGGGGTTGAAGTGAAGCAGAATTGTGCAAAGTCAGCCTCACCCTCTCTTCCAGAGTCACTGAAGTCCATTGGCAGGACAAAAGTCAGGATGACTGGTGATGGCCTAGGATGTAGTGGATGACCTTGGCGCCTTCAACATCTGACCAAGCTCTAAGCACTCCACAGTGCCAGCTTCAGTCTCTTTCATTGCTGTTGGAACAAACTGTTCTCATCTGCCCATTCCACTAGGGGAAGTCTTTAGACTGTAATATTCAGTTGGATGGGCAACTTATAGAGTTGATCGATCAGCACCATATATTCTCAACACTAACTATAAATGGACAATAAGGTAGGCCCAGAATTGAGTCCTAATCGCCTTGAGAAAATGTCCAAAGCTTTTAATGACCCTCCAAGCTTCTTCTTGAAACAAGGGCGCATATTTTTAACACCAATATTTTCCCAGTGATATTGAATGGATTTGAGTCATAGGATAACTCCATTCTCAAAAGGATTAAAATTGAGGGCCCTCTAGGGGCAGCTAGGTGGCGCAGTGAGTAGAGCATTGGCCCTGGAGTCAGAAGGACCTGAGTTCAGATCCAGCCTCAGACACTTAATGCACACACAAAACAAAAACCTAGCTGTGTGACCTTGGGTAAGTTACTTAACCCCAATTGTGCTCCCAAAAGCAATAAAAAAAAAATTCAGGGCCCTCCAAAGGGCAATGGAGAGGTGTATTGTGGGCAAGAATAGAATACATTCCCAGTAAAGAACTGGACAAAATAAGCAGTATAAAGCATTTTATCAGGGAAATGTAGGACTGGAAAAATAAAAAGTAAACAAGAATAACCAATAGACAACCAGCATGCTTCTTTGGTGCCCACTCAATGTCAAAAGCTAGAAAAATGTCCTCAATATGATGGGGGAACTCCCTAGGGAGAACTTAGGGAAGGCCATGGACAAGAATAGCATAGGATGAGAGGACAAGAGTGCATCGTGATCTGCATTATTTGAGGGAGTATTCACATCAATAAGCTCACAGACCCATCAGAGTATTAAAATCAGTAGGAAAGTTATTTTGAAACCTAAGGGTAGGATCTGCCTGGTGTCTGTAAGCAGTCACTTCTCTGCTGGTGGGTCAAGATGGCCATGCATGTGGAATTCAATTTAATTCTATTCAATAAATACTTAATGAAATTTCTACTGCATAACAGAGAACTATACCAGGTCCTGGAAAGACAGCGAATGCTTTAGATAAGACATGGTCTCTGCATTCACAGCCCTCACACTCTGGTGTTGAGGAGAGCCTGGTTGAGGGGTCCAGACAGATACCACAGAGTGCAGGGAAAGAAGAGATTAGTAAGAATCAAAGTAATTCATAAAGTCTCTATAGAGGGTGGGCCTTGAGCTACAACTCATTCTTCTCTTTAGTCTGAGCAGCTAGATGGTGCTGTGGATAGAGTGCCTGGTCTGGAGTCAGGAAGACTTGAGTTCAAATTCAGCCTCAGATACTTCCTAGCTGTGTGACCCTGGTCAAAACACTTAATCCTGTTTTCCTTAGTTTTTTCATCTGTAAAATGAGCTGGAGAAAGAAATAGCAAATCGTTTCAGTACCTTTGCCAAGAAAACTCCAAATGGGGTCGTGGAGAACTTGGACATGACTTAATAATAACCTGATTCTCTTTAAAGCTAAACTCTGCCTAATATAGGTTTTCTTCTGGTTGACCTACCCTATCTCCAATAACAGTGGTGTTGGGAGGGAGAGGATGATCAGGTTGAGAAAGAGGCCTTAAAGTACTCCCCTGGCCAACCACCACCATGAATTATATCAACAAAGAAAGAGGCTGAGAAATAAGATGCCAGGAGAATATCAAAAGTGAAACTGTCCTGAATATTTCATACACACACACGTATACACAGACACATACATTCTCCTGCTCTTAGTTCTCCAGGTTCTTTAAAGTTAAGCCATTGGGGGTCTGTTGGAGTAGATGTTGCTGCCCAGCTCAGTTTCTTTCCCCTTCCCCCTTCTTTCTCTGAGGGTTCTACCTTTCTAAGAGCCAAGGAAGGGACTGAAAGAGCTACCCCAGTTAGCAAGATCAGAAGGGGAGCCCCAAAAAGACAAGAACAGTCTCCTTCAAATTGAAATGAGGGCAATGTACTCCAGGAGTCAAGTGCAGCCAGCCCAATAGTAAGCAATACCTTCCGAATGGGCATTATCAACAAGCTTCATTAAAGGGCTCAGTGAGGAACTGACAATAATTTGCACCATGCTAGCCAATACTAGTAATGACAGAGGGTGGTTCATGGGACACAAAGGCCAAGGAATTTAATGGATAACTTGGATCACGGATAATAATAGAAGAGACAATTCTAAAGCCAGAAAATATAGAATCATAGAATGTCAGGACTGGAAGTGACCTAAGGTATTATCTAGTCCAAATCCTGTATTTTACAAATGAGGGAACAGAGAGGCTCAGGGAAGGGAATGTGACTTTCATGGCATGGCAGAAAGAGCATTGGAATTGGAGTCAGAAGATATAGGTTCATTACCAGCTGTGTGACCTTAGGCAAATCACCTAACCATTCTGAGTCTTAGCTTCCTCATCTGAAAAATCAGGATAATGGTGATTATATTACCTACTTCAGTGGGAAGTAATGAGGAAAATGCACTGTTAATTTTAAAGCACTGTAGATCTATGAATTAGTCTAATAAGAGTTATAATGATGATTCCCCCTCCACACCCCAACCCAGGTCTCAAGACAATGTGGGAGCAAATCCAAAATGAGGGCCTAGGTCATTTGGCTCCCAGTCCAGTAAGCCATCCTTCCCAGATCATCTCTCTTTCTCTCCAATGCTGCTATTCCTTGAAATGGTGTTGGGACAAAATGAAGCGTGAGAAATTGGGGTGAAGAGGAGGGGGAGGAGGAGGCGGATAACTCAGTCTGTCCCCTCAGAACTGGAGCCCCAGACAGCAACTCAGGAGACGGGTGTCTGGGGCGGGGGAGAAATCTCAAAGTGAAATGAATTAGAAAGGGATTGGAAACAAGTGGGCCAGTGTCCAGGCATCCACACTCCTCCACGCGGAAAAGATGGAGATGGATGGCGTTGAGTTAGAAGGGGAGGGTGGGGGGCGAAGAATCAAGAAATGAAAGGGAGTGGACTCCAGCTAAAAAACCATGAAGGGACAACTGAAAGCAATAGGAAAAAAACTAGGCTGAAAAGAGGGGGAGATTATGATGATTATCTCTGACTCAGGACATTTCCCAGGTTGGACAGACACTGGTTTCTCCCTGAGACACTATGGCCAGAGTAGGCTCTGCCCTGGCCTCAAATGGCCAAAATAACATTCCATCCAGAGCCTGCCCTACTTCTCTGAAGAATATCCAGAAACTAGGAGGATGGGGGTTGGGTATACAATAGTTACAGTCAGTGAGAGACACCAGTGTAGGAGACATGGCCCGGTGGGAAGGACAGACCACCTGGGAATCCAGGAAAGGGAAGGAGAAGGAGGGGGGGCCAGGAGAAGAGGCAGTACTTGGGAACATCAAAACTCATACTATCACTGGGGAGGGGGCAAGAGTTCTTAGGGTTTTATGAAGAGCAAACTGTGGGGATGGGGAAGAAACTCAGAGAATTGGATTTAAAGTTTGAAAACCTGGGTTTGATTCTTGATTCTGCTACCTACTCTCTATCTATCTATCTATCTATCTATCTATCTATCTCCCTCAATTTCTTCATATGTAAAATGGGGCTAATAATCCTTGTATTACCTACTTTCAGAGATGTTTTGGGAAAAGGGCCTTGTAAATCTTAAAACAGGCAACTAGATGGTTCAGTGGATAGAGTGCTGGGCCAGGAGTCAGGAAGACCAGTCAAATCTGACCTCAGACACTTACTAGTTGTGTGATCCTGGGCAAGTCATTTAACCTCTGTTTGCTGTAATTGACTAGAGAAGGAAATGGCAAAACATTTTAATATCTTTGTCAAGAAAATGCCACAGACAGTTTCATTATGCTATGGTCCACGGGGTGACAGAGCCATAACTGAACAGCAACAACAAACCTTAAAGTACTAGAAAAATGTCCTATTACTATACTATAAAATGAGAGGGATGAGCTTAATGGCTATTGTTAGATTAATAAATCAATAAGCAGGGGCGGCTAGGTGGCGCAGTGAATAGAGTGCCGGCCTCGGAGTTTGGATGACCCGAGATCAGATCCGGCCTCAGAAAATGAGCACCCACGCATAAATAATGACTAGCCATGTAACCTTGAGCAAGTTACTTAACCCCAATTGCTTTAAAAAAAAAAAATAAAAAAAAAATAAATCAATAAGCATTTATTAAAAGCCAGGTACCGTCCTGGGCATTGACGACAAAAAGACAAAAATTAAACAGAACCTTCTCTCCAGAAGATTCCATTCTATTGGAACACAGGAGCTATATATGTGTGTATATATATATATATATATATATATACATAGATAGATAGATAGATAGATAGATATAGATATAGATATAGATATACACATACATATAGTATAAACAGGATAAATTTTCAAAATGAACCAAGGTAGCTTAGAGAGGGATGGGATCAGCAAAAGTTTTGTGTAGAAGGTGGTGTCTGTTGGCAAAGTTGATAAAAAAGGGAAATGACAAATACTGGAAGGGCTCTGGAAAAAGACACATTAATATGTTGTTCATGGAGGTGTGAGTTGCTTTGGCCATTCTGGAAAGCAATTTTTAATATTCCCCCAAAGTTACTAAACTATGCATGACCTTTAACCTAGGGGTACTACTACTAGGTCTATTTCCCAAAGAGATCAAAGAAAAAAGGAAAAGACCCATAGGTACAAAAATATTTATAGAGGCTCCTTTTGTAGTGGCTAAGAACTGGAAACTAAGGCAAGGGGTGCAAGAGATATGTGTTGGGGAATGGCTGTACAAATTAAGATATATGGGTATAATACAATATCAGTGTGCCATAAGAAATTGTGAAAGAGACAGTTTCAGAGAATCTTGGGAAGCTAATCTAAGAAAATAGAACCAGGAGAACAATTTTATACAGTAACAACACTGTAACAACTCTGTAATACTCGGGAACTCTGATCTATGCAATCACCAGCCCTCAGTCCAAGAGGACTGATGTAGAATGCTCCCCACTTCCTAACACAGAGATGATTGACTCAGAGTACAGAATGAGACATATCTTTTTTGGACATGCACAATTTGAGAATTTGTTTGACTTGATTACTCTTATTTGTTACCAGGGTTTTGATTTTCTTTCTCCCCCACTCCCCACTATGAGAGGGGCAGGTGAGAGGGAGGGAAAGAAAATAGATTTTTGTTCATCAAAAAAAATTAAATTTAAAAAATATAAAAAGATGGTGCTTGAGCTGTCTTTAAAGTCATTCTAACATTCTATGCTTTATGTTCTAACACTCTTATGTTCTAAGTTTCTTTCCAGTCCTTACTCCAGTGCTCTTTTCAGATTTTTTAAGCATCATCACGTTTTTTTTTCCTTTTAGTCTGTTTCTTCTCTCACAACATGACTAATATGGAAATATGTTTTGCATGATTGCACATATATAATCCATATCAAATTGCTTTTACTGTTTTAAAGGAGGGGAAGAAGAGGGAGAAAATTTGGAGCTCAACATTTTTTGAAATGAAAGTTAAAAATTGTCTTTATGTATAATTGGAAAAAATAAAGTACTATTTATTTAAAAAGAAAAATCATCACATGGAAGTTTACTCTTCTGCTTGGTAGCATAAAACAGAACTAGAACCAATGGATAGTAGATATACATAAGGAGATAAATAGATAAATAGACATGGATATAATGGGAGGCAGGTTTTGGTTTGATCTAAGGAAGGAATTCCCAATAATTAGATTTTTCTAACAACAAAAAGAGCTGAGCAGTAACTTAAAAAAAAAGTGGAGTTCAGGTCAATTAGAAGAAGGAAACGAACATTTATTAAGCACCTACTATGTTCTTAACAGATGTTAGGTGTTTTACAAATATTTTCTCATTTGATCCTCACAAAAACCTAGGAGGTACTTCCTAATTGTGGAAACAGTGAGATTAAGTGACTTACCCAGTCACACAGTAAGTGCCTGAGATTGTATTTGAATTTAGGTCTTGCCACCTCTAGGCCTACCACTCCATTCACTGCACCACCAGCTGCTTCTAGATGGTTTTCTTCTTCTTAGGTTATCTGGTAGCCTCCTGAGGGCTTACCATATATGTGTGTGCCGGACTTCATTCAGACACTTAAGTGGCTTACCTCACTGCAGCCTAGAACTCTGGAGTTCGAGACATCTACCAGCTCCAGCCTCCCCAACAGCAAAGGTTATAGACATTTGCCACCATGCCTTTGAGCCCAATTAAATATTAAGAGGATTGGGATTTGTAAGGATTGGCCAGTAAAGGATAAAAATTTGGGACTGTGGTGATTCCCGAAATAGTCAAAATATGTCATGAAGGGGCTCTGACCTTCACGGGCAGAGAGAATGCCTACAATAACTGGTGGAATCACAAAATTTTTTTTTTTTTGGAGAAGGAAAAAGAAAAGGTGAGGCAGAAGGAAGAAAGATCAAGCAAGAGAAGGATGAAGAGTTTAGTCAACAAGCAAATCCATAATGGAATGTTCCTAGAACAGAAAAATATTGATAGGAAGGTTCACACCCCCCATAATGCTTTTCTCTAAGGGAGTACACATAGTGTCTACTCCCTAGTGAGTCCTAGTGTGAATTCAGATTTGGGGCTTGGGGTAAGAGAGGGATTGAGGGAAGTCAGCTTCCCATCTCTTTTAGGAGATTTTTGAGCAGAAAGCATCAGGCCTTATTTCTTCAATGCCTCCTTCCCCCAAGTTCATTAAGAAAGATAGTTCCAGCCCCAGCTACAGAGTTTCCAGCTTTCTTCCCAGAAAAAAAGTCTTGATTTCTTCCCCAACCTGATTTCTAGTTATCCCTCAGTAATATCCAAGACAATGGGAATATAAAGTCAAGCAGAGAAGAGATTCTGGGCTTAAAAGCTTGGGAATACAACAGAAGGAAACTGGATGGTCGGTCTCTGGTGTTTTTCCTCAGGAGAGGAAACGCTGAAAGCCTAGAGATAGATCTGGCCTTTGAGAGCATCTTCTGTAGACCCCACATCTGGGAGCAGGGCTGGCCATTGTAGTTGGAGAAGGGAGGTGTGAATGTATGTGTTAAATGCAGCCTGCATGCCTGAGAAAGGAGAGCTGTGCACACTCAGGATACTATATTTGAAGCTGGAAGGAACCTTAGAAATCATCTAGTAGAAATCATCAAAAAAACCTTTTAGTTCTTCCAACCTCCGCATTTTGTAAAGGAGGAAAATCCAGTGAGGGACAGTGTTTGAAGTCTTCTCCTCCTGCCCCATCTCTGCCCCACAAAGCCTAGCCTCAGAATGGCTCCTACCCCAATCCTTCTTCATTTCACTCCACTGCTTTCCTTCCCCTTGGACATTACTGAGGTAAAATTCCTTAGATATTATGAAGGAGGCCCATCGATGCAGAGAAGTTCTCACAGGTACCCAGAGACAAACATGGAGGGGTGAGGCGGGGGTGGGAGTGGTTTGTTTGGTTTTTTTAGGTGGGGTGGGATGGGGGAAGAGGAGTTCTGGAATGCTGAGGGCTGAAGATGGGCTGGGTAGGAATAGACTGTTCCTCACTCTTTCTTCTCAGGGGCTGGTTGATTAAACTCCTGATCAGACGCCTCAGACAATGGCGGTCTGTCCTGAGTGCTTTTGGGGCAGCAGCTCATCCGTATGCAGAATGACTGCCTTCCCCCACCCCCACCCTTCCCCATTCAGGCCATGGAAACCAGGGAGGGGGAGAGATTTTCACAGGCCGTTGGCCCATTTGCATAGCCCAACTTGTCTCCAGCAGACATTGGATGGCTTTGTTTATCAGGCCTACAGGGAATGGGGGAGGGGGGAGCAAGAGAAGGGGGAGATAGGTCTGGAGGAGTGAGAGGATGGGGAGAGGAGGGAGCTGGGGAGACAGACAAGATGAGAGGCAGAGACAAAGACAGACAGAGAGACAGACAAACACAGAAGGCCAGAGAAAGAGGAGAAAGGAGGAGAGTATTGAAGAGAGAAGGGGGAGGGAGAGGAGGAAGACTGAACCCGTGAGATTTGGGGTGAGCCAGACAGTGGGAGGGGGGCAGTCATGAGGGAGACCACGCAGAGGTCTCAAGCCCAGCCAAGTTTGTCTTTCTTTCCCTCCTCTTTCTCCCTCCATCCATCGTCCTCACTTTGGACACCCATGCCGTGTCTAATGCTTCTCTATCTGGGACACTGGTTGGTTTGTCGTGATGTGAATTCCAATAGGCTGGACTTTCAAGTCCTTTCCCAGGCTGTTGGAATGGAATCTAGAAAGTGGATTCCCCAAGAGGTCAAATTCTCCAGCTCTCTGCTTCTGGGCCTTTTCTCTCTCTTATCAAATCTTACACGAAAGAGGTCCCTTCCCCAGCCCTCTTTCCATGTTCTTGGAACTCTCACCCCTGAGAACTTAAGTCATCTTCAGCACACTTTCAGCATCAACTCCTAATCTGAGTGTCAGGGTCTTCAGTTCAAACTCTACACCATTCGGGAAAACCTGCCTCATCTACCACATCGTACCTTCACCCACCTCTGAGCCTTGACCCAGATTGTTTTCTGAATGGTCTTCCCTCTCAACCTGATTCCTCCCCTCCTTAGTAACGCCGAATCACTATATCCCTTTCCAGGATGCCTCAGACACTCTCCCTGACTCTGGCTCTGCTTCCCTCAACCTCTTCCCACCTATTACACCCACTGGCATCCAGAGCCATCTCTTATTATCCCTGTGTGTTTTTCTATTGGTGTTCTAGGCGTGGGTCCCTTCTCGCCTATCGAACTTTGGACTCCCCACGGGCAGGGACTGTCTCCTCCTCCCTCATTATCCACCTTCTCCTCCTCCCTGCAAACCCCAAAGCCTAGGCCTGGAGGAGCTGGCTCTGTACTGTTGGAATGAGACTGAGTTCAAGGGCAGGGTGAGTGTCCAATTGTCCTTTATTGTTGGGAATAATGGCTGTAATCAGACGGGACATCTTAAGGGACAGCCTGCCTAATTGTCCTAGAGAGGTGAAGAAGAAACACCCCTCCACCCCCTGCTCCCGTTCAGCTCGTTGACCTGTTCATTGTCACCCCCTGACCCAGCCTGAATAGAAAGGCCAGTCTGGAGAGAAAATGGCGTGGCTAAAAGAGAAGACAGACTAACATGTGGGTTTGAAGTGGAAGGGAAAACACTATCCTGGGCACCAGGAGCAGAACTAGAGGAAAGAGGACACAAGGTCTTGCACATGACGTACAGTACAGTGTAGGGGAAGGAGCTCTGGATTGGGGGCTAGGCAGAGAACACTGGTTCAATCCTGACTCTGGTAATTACTAGTTTGTGCTCCTTGACTTTCAGCTGATCTGTAAAATGATGCTGGATGAAATGATTTCTAAGGTATCTTATAGTTCTAAATCCTCCAAGGTCCCTGATCTCAGAAAATTCCTACTGTGATGGGGAGATGTACACACTTCCTCCTTCTCCTCCTCCTAGACCTCTTTAATTGTAAAAATTAGCTATGAGGCAATCAGGGTTCATCTTAAAGGTCATACCTCAATTTACTTTTGCTCTCCCCCATAACCTCTTCTGTCTTAAAACATCTTTGCTGACTTAGCCTCTTTCTATATTTCACTAAGTAATTTGAATTTGTAACACATACATCCCTCCTATTCCCTTCATGTTCAACGGTTCCTGAATTCTTACCCACCCCCACCTCCTCCAAGCACCCTTCAATTGACCCGATGAGAGACAGTAGCTTTCCTTAGCCTCATCCTGGGACAGGGCTCCTCCAAATCCTTCTCTTGTCTCCCCTCCTCTTATATTCTTTTGCCCTCCTTTCCAATAAATATTTATCCTACAACACATACACTTTTGTGGGGTATATAACATTTCACTCTATAATCACTGGTATACCATTTGCGGTCTCTCTGCCATATGTCCTCTATATTTGCCAATAATAGTTTGTCTTCTTCGTTGTGATGGCAAGACCTAAGAAGTCTGAGACCCAGATTACATCACTCCTGTACACTGCCTCTGGTACCTGTAGGAAGAGTTTTCTCCTTCCTCAAATTATCTTGTATTCACTTATCCATTTATGTGTATATCCCCCAGTAGAATGTCAGCTCCTTGACAGCTGGGACTGTGGTTCACCCTTGAATCTTTGGTGCTGGAGACAGTATTTCACAGAGAGAGCTAAAAAAAATAGTCCTTGCTTTTTGGTGTTATGTTAGAGGTTCCTTCAGTGGAAAAAGCCCAAGACTTCAGGTCAGAAGACCCAGGGACTTTGCCACTGTGTGACCCTAGGCAAGTCGCTGCCCTTCTCTAGGCCTCAGTTTTCCCATTTGTAAAATAAAGGGATTAAATAAAGGTTCTTTCCAGGTCAAATGCTGTGAATCTGGCATTTATAGTCCATCACAATCCAGCCTTATTTCAGCCTTTTCCTTTTCACACACTCCTGTGTTCCAGCCAAACCTGGAACTGGTCCTGGATCTCACTTTCTCCAGGCCATCCCCTCAGGCCTACTTCCTCTCCATGTATTAAAATCTCTCTTTTCCTCTAAGTACCATCTCTTCTGTGAAGCTATCTCTGATCCCACACAAGAGAATAAGGGAGAATAAGGATTTACATTTGTTGCTATTCAGTTGTTTCAGTTGTGTCTGACTCTTTGTGACCCCATTTGGGATTTTCTTGGCAAAAATACTGGAGTGGTTTGCCATGTCTTTCTCCAGCCCATTTTACAGGTGAGGAAACTGAAGCAAACAGGGTTAAGTGACTTGTTCAGGGTCATCCAGCTAAGAAGTGTCCGAGGCTAGATTTGAACTTAGGAAGATGAGTCTTCCTGATTTCAAGCACAGTACCCTATCCACTGAGCCACCCAGCTGCCCTAAGGATTTACATGGCCCCGATTATGTGTCAGGCACTGTGCTAAGAGCTTTACAAATATTATCTCATGTGGTCCTCACAACAAACCTGGGAGGTAGATGCCATTAATATCCCCATATTACAGTTGAGGAAATTGAGACAAAGGTTAAATGACTCGCTTAGGGTCTGGCAAGTGTCTGAGGTCATATTTGAACTCAGGTCTTCCTGAGTCCTGGCCCAGGGCTCTATCCACTGAGACATCTAGCTGCCAGTGGGCTCCTAATAAGTGTTGATTGAATTGAATTGAAAAGACAGGATGGATTTGAGTTGGTGGGAAACATTTTCCAAAGAGAGACACAATGAAACAAGGGAGTGAAGGGAAGAACTGACTCCCATGTCCTTGGCCATCTGGGCTAGAATTTGAATGTACCCTTCTTTGTAGAGGCAGAGGAAGCCTGGAATGACATTAGGAGAGGGAGCTGGGCCTAGAGCCTTTGGCCCTAGGCAGAAGTGTGATGTCCTCTTCTGCCTGCCTTGGGGCTCCCTCTAGTGGCCACCATAGGTCAGTGATGTAGCAGAGGTTTCTGAGAAGGAATCCAGGTTCACAAGAGAGGCCTCTATGGCCTTCAGGCCTTCTTCCCCCCTCCCTTCTTCCCCCTCCACTCCTGGGGTATCTCTGCCTTTCCAATCTCTACATAATACCCCATTCATTCTTCCCGCCCAGGGAAAGAGGTTTCAATCAGGTTAGGGGCCAGTTCAGTCAAGCAACTGGGTCCATGAATCTAGTCTGGCATCCCCTGGGGCTCCATTTTCTTCATCACTCATTTCATAGCAAGTGGACTTTGTTGTCACATTAGGGAAGGTGAAAGGATAAGGCATTTCAGCAGAGTGGAAGGAGGTTGGGTCATGGGAAGGCCTTCCAAGATTCCATTGAATTAGGAGAAGTGACAGATATGTACAAACGATGCAGTATTTAATCACCTTCATAGTCTCGGTCTTCAATAGCCTCAGGTTAAACATTTCACTTGGTTCTGTGACAGGGGATAAATAAATCAACCTCTCAAGTCTGAGACAGGCAGACGAAGTGGGGGTGGGAGGGCATTTATCAGCCGATTGACTGTCATCCCCCTCAATTCATACCTGCCCTATGAGTACCCCATCCAGCCCTTCCAAGTGCTCTTTCCCCACCCATTCTCATCTCTGTCTGTGCCCCTGCCATTGAAGGTTTCCTGGCCCAGCCCCTGCAATCTTTTCCAAACGAGGATTGTTCTTAATTAGTGAATACTTCTCTGTTTGCAGCAAGTGACATCAAAGAACTTCCCAACAAAAGAGGTGAGGAAGAGCCTCTCCCATATTCATTAGTCATAATCCACCCTCATCACCCCTCAGAGAGGCCCCGTAGAAGGCCCCATGCCCCAAACACGAATGATAATTCTTGCAAAGGGTCACAGTTTAGGCCTGGGTCTCTGCGTCCTCAGACCTCAAGTGTCCCTGGACTTCATCTTCATGCTCAAGAGGGACCTGGAATATAGAACAAAGATAGTCGATGAGGGGAAAGAGGAAAAGGGTCAGGGGAAAAGCATCTTGGACAGGGTACAAGACATGGGGCTCTGGGGATGGGAAGTGATTTTCCCACCATCTCTAGTATCCTTTCCACATTTAAGATGAGAACATGACTGATGTGAAGATACATTTTACATGATTGAACATATATAACATATCAAATTGTTTACCGTTTTAGGAAGAAAAGGAGGGGAGAGAGGGAGGAAGAAAGATTTGGAACTCAAAATTTTGAAAAAAGTGAATGTTAAAAATTATCTTTACATATAATTGAAAAAATAAAATACTATTAAAAATAAGATGAGTGAGAGCTGGGGAGGGGCAGGAAAACAGCAGAAAGCAAAGAATCGATTTGAGAAAGGGAGGATGTTAGGCCACAAACAAATGGGAATGAGAAAGAAAAAGATAGTCAGTGAGAGTAGAACATCATGGTGGTGAAGGAAGAGCCCTGTGGAGCACATCTCCAGAATACAATTATATTATACCTCCCAATAGATCTGGTCCTCATAACACTGGGAATCAGGAGGGGAACTCAGGCAGGGGAGCCTCAGCAGAAGCCCTGAGAAGAGAAGGGGGAGGGTGTGAAGTTCCTCATATAGGCACCATGTGTTGGGGGGGGGGGGTTTGGGGAGAGCAGGTTTAGGGAGAGCACCACAACAACAAAGACTTGGAGAGGAAGAAAAGACCCAAAGAAGATGAGGAAATGACAAGGAAAATGAGCTGCAAAGTAAAAAGAATTGTAATTATGTATCCTGGACTTGAGAAAACCAGAGGAAATGAAATCACACATCTGATTCTTCTGCCATACACGAGAGAAGAGTTCAGACTGAAGGAAGGTCTGCCTGAAGTCTATTTCTCTAAGAGACTTTCAAACAAGAAAGAATCACTATTGATTTCATGAGGAAGGGGAGTTGGGCATGATGATCTTTGCATGGCAGCTCTAATGTCTTGGGAAGCAGTGTAGAGTAGCAGAACATTGCACTAGAAGCCAGAACTCCTGGGCTCTGGCTTTGGCTCTTCTACTAATTCACTATGTTGGCTCCAGGCAAGTCCCTTCTCTGGGCCTCAGTTTCCCATCTTTAAAAGTGATGGGGCCAGGTGTGGTGGTATACACCTTTGTAATTCCTTCTCCTGGGGTGGCCAAAGCTGGTGGACACTGGACAGCAGTAGAGCTAGAGCCAATCAGGTGTTCTCACCAAGGCCAGCACCAATATGGGTGAGCCCTAGTGAGCGAGGCCACCAGGATGCCCATGGGGGGGTGAACTGGTCAGGTTGGAAATGGAGCCAGTCAAAGTTCCTATGCCAATCGACAATGAGGATCAGGACTGTGAGTGGCCGCTGGGCAAGAAAGGGAGACTCAGTTTCAAAAACACTAATCAAAATGACAGGATTGGGTTTATTGATCTTTTAGTTCACTTCTAGCTTTCTGACATGTTGATTCTACCTCCTCTCCCCAGCCCCATTCACTCTCTGCCTAGAGCCTCCATTCCTGTTGCCTGAGGTGGAGCTGCCCTCTGGTGGAGATACAGGGCAAAGCTTGGAAGGTTTGGGTTCCATAGAAAGCTATGACATTCACCTTCGGACATCAATCATGTCCCTCTGGCTCCGGATGTCATTTTATCCCTTCTTTGTATCTGTGCTGGGCCAGAAAGTCTTTTCTCGTCTCCAAGTTATATGGGGATGGGAATCCCACCACACCATCCCGCCATCACCGTGCTGTCTAACCCACATCCCTCCTACTCCTTCCACACTAAACCCTATAAATATGGAACCTCATAGCTTCTCTCTCTAGAGAATCCCCACGGACAGTATTGGATTCCAGTGTGACAACCCTTTTCTTCTCTGTCCCCTGACTCCTCCCATTTCATATAACCATCCCCCATCCCTTTTTTCTTTCCTCCCAGGATCACAGTGAACCAAGGATAGTAGATAGTGGGGATGAGGGCTCCTCACTCACCTCCAATTCCTCCACCCAATGAAGCCAACACCAGGGTTACAAAGAGCCCAAAGAGTTGATATACAGCCTGAGATGTTGCACTTCGATGGCCTTCAGCAATCAGGGGAAATACACTTTCCAAGCTGAAAGAAAAACTTGGGATTGGAGCTAAGACACTCCAGAAAGACTAATGGTGACTATAGGAAGCGTGGGTCCCTAGAGCAGTTTAGTGTATTCTGATGCACAAAAAGAGATATTGAAAAGACACCCATCAACATCTGTGCCTGGGAGGTAGCAAAGGACACATTACCCCAAGTGACCACTGGTAAAAGCATACTCTTCCTTGATGTGGACAAACTCACCCATCTCCATAGGTTTGATGGGTGGCCAGCCCAGCCACAAGAGCACCAAGGAGGGCTCCCAGAACCCCTGGCATCCCATGGAGGTTATGGACTCCACACGTGTCTTGCACTTTGAACTTTGACTCAAGAATGGGCTGAGAAACACCAAGGAGAGACATTACACAAATAAACGAGTGTCGCTGGAGCCCGATCCACCCTGTTCTGTTCTCCCCCAATCTCTCCTTTCACAGAATCAATGTTAGAGCCAGTCGAATACTATGATTTTACAAATAAGAAAGCTTGGGGCCAGGGAAAACTGAATTGACTTGCCCAAGGTTACACAGGTAGTTAGATGGCAGACAGGACATAAACCCAGTTCTTTTGACTCAAATACAATGCTTTCTACTATGCCATACTTCCTCCTCCCTAATCCCTTCTTTCCCCGCCATAAGACCAAACCCCAGGGTGACTTGTTAAGCACTAAGTTTATGGACTTGGGGCAGGACATTTGAGTTCTAGCCTTAGGTTGTAGCCTCCTTCAACATCTTGGTTTTGCCAGGATGAAGAAAAATAACTATACCATGAGGAACTTGTATCCCAAGGTAGAGATGGTCCCAGCCAGGAATCCAGCAATCAGGGCCCCAAAAGGTGTAATCATCATTTCCCCAGAAGTCCCCACAACCACCCCACCTGCCAGCGCTGCATTCTGGATGTGGACCTGAGAGTATATTGGGGAGGGGAGATGGAAGTTAAAATGATAGCTGTCAGCAGAAAAGCCTTTCTAAGATCATCACATTCATCCCCTGTCTCAGTGATCAAGAATTCCCCCTCAGTCCCATCACACTTCTGTCTCCTCCCACCCCAAGGACTCCCCTGATATGGTACTTTCATTCCTAAATATCCCTCTTACATTCTCTTTTGGGGGGGGATGGGGGGAGGCAAGGTAATTGGGGGTAAGTGATTTGCCCAAGGTCACACAGCTAGTTTTGTGTCTGAGGCTGGATTTGAACTTGGGTCCTTCTGACTCCAGGGCCAGTGCTCTAGTCACTTCGACACCTAGCTGTTCCCCCCCCCCTTTTTTTTTGGAGCCCTCTTACATTCTGACCTCCATATCTCCTGCCATCCCTCTCCATTACCATCTGTGTAGATGGAGCCCAATATGTCCTATTCAAATTTCTCTTCCAGAGAATCTCCCTTTTAGTCAGCCAAATGGTGTATCCTAATTCTCCAAGCTCCCCTCCCCTTTGCATTCCCAGCACTTCTCTTCCCATGGCTGTCCTCTGTTCTTTTAACGGCATGGGCTGAGGAAGAGAAGCAATTATAGTTAAAACTTCGTCCTGCTGGATATTCTTACCATATCCAGCTTCCCTTCTCTGCTGAGGAGAGCTGATAAAGCAAAGGTGCTCAAGGTGCTGGCTCCCAGGGAGTAGTACGTGTTCAGGGCTGTTCGGTGCTGACCATCCCCAGTATTTGTGGGGGCTGAGTTGAAGCTTGGCCAAAAGATCCACAGGAAGATGGTTCCTATAAAGCAAGAGAAGGGAACCATTTTTTTCTCTCAAGTACCACACACACACACACACACACACACACACACACACACACACACACACACAACGGACATACAACACAGACACACCATCAACTGAAGACCACAAATTTTTAAAATGAATTCAGAATGTTGTTTTTTGGAAGCAAGAAATATAAGAGATACATTTGTGTCTGCCAGTCTTTCAATTAGACATGCCCCATGGGAAAAAGAATGGTTCAGAAAATACTGTAAAAGATGCAGTTTCTGATGACTTTACGACACTGATCTGTCACAGCTAGGTTCTTTTGCTGTTTCTTTGTCCCAGATTTCTGGCAGCTCAGTAACATGCCTTTTCCCTGCTTCTCTATCCTGGGAAACACACCCATAGACTCAAAACTAAAGGAATGCAGAGACAACCCAACAGCTGTGACTAGAACCCACCTGTCTCCCCACTCTGTCTCTGGTCCAAGTACTATCACCTCCTGAACAAGCAGTGTGATGAGGACCAGCCTTCAAACCACAGCCCTGAACATGTTGCCACTGGAGGCTGGATGTAGGCCATCACCAATATGTTCAAGAAAAGTGGTACATTTCTTAGCACCACTTACTATAGCAGCCCTTTTCTTGCCCTCACAGGTCACTTGCACTACCTTCCTTGTTGTACCAATCATGAAATACAAGTGCACATGAGTCAACAAGTAATAGAGTTTTAACGTTTGCAACGCACCATAAATATATACTAATCTGAATATAGAACATTTTATGATCCTCTTTTAGAATTAAGAATAAAGAACATAATATTCAATGAATGCAAATAGTATTAAAAGATATACTTCAAGTCTGTATTATGTTCTGTTAAGGGAGAAAGAAAGAAAAACAGAAATAAACTGAGGTGTTCTATATGTTTTAACACATGCTTAAAAGGGCGGCTAGGTGGCGCAGTGAGTAGAGTGCCGGCCCTGGAGTCAGAAGGACCTGAGTTCAGATCCGGCCTCAGACACTTAACCCACACAAACAAAAACCTAGCCGTGTGACCTTGGGCAAGTTACTTAACCCCAATTGCCCTAAAGGGGTGGCTAGGTGGCGCAGTGAGTAAGAGCGCCAGCCTTGGAGTTGGGATGACCCAAGATCCAATCCGGCCTCAGAAAATGAGCACCCACGCATAAATAATGACTAGCCCTGTAACCTTGAGCAAGTTACTTAACCCCAATTGCTTAAAAAAAAAAAAAAAAGAAAAAGAAACAGGTCTCTGAGTGAGAAGAATAGAACCAGGAGAAATTTGAACACAATCACAGACACAACATATGCGTAATGACCAATTATGACAGACTAGACTCTTCTCAGCAATGCAATAAGTCAATCCCAAAAGACTCATGATGGAGAGAGATGCCTACATCCAGAGAAATAACTAGAAAGAACTGAGTTTGAATCCTGATTGAAGCAAACTACTTGATCTTTTTCTTTTTCTTGTTTGGTTTTTTTTTTTTTAACTATTGCAAATATTTTAATAAGTGTTCTCTGCAAGGCATTTAAAACACCAGTTTGTGAGGATAAACTCCATTGGAGAGAGAGAAGACAGAACGCAGGTAGCCACGGAGCTGAGGAATTTTCTTGATTTGGGGTAGAATCTGAGAGTCTACTGTTTTCTGATCAGCCTTGCGCTGCTCTGTAATCTCGTATTTCTCTTTTTCTGTGTCAAAAATCTCTCCTTCTTGGTGTCTAGGTTTACGGAGCCTCTTCTTCTTGAAGTAAGCATCAGTAAGATGATTTGGAATTTTCACACCTGAAAGGTTAACTCGGGTAGAAGTGGCAATGACAAATTTCTGATGGGTCCTTCTCAGAGGAACACGGTTGATGGTCAGAGGTCCAGTCACCAGTAGCAAGCCACTAGCCAGTTGCTTTAGGAAAACCACGTGCTTGCCTCTGTGGCAGCCAGTGAGCATGATCAGAACCGTACCGGGCTTGATGCTAGCTCGAAGTCTCCTCACATGCTGGCTAAAGGGCTTTTTGCCATGACTTAGCAGCTTTCTAGGCACATCCTCAGTAGGGTAATACCTAGGCATTTTGTGAATCTTTACCACTCGAGTTCCTCCATTCTTATCACCACCAACAGGCTTTGAGATAGTAGCAGGCACTTTGTCTTTCTTCTTCCTTTCGATCCGGGTTTTGGGGGCAGCATATTTCCGCTTGTACATGGCTCTCCGGGAATACATGGCAGACCTGGAGTATCTACCGATCCCTCGGGCCAGGACGGGGTTCCGACTGCAATGCTTTTGAGACTTTTTGAACTTTTCAGTGACATCTTCCTTTTTTTTCTCTTTTTTTTCCTTTTTGACCTTCTTTTCCTTAGGTGGCTTTTGGTCTGCCATCTTGAGAGACGGGAAAGAGCTTTCTTGTTTGGTTTTACTTCCTCTTTACCATTTTTCATTCCATCTCGTACAATCCGCCTTTGTAACCTGACTAATGTCTAATGTGAAAGTATTTGCAGATCCTATACTTGATTGCGTGCGGTCACGGGGGGGGGTGGGGAGGGGAGGGAAGGAAAGAAAATTTGAAACTCAAGGAATTACGGAATTGAATCTTGTAAACGAGAAGTAAACAAACAAATTAATAAAGACAAAAAAAATAAAAATAACAAAAGAAACAGGTCTAAGATAGAGACTAACTGAAGGACTTAGTAAATAATTCCTCCTGAATGGTAAAAAACAAACTTTTATTAGCAACAATAACACATTTATGGTACATATTACAAAGGACTTTATATATAGTTTATCCTCACAACATCCCTATGAGGTAGATAGTACAAACATTAGTATTTTCATTTAACACACAAGGAAACTAAGGATCAGAGAGATGATATAACATGTCCAAGGTCATACAACAGGTAAAATACCAGGTCAGAACTCAGACCCAGTACTCTTTCCACTATGCCTTGCTGTATAGCCCTGGGCTCCATAGATAGAAGAGGGAGCAAGGAATCCCACACTTGTGCCTCATGTTACACTGTCCCCTATAGGAGAAGAAGATAATCCATGGAAACTGGAGGAGTCTGGGTAATTGTCATAGTCTGTCTTTGGAGTTTCATTTTGAGTGGAATATATGGAGTAAAGAGAACAAAAGGGGCTTTTGTGGCCACTATGGTGGCTTGACTAACCACAACTGGAGAGTAAGGCCCTAAGTACTTTTGTCCTGGAGAGGGAAGGCTACAATAATTAACCTGGTCAAGTTCACACTGAGCTCTGACCCTGGAACTTTCAGCACTGAGGCAAAGGCCACAACAACCTTGGGATCTTGTTGAGACACCAGAGCTGCAAACTGCAGTGTAACTCCTAATTGAGCTGTAAAGATTGGCTAGGCTGACACTTACTTGAAAATTAGAGCAATTTGGAGGAAGTGTGTTTAGGAAGCAGCACATGAAAAGTACATCCATTATTGTTTTCTGTTCCTGTTTTGTTTTCATAGCAGTGCCACAGACTCAAAGAACGAAAAAACTGGTTTTATCGATAAACAATAAAACTTCAAGATCATCTAGCTCGGAGAAAAAATGAATCTGAGAGAAGTAAAGTGACTTGCTCAAGGCCAAATAAGGTGAGTGGCAGAGTCAGGATTGTATTCTGGTTCTCTGGCCTCCCTATCATTTCTACTATTTCCTCTGATCATCTTTGTTATCTGTGTGAGGTTTATAGTACCTAATAAGAAAACACCACCACCTGTTGGCAAAAATTTTGAACAGTAGATGGAACATTCAAATCTATATATTAACTGAAGAGAGCACACCTATGAAGTCTAAGGAGTCTTAAGGAAGTGCCAATGAGATGAGATCCTAGAAATTATTAAAAACAAAGATCCAAAAGATCTTACATAAGAATCTGAAAAGATCTAATGAATGAATATCAGAAGAGAAGATCCTCTGAATGAAAATGAAGATATTTAAGGACCAAAATATTCAAGACAGGAGTCGCATATGATACATGTTTTTAGGCTTTTTCAATGCGTTGATTGGTTGTGCTGATTTGTTCCTCTTCTTTTTCCTTTAGTCTTTAAAAAATACTATTTGTTATATGGGATGGCTCATTGGGAAGTAGGAGAGGAAGGACATAGGGAGGAAAACTATGATGATGTAAAAAAAAAAGAAGACTAATAAAAACTTATTTTTAAAAGACTATTATATTGAGAATCTGGATCTTGCCCACAGAAGGATCATTAAAGGTCATGTATTTCAACTCCTACATGATCAAAAATACTTTCTCCAATATTCTTGACCCTTTTTCAGTCTCTGCTTTAAAATGTTCAGTTATGAAGAAATCACAACTTCCGGAGGCGACCCATTCTACTTTTGGACAGCATTAAGTTTTTCCTTACATAGAATTAATAACTTTTTGTGCACTTGTACAAAAGTTGTCCTTTAAAAGAGGTACAGTAACTATACTTTTGAAAAACTTTAAAAAAATAAATGGTATACCTTACCTGTTTTTCCCCAGGTGCTTCTCAAAACACACCTATGTATTTTTACTCCTTCCCAAGAATGCTTCCAGCAGACATTAAAGGATTATGGTCTGAATGGAGCCTTGACCCAGGGGCATTTGTCAAGTCTTGGTCCCCACCAGGCCATGCAGGATATACTGGGGCTCTCTCTGCCCTCAGCCCTGCCCTGACACCTTACCAATCATAGCAAAGAGGTCCGAGTGGTAGATGGAGCCTTCGAGGTGTTTGCTCTTGTCCAGGTGTGATCGGTAAAGAACTCTGGAGAGAACAAGCCCAAAGTAGGCACCAAAGGTGTGGATGGTCATGGAGCCCCCAGCATCTTTCACCTGGTAGGAAAGAGACTGCTGAGAGAGGGAGCAGTGTTCCACCTGCTTCTTCCTCCTTCCCCAACCTCTTTTCACTTTTTCCCACCCCAGAATTTTCACTCAGACTGGTTCCCTGCACCAAATGCCCACCTCACCTCCCCTTGCAGAAAAACCAACCATATCCACACTCCCTTTTCCTGAAAACTTCTCAGATCTAACATATTACCTTTACTACTACACACCCTAGGGAAGTTGGGAGAAGAAATAATTGTAGGCTCTCACCGCAAGAAGATTGAGGAGGATGAATTCATTGACCCCAAACAGTGTCACTTCCAGTAGAGACATAAGCAGCAGCTGTACAGGGCTTGTCTTGCCCAACACGGCCCCAAATGAAATCAGAACAGCTCCAGTGCAAAAATCAGCATTGATCATGCTGGGAAGAATGGGAGATTGGGAGGTAGGGTAAGGAAGAGACAGTTGTGGAGAATAGGATGAGATAGCCAAGGACATACAGAAGGAAAACATTAGCATCAGAGAAAAACTGGAGGAAAACTAATTCCTGCCCAGAGCTAGAAGGAAACAATGCCTCCAATTTATATGGTTCTTTTCAGTTTCCAAATAGTCTAAAAACCCTTCTCATTTGAGCCTAACTACATGCTGTGAAATAAGCATTACCATGTTATCACCATCTGCCAGAGAAGAAACCGAGACCAAGAGAAATGAAGTGGATAGATCAGGATCATATTAGCTACCAAGAGGCAAATGATAGACTAGAGCCCAGGTCTTCTGACCCTAGTTCTAGTACTGGAGCTTAAAAAAATCAGTCTAGGAGGAGAGCTGAAACAAACTGGGTAGGGGGAGCAGAGGAAAAAGAAAGTGGGTATCAAACAAAATAGAAAAGAAAACTAAGGGTGGAATTAAAAGAAATTGAAATTAAAGAAATCAAGCCATAGAATAATAGATAAGACAGTGGACCTACACAGGAATTAGGCAACAAGCTTAAAAACTTTAATTAGCTTCTGTCCCTCTTTTCAGTTTCTTTTGTATAAGAGATCTTTGGGGCTAGAGTTGTGATTCAGGAAAGCTTTCTAGAGGAATAGATGTTGGAGGTTTCTATACAAATGTTATACCTGTGCCTACAAGTTACCATATGGACTCCTAAATGTGGCCCTAAAGGAAAAGGAAAAGAGGGGAGAAAGCACTTTCCCATCTTTCATCACCACCCCCTCACCTTTCCACACCAATGTAGATCTTGCCTCCATGAAAGGAGTGGAGGAAACCCTGGACCAGAGTGGACCACTGCAAAGAAAAGGCTGACAAGAGAAAGTTGAAGCCAATGCTGCTGAACCCATAGCGCTGGAGGAAGGTCATTAGAAAACCAAATCCAATGAAGATCATGGTATGGACATCTTGGAAACCTGAGGGGGAGGGAGAGTCAGATCAGACACTTGGATCTGAAAGAAACACCACTAGGGGCAGCCTGGGCCTGGTTAGACAGAGTGCCCCTGAAATCAAAGGAAGGTGCTTACTCTGCCCTTCTTCCTTCCAGGGCTCTCTGAATGACCCTCCAGCTCCTGCCCCTGTTTCCATGCTGCTTTCTCTTCTTCAGACCGGCCTGAGCTGCCTCAGAGCTGGACAGTGAACCTATAAAACTCCCCAAGTGTGTCTGGGGGTGGGGGGATGAACCATTTCACCTTGTCCTTTGTACCTTCCAGAGCCTGACAGCTTAATCCAGTATGACTTAGTTGAGTCTTGGGTCTCCCTAAAGGAGGGGTTCTTTGCCCTTTTTGTGCCATGGACCCCTTTGGCAGTCTGCAAAAGCCTATAGAACTCTTCAGAATAATATTGTCAAATACACAACAAACATAGGATTACAAGAAAAATCAATTATATTGAAATAAAAATGTAACTTTTCCCAAGTTCACAGATTTCTCCCCGGAAGTCTATTCACAGACCCTTTGGCTTAATAACCAGGAGAGGACTGGGTTTCCATCCCACTTTGAAGGGCAGGAAAATTTGGACTGTTCTTTTGGGAATATTCCCTACCACACTTGCCCTGTCCCCATGTCTCTCACATTCCCAGCTGTTTAGATGTTGCTTAACCTTCATCTGCCTTGGTCCAGTGCCCACATTTTCATTCCCACTGTAGAGACAGAGCTGGGTGGGGTTCCCTCCTCTCTCTCACTCCTCCATTCCAGCATTTCTATCTTATGGGAAGTCCTGCTGTCTAAACTCCACCCACTTCTGACTTAGTACTCGGTTTCTCCTCTTTGCTCCCATTTTGGTATATTCCCCTTTGGCCTACATTTATATGCCAATTTCATAAACTTTATATTATTTGCACTCAAAAAAGTAGCAGAAACACTGATAATAAAAATAACTTATTTAGCTTAGGAATGTAACATTTGACTTTCTATGAGCAAAATTATATTACTTTTCCTACTTTAGCTAGACAGATATTAAAATGAGTTTGCATTCATTAAGTGAGGGGAGTTTCCAGATCTAGACTGAAATCCAGAGGAATGGATTCATTTGGGAAGAATTTTCCCTATTATGCATATAGAAACTAATAGAGGCCTACCAATTATGTCCAATTTGGTACTTCTTCTGGGTCTGAGAAGAGAGAGCTGAACTGAACAAATGTTGTCTTGGTTGTTTTCTGTAGGCTTTGAAATGACCACAGGATGATGAGTGCTGGTCAAGCTGACCACAAAACTTTAGCTAGTTCCCAGCGCCATCTTTCTGGGGACCTAAGATCAGTCCACACAGCCATGCTAATAATAGCAAAGACCTTTAGTTTGGCGATGTCCATGTGACAAAGTAAAGGAAACAAGAAATGTAACCCCACCCCATCATCTCTCTCCCAGGTACAAATGAAAAGTTCACATAAAACTCTACACACAGGAAGCCACAATGAAAGCCAGCCTCCTACCTAAATCAATTTGCAAACACTTATTGAGTGTCTGCTGTGTTCAGAGCTTAAGGATGGCTGCTAGGGGAGATTCCCCACCCCCGGGGAACTCACAGGGTGGTACACACACACACACACACACAATTTTGATATATAGTATGACATGATAGCAACATTGGAAAAGTGTGAAAAGACATACATGAAGTCAGAGAGAGGAGGAATATCAACACTGTAGGTGTCAGAAAAAGCTTTGTGAATGGGGAGTCATTTCAGTTAGACTTTAAAGAACAGGTATTGAAGGGAATTTATAGGGACACAGATTTAAAGCTACAAGAGCCTTTAGAAGCTATTTAGTCCAATCCTCTGTTTCACAGATATGGAAACAGGCCTAGTGGAGTTAAGTCCCATAGCTAGTAAGTGACTAGGTAGGATTTAAATCAAGGTCTCCTGGCTCCATAGTCTTTCTATTATAGCACACAGCCTCTATTCAACAGTTTAGGAGGAAAAGGAATAGTGCAAGCAAAGGCATATAAGTGAAAGAGAAGAGGTGTGTGTTCAGGGTCCAGAAGAGTTAACCTCTTATGAGAGGATAACACCAGAACAGCAGAGTAGCACTAGATCGTGAAGAGCCTTGAATGGCAGGCCAAGGAGTTTGAACTCAAGTAGGCAAGAAGGAGACAATGAAGGCGTTTGAGGAGATGTGTGATATAACTGGGTCTATGAAAAGAAAGAATGATCTAATAACCTCAAGAATGGGTTGGAGGGCAGCTAGGTGACACAGTGAAAAGAGCCAGGAGGACCTGAGTTCAAATCCAGCCTCCGACACTTAACATGTACTAGCCATGTGACCTTGGGCAAGTCACTTAACCCCAACTGCACTGCCTTCCCCCCTCCAAAAAAAAAAGAATGGGTTGGGATTAGAAGAGAGTGGGGGCAAGAAGAACTTTCATGAGTGTGTCAGTCAATAAGCATTTATTAAACACCTACTATGTGCCAGGCACTGGGCAGCTAAGCTAGGTAGTACAGTGGACAGGGTACTGGGCCTGAAGTCAGGAAGATTCATCTTTCTGAATTCATATCCAGCCTCAGACACTTACCAACTGTGTGACTCTGGACAAGTCACTTAACCCTGTTTGCCTCCATTTCCTCACCTGTAAAATGAGCTGAAGAAGGAAATGAAAAACCACTCCAGTATCTCTGCCAAGAAAACCCCCAAATAGGGTCACAAAGAATCGGACATGACTGAAAACAGCTGAACAACAACAGAAATGTTCCAGGCACTCTGCTAAGCACTAGGGATACCAAAAAAAAAGGCAAAAGACAGTCAGTCCCTGCCCATAGGGAGCTCACAAATACAAACAGGCTATATACAGGATGAATGGGAAGTAATTAAAAGAGGGAAGGCACTAGAACTAAGAGGGGTTGGGAAAGGCTTCCTGTAGAAGAGAGGATTAAAGAAAGCCAGGGGAGCCAAGAGGTGAAAGGAGAAGAAAGATCATTCCAGGCATGGGAGACATCCAGAGAAAACTCTCAGAGCTGAAGGATGGAGCATCTTGTTCTTGGAACAGAAGGAGGCCAGCGTCACTGAACTGAAGAGTATGTGGAAGGGAGAGAGGTTGGAGAATGGCTTTGGACACCAAACTGATTTTGTGTTTTATCCTGGAGGTGAGATGGAGTCATCAGAGGTTGAGTAGGGAGTAACGTGGTTGTAATAATGAAATTAGGGCAATAGTGCAGGTGGGGAGTGATGAGGAGGGGAGAGATGCAAGAGGGTAGCATCGACAGACCTTGTATGACTAAATATGAGAGATGAGGCAGCAGAAGGAGTCAAAGATAACCCCACGATTACTAACAGAGGAGAATGAGTACAGTGGTGCCGCTGACAACAGGAAATAAGGCAAAAGGAAGAGCAGGCTTAGGGGAAACGATGAACTTGGGGTGCTGGCAGGACCTGAAGGCCCTTGGAGATGGGGATCTGGGTCCAAATCCTTTTTTTCTAGTTACAGGGATGAGTCAACGGTGTCACATGCTGCACAGACATCAAGAAGTATGAAGATGAGGGGCGGCTAGGTGGCGCAGTGAGTAGAACGCCAGCCCTTGAGTCAGAAGGACCTGAGTTTGGATCCCGCCTCAGACACTTAATGCACACACAAAACAGAAACCTAGCTGTGTGACCTTGGGCAAGTTACTTAACCCCAACTGCCCTCCAAAAAGCAAAAAAAAAAAAAAAAATGTGAAGATGAAAAAAAAGGATTTGGTGATCCAAAAGTCATTGGTGACTTCATTTTTTTTTTGGAGGCAATTGGGGTTAAGGGACTTATCCAGGGTCACATAGCTAACATGTGTCTGAGGCCAAATTTGAACCCTGACCCCAAGGTTAGTGTGCTATCCATTGTACCATCTAGCTGTCAGAGTGACTTTGGAAAGTAGTCTCAATGGAGTGGGGGGGGTAAGGTGATAAGGAATGGTATACCTTTTTCAAAGGTAGCTTGGTGGCACAGTGGATAGAGCACTGGGCTTGGAATCAGGAAGACTCACCTTCATGAGTTCAAATCCAGCTTTGGACACTTAGTAGCTCTCTTATTAGCTTACCAGCTGTGTAGGTCACTTAATCCTGCCTGCCTCAGTTTCCTCATCTGTAAAATGAGCTGTCTGGGGAAAGAAATAGCAAGCCACTCTAGTATCTTTGCAAAAAAAAAAAAATTCCAAATGGGGACACAAAGAGTTGGACAGGACTGAAAGGACTAAGCAGTGAAGAAAAGGAAAGAAATAATATGGTAGCTGGATAGGGGTAGGGAAGGGCAAGAGAAGAATTGTTCCTGGACTGGGGATATCTGATCATGTTTGTAGATAAGGAAAGATGGAAGATGAATGAGAGAGAGGATGCTAGACTTTGCTGAAGCAAGGTTCTAGAAGGAATAGGATCAAGGGTGCCAGGAACAGAGATAATTTTGAAAAATAACATTTTTTTTTTCAGAATTAAAAGGGACATCAGAAGCCATCTGGCCCAATTCACACCTGAAAAAGACTCTATCCAACAAATATTCATTCAATATTGGTTTCAAAACCTCTGGTGAAGGGGAACCCATCACCTACCAAGTAGCCCTTTCTACCTTTTTGTTTGTTTGTTTGTTTTTTGGAGGGCAATTTTGGTTAAGTGACTTGCCCAAGGTCACACGGCTAGTTTTTGTGTTAAGTGTCTGAGGCCAGATTTGAACTCAGGTGCTCCTGACTCCAGGGCCAGTGCTCTATTTACTGCTACCTAGCCTCCCCCCTTTCTACTTTTTAACACCTCTAATTGTTAAAGTTTTTTCTCTGCAGTAATTCTAATTTACCTACTTGAAACTTCTGTCTGTTTCTCCTAATTTTGCCTTTGAAGCCAAATGGAACAAATCCCTCTTCCTCAAGACTGCCTTTCACGTATCTGAAGACAATCATCACATTCCACATGAGCTAGACTAAAGGCTCCCAGTTCTAGATCCTTCTACAGATCCTTTCTATAGATCCTTCTATTTTGAGGTTCTTCAACAATCTGGTTGCCCTCCTCTGGGTGCAACTACCATATAATATTGTTGACTAATTCTGATCTTGTAATCCACTAAAATCTCTAGATCTTTTTCAGACAAACTGCTGTGTTTCCTCTATCTTGTACTTAGGGATTCAATTTCTTGAACCTGAGCATTAAGTTTTTATGTTTATCCCCACTAAATTTCATATTAGACTCAGTCCAGTTTCCTAACCTGCGAGATATTTCTGGACACTGATTCTGTCATCTAGTGGATTGGTCATCCTTCTTAACTATGTCCTTTACAAAATTTAATAAGCATGCTTTTATCCAAATCATCATAATGTTGAAGGCAGGGCCAAGTGCAGATTCCCAGGCTTCTCCACTAGAGATCTCCTTATGAGTCCTTCTGTGATTAGATGGAAGGAGGATAGAGTAAATGATGATACTGGAAAATTTTTGGAAATGGAGCAGGGAAGCCTGGGAGAGCTCACATTGTATGATCTCAGTTTGAGTTCTCAGTTAAGACAAAATTACATCATCTGCTTTAAAAGGGGGAGCTGGGGTCTGAGTGGAAACAATATGGAAAAAGTTGGAATAGTTGCTGTGGGAAAGTATATAGGGAATCAATACAAACAATTTCTTTTGGGCCCATGTCTGATTTCTCTTTATTCCTGAGTATGTGTTCATCTGAATGGTTCTAAGTACACAGACATTGAAGGAGACTCATTGTTCATTCCCCTTCTGCTGAGGCCAGCACCTCAGATAATTGGACAGACCTCTCTGGGTTCATGCCTCCATTTCAGGGGAGGGGAACCTTCAGCCCTTTGACTGAATCTAAACTTTACAGAACAAATCCCTAGGGAAGTCTGGATTCAGTCAAAGAACCACACTTGAGGACCTAGAAGGCCATATATGTCCTCAAGCCTGCATGTTTCCAACCCCTGCTCTATTTCCTGCTTGACTAATAAGTGCTATCCTTTCTTTAAAATGGCAATAATATTTACACCACCACTGGATTTGTTTGGAATCAAAACTCAGTCCCCAAAACTCTTTCAGCTACAACCCATATACTGGAACAGGGTGACTGAGGACTATCCTTTGCCCTAGTAAAATTCTCTTCTGGCTATGTGATTAGGCCAACCTTCCTGTGTAGAGGCTAGCAGATGGTCAAAATGACTTCTCAGAATCTCTACCAGGCTTGGCAACTTGAGGAGTAACAGTAGCTCCAGCTGCTGTCGCCCTCCACACCTAGCACCCATCCCATTTATCAGAGGTCACACAACAGCTCTCTGAAGACAACTCCAAATCCACATTTCCACTTTAATAAGCAATTATTAAGCACCTACTATGTGCAGGCCACTGTGCTAGCCTCTAGAAATATAAAGACAAAAAGGAAATAACCTTTGCCTTCAAAGAGCTTCTATGACAAGAAAGCATTGAGGTAGGGGTAGTAGCTACAGAGCCTGGAATCAGGAAGGCCTGAATTAAAATCTGACCTCTGATATTTTCTAACTGTATGACCCTGGGCAAGTAATTTAACCCTGTTTTCCTCAGTTTCCTCACCTGTAAAATGAGCTGGAGAAAAATGGCAAACCACTCCAGTATCTCTGCCAAGAAAACCCCATAGGAGTCAAGAAGAGTTTAACACCACTGAAATGAATGAACACCATGGTCCTACACTCCTCTCTGCTCTGTAGCCTGGTCTTTGAAATGGGGTATGAGAGGCCTGAAGAGGTAAGGAAGGTTGGAAAGCTGGAAAAATCCCCTTACTCACTCTGTCTTTTCCTAGTTACATTTAAGCCACATGAGATAGCTGACCTCTCCTAGATTCAGATCTCCTACCACCCCCACAATTGATTTCAGGTTCCATAGACCTTCACTGTCAAGGTCTTTCTTACATTTAACCTAAATCTCTCTCATTTCCAGGCCATACCATTTCCTGTAGTCCAAGCCCCTGGGAGATATCTTCCATAGGGAGATTCTATCTCTACCCCTAATTAGCTGTCTGGTTAGATATGATCTTTCTTTCCTCAGAACTTGAACAGTATTTTATAACTAAATCTCTTATGCACTTATCACACATCACTCCTAATTTGTATTACAGTCATTACTATAACTATGGCTACAGTAATCTAAAGTTTTAAATTATAGTCATTTTGGTCATTTCCTATTAAGTTATAAGGTAAAGGTTGTCTTATCTTTGCTATCTCTCCCAAGAACTAGCACAATTCTTTGTACACAGTAGGCATTTAATACTCGTTTATTACATTGAATTTAACCTCTCTGGAGCCTTGGTTTCCTCATCTATATATTGGGAAGGTTGGATTCTGTCCCTTATTACTGATTTTAAGAGCACGGTGAAGGTGGCAGACCCTCAGTCAGAGGCAATGACATCGGGACTGGCCAACAATCAAAGTCAACAATCACAGTTAATTCCCTTTAATCTTCCAAATGAAAGAGGCCAAAGGATACCTCTGTCCTTCCCTTGTCATGGGGATAGGTACAGGACGGTAACCATCAAAGCCCTGGACTCTCAGCTTCTCTCAAAAGAAATCCACCCCTCAGAGTCCTAAGTCCACATGGCAGGAAAATCCAGGACAAAAAGTGGGGTGGAGGGGGTGAGGAGGTGGCTTAGGAATTTCACTGCCATCCTTTCAATTGTAATTCACATTGTTTGAGGGAGAACCTATCACTATTTCTGTAGTCTTAGTAAGAGGGACAGACCTTAGACTTTGTCAATAATTTCCCAAAATGCAGGGGTGGATTTCTCTAGCATAGGAGAGGAATGGAGTCTGCAAAGCCAAAGGTTCAAGGGATATGGTAATATAATTTATAGTACATTAACAAGAAAGTGAGTTTTCATTTTACTATCACATCCCTTATTTGTCAGGTGTTGCTTAGGATCTGGCCTTCCATGTCTAAGGCAAATTCTTGTCCCTTCTACTTTCCCATCATTTTGGGTTTCAATTGCCTCCAGGGGATCAGTGTTCTGACAATTCGGGTGAGAGAAATTATGATAATAATACCTTAGAATGTTCTATATTACATCCTTACCTCACATCCCTTAAATTCTCACAGTCCAGGAAAGGAATGAGATAGGTTTTTCCTAATTTTTCCGGGGGGGAAAATCTAAGGTCCAGTAGTGAAGTAACCTATGCCACAGGCCACATGCATGGCCACAGGCTTAGGGCTGGTGTTGGGGGGGTCACACCCCTGTTGCTCCTGCTGTTGGGGAGGCTAAAGCCAATGAATTGCTTGAGCTCAGGAGTTGAGTTTCAGTAAAGCTAAAGCTAATCAGATGTCTGCACTAAGTTGGGTACCAATGTATTGAGCTCCTGGGAATAGGTGTGTCTAAGGAGAAGCTAGGTCAGGAAGCAGGTCGAGGTTTCCATGCTGATAAGTTGTGAGGTTGGCCCATGAGAGGCCAGTGCATTTATATCCTAGGTGACATAGGGAGAACTGGTCTAAAAAAACCTCACCTAAACAACAAGAAAAACCAGGTTCAGCATTAGAAGCTTTACTCCCAGGATAAGTTTTTGTTCAGAGGCTAAAGCTTCAGTCCTTAGGATGGGAGACTGAGAATATAGTCTTTTGTTTCCTTTTACCCCCAAGGACCTCAAAGTATTTCTTAAATTTATTTCTCCATGGAAAAGGCATCTAAAATGGACAGGCATCAGTGCCTGGCAGAACTGAAATGGGGCCTGAGTGCTGGGAGGAAAAATTCCTATGCATGATTTTCTATTGCACTCAAACTGTAAAGATTTGGGGGCAGGTTTTTGGGAGTGGGGGGTCTGAGAGCATTAGATGCCAAGATTCTCAACATGTGGCTCACTATACAGTAAACACGCTATCATTTACATATGTGCTACCCAATTTGTGGATTATTTATGCCAAATATTCACCACATGCTGGCTTCCCCCAGCTACCTTCCAACTGCCTACCCCTAGCATCAGGCACTGCACAGGAATGCACACTCATTTTAGTATCAGCCAAATAAAACATAATTGGGGAGATAAATGTTCCACCAAAGCATTATGGAATTCATCCCAAAGTCAAAGAGAAATGGCCTATGATTTGCCCATGCCACCACACCTCCTCCATTAGTACAGATAATTGTATATAGTGATAGGTCCCAGGCATATTAATTTCCATTCCTAAAAAGAAATGGATGTCCCACAGGGGAGGGATAGATACCAGTGACTTCCCTTCACCCAGGGGACAGACCACCTCCCCAATCTCTAGGAATCCCCAAACTCACTTGGGTATCGAAAATAAAAGTCATTGTCCAAAGCGCTGTGGTTGCTGTGGTGCCAGAGGTCAGAGTCAGTGTCATGGTTGTACCGGACAAAAAATGAAAAGAGGATGATGATGGCTGCCTGCAGGAGGAAGCAGAGTAGGGGCAACTGCACCCTCAGGCCTGTAGAGTGGCTGGAGTTCCTGGCCATGGGGGAGAAGGGGCTGCTGGCTTTGAAGAGAGCCTGGGACTGAAATCCAATCCAGGACAAACTCAGTTGAGGTGAGAGTGTTGGGTGGCTTCATTTGGGAGCTAGCGGCCACACCCACTCTGGAAGGAAAGACACACACACACACACACACACACACACACACACACACACACACACACTCACACACGCCCCCACTCAGGGTCTAGACCTGCCCAACTGGATTCCCCGTCCCTTTGAAGACAAAGGAAATGGAACTCCCATGTACAGTAGTTTCATTCAGCCAAGGCTCTGGAACCCTCTGAAGAAGAAAATGGGCAATCACGAAGTCCAGGCACCTGCACATACAAAGACTAGAGTCCCTGTAACAGTCATGAGAAGCATCTATGGTCTAACCAGAGAAGAGAGGTAACATTTAGGAACTGTGGCTCTTTGTATCAGCTTCCTAGGGGGAAAAAATATTTTTAAAGACAAGCAGACAAATCCAGCTGCTTAGGTTCCCATACCCTGCTCCATCCCCAAAGCTCTAATCTCAGAGAAGCATGGAGACCCACAAGCTGGTAGGCAGTTCCCTCAAAAAAAGGCCACCTGTGAGAGGCATATGGTGCTGTCATCTCCAGGGTTAAAGCAAGCAGGAACTGGGGAATTACTCAATATTTTGATTGCTTAAAGAAATAAAGAGATGACAAAGAGAGATAAACAGATGGGAATCTCCCAGCATTAATGATTAACTGGCTTAGTCCAGCACTCCCAGCCACCCCACTCAGGGCCCAGCTCTCTTCCTCTCCCCTTTTAGCTCAACTTTTCTCCTACCTTCCAATTTCCCCCATCTACTTAGTCATGAAGCTTTCCTATACTAGCTGGGTTAGGGTCTGACCCAAACTGGCCTACAAAGAAACTTCCCTTATATCGAGAGGGAGATGAGTTCCTTAGAGCACAGGATACAAGGTGCCAAAACAAGGAAACCAGGCAGTGTTGGAAGCAATGCAAGCCTGGGAGGGAGGAGGGGCTGACCATGGTCTTCTTGTAATTGCTTGTTTACTCCAGAATGAGAAGATGCAGCTGACTTCATATTAAGCATGGCAAGAATGCTGAAGTCAGATTCTGCCTGGCAGTCTGAGAATTTTAAAGAAAGTTCAAGGATGATGCCCAATGCCTGGGAAAGGAGCAGGTTCTTTATGAATCTGTTAACTTGACCTGCTCCCCCTTTCATTTCTATTTTTTTTCCAGAGGGAGGAAGGCAAAGCAATTGGGGTTAAGTGACTTGCCCAAGGTCACACACACACATAGCAGTAAGTGTGTCAAGTGTCTGAGGCCGGATTTGAGCTCTGGTCCTCCTGACTCGAGGCCTGGTGCTCTATTCACTGCACCACCTAGCTGCCCCTCCCTTTCATTTCTAATAGTTCAGACTCATAATTCCATTACCACCCCCACGACCCTCATGGTACTTCAAGAAGAAGAAAAAAAATGGGCAAATTTGAATCCCCAGGATTATTGGGATCAGGATAAACTTGGCTTTTCTGTGCCACTAGCTTCTTTTGTTGCTGGAGCAATAAGAAAGGGAAGAGATATCAGCTCTTGAAGGGCATTCAGGAAAAGGTCCTAAAAGCAAAACCCTAAGGCAGTTCACAAAAAGTCTTCAAAATGACCTAGAAATTCCCCTGGGTGAATGAACGCAGGTGCAAGGCTAGATTCTCTGTAGAATATATAGTATTTATTCTGTGGCTTATGGAAAGTGGAAAAAAGAGAAAGGTGCAATGCCCCAGATAACTGGAATTTGCTGATCTATTTTAGGGAATCTGTTTTACCTTAGCACAATCTCACCTTTTCTCATGTCTCCTTTTCTTCTCTCATTCCTTATTCTTTCCTTTTCCTTCTTCCTCTTCTCTCCTTTCCTTCCTGCTCTTGCAATAAATCTGTATTCAGTGTTTCTTCCACTATCAGTTTTCTAACTGCCAGCTTGGGAGGGGAGGAAATCAGTCCTTATCCCTCTCTGCTGAAAAGAACCTTCTACCTCACCTCTAAGCAGAATTCACTTCAGGAAGGGAACTATGATAGTCTTCCCTCTTCACAGACTCCAGGGGTAACCTGTTTTTGTATCTAATTATGCTTCATCATCAAGAAGCTTGACCTCCACCACTCCTTATTCTGTTAAGACAGGTCACAATCATCTGGATAATAATTCTTTAATAGTGAACTAATGGATACCACCTCCCACTTGGTCCCCAATCTCTTCCAGTCTAGTTTCTTGTGATTTAGAGAAACAGATCTGTGTCTTTAAGTCTTGCATAGGAATAATTTTGCTGGTATTATTGGGGTAGCTAGGTGGTACAGTGGAAAGAGTGCTAGGCCTAGAGTCAGGAAGAACTGAGTTCAAATCCAGCCTCAGATAATTACTAGCTGTGTGACCCTGGGTAAGTAACTTAACCCTATTTGCCTCAGTTTCCTCATCTATAAAATGAGCTGGAGGAGGAAATGCATTTTTTAAAGTTTTTCTTAGGACAGGGTGGCTAGTTGGCACAGTGAATAGAGCACCAGTCCTGGAGTCAGGAGGGCCTGAGTTCAAATCTGGCCTCAGACACTTAACACAAAAACTAGCTGTGTGACCTTGGGAAAGTCACTTAACCCCAATTGCCCCCCAAAAAGCCAAAAAAAAAAAGCATTGATTAAGTGCCTACAATGGGCCAGGTATAGTACTTAGTGCTAAGGATATAAAGAAAGGCAAAAGACAGTCCCTGATTACAAGGAAGGACAGCTAGGTGGCACAGTGGATTGGCCTGGCCCCAGGAACAGGAAGATCTGAGTTCAAATCTAGCCTCAGACTACTTACTACTTACTACCTTACTACAAAAGTCAGTTTGCCTCAGTTTCCTCATCTGTAAAATGAGCTGGAGAAGGAAAAGGCAAACCACTCCAATGTCTTTGCCAAGAGAACCCCAAATGGGGACATGGCTGAAATGACTGAATAACAGCTCTCAGAGAGCTCGAAGTCTAATGGGGAAGATAATAGCTATGTTCAATCATGATATAGACAGGATAAATTAGGGGTAGCCTCAGAGGGAAGGCACTAGCATTAAAGGGAATCAGAAAAGGCTTCTCAGAGAAGATGCAATTTTAGCTGGGATTTGAAGGAAGCCAGGAGGGAAAAATGAGGAGGGAAAACATTCCAGTCATGAAGGACAATCAGTGAAAATGCTTGGCAAGAGGCAGGTGTCATTGGATCACAGAGTGTGTGGGGTGGTATAAAGTGTAAGAAGACTTGGAAAGGTAGGAGGGAACCAGATTGTGAGCAAGCCAAAGAGTTTGTATTTTGTCTTCTGGGAAATTAATCAATCAATGAGTATTTATTAAGCACTTAATATGTTCTAGGCACTGGAGATAAAAACACAAAAAATTAAATAGTCCCTTCCCTCAAGAAGTTTAGACCATATCACTGGAGATGTACCCATATAGAACGACGTACAAATAAATATAAGGCCATTTCAGGGGGAGACACTAGCAGGTGGGCAGATGAGGAAAGGCCTCATGCAGGGAGTGGCATCTGAACTGAGATTTGAAGGGCATGGTTAGTTAAGTTAGACCTGTGCCTTAGAAGATTATTCTCACAGTGACATAGAGGTTAGTCTAGAAAGTAGAGAGACCGGGGGCAGGAAGAAAAATTAAAGTGCTGTTAATAGTAGCCCAGGGAAGAACTTATCAAGGGCCTAAATTTGGATAGTGGCTTCATGAGAAGAGAGATCAGAAGAAAGAAATGATGTAGAATTGATGAGATGAGACTTGGCAAACTAATTAGACATGGGGGTGTGAGGGAAAGAATGATTCTAAGGTCATGAGGGTAGTCAACAAAAATAGGAATATTTAAGGGGCCATGGAAGCGAGGCAGGGGTAGGGGGTGGGGAATGTCCAGGAGTGGAAATAATGAGTTACATTTCCAGTATGTTGTTTGTTAAGTCTACGGAGCATCCAGGACATCTATGAAATAAGGGTCTTTTTCTCACCTCTCTCATCTTATTTGAGATGGGACTTGAGAAGGTTCTTGAATACAGCAAGGGGGTTGGGGGTAACTTCATCCATTCACCTCTTTCTTAGTCCCCCTGCCAAGTTGTTTTATCTAATGAAGATATTTTTGACCTTCAACTAGTAGATTCCCAGCTACAACCAGTACCCACCTCCTCTGAGTTAGCCGAGGGGAACAGGCCTCTGGCTGTCCTCTCCTGATGTATATTGGGATGTATGATGTTAATAAGGTTACTGAATAACTTGGGGCTGCTCTGTGTCCTGGTTCCCTTCTGGGTTCATTTCCTCTATGTTCCCATATACCCTTGCCCATGCACAAATAATTCATTCTGTTGCTTAAATCCTACTGTCTGCCCTGAGTCACCCCTACTCTTTAAAAACAATATTTATGAGACTCAGCAATATGAGGAAAAGATTCTTTCTTAGTACTTTTTCAAATTTTCTTATTCTGACTCAAAATTCAAAAATGATCTCACCACTCCTCCCCCCAGGCCCATCTTAATCATTCTCTTTCCCTTGTTTCTCAGGCCTTAGGATAAATTGCTGACTCCACGAAACTAAATGGGGCCCTGAAGTTTTTCCCAAAAAATTTCAAAGATTATGAATAAACCCAAATACAACAAAAAATAGACATCATTTATGGATTACAGGAAACCCAATTTACAGCCTTGTGGTTTCATTGACCTTCCTTCTTACCCACCGTTCCCAATCAGATCCAGGCTGGGCTGATGAACAGATCAGGTCAGAAGGAGCTCTGAGGCAAGAAAGAAATGCCATTAATATATATTCGCAAAAGCATTATCATACTTCAGTTTTCAGCTTCTCCACTTTGGAGATATTCAGGGCAATATTCTATCCCAATTCTCTCTAGTTATACCCCTGACTTTGGGAGAGACAGACAACAGGAACTTTGAAAACTTCAGACCATACAAGTGTGCTAAATGGGTCTTGACTCATTGACTATGAGCTGTAGAAGAAAGGCTGTTTGTCCAGTCTTTCTGGAGACTAGAAACTACTCTTTCTTCTTCCACTGATTCGATGATGGTATAGCTTTATTTTTGAGGTTTTAGAAGCAGAGATAGAGATTGGGAAAGGAAAAGAGTTGTTAAGGATGTAATTCCTGTTAGAAGTAGCAGCCCTTCCCAAACAGTAAGTGCCTAATGCATGGCTGGGGAACCTGCAAACTTGTAGTTTGGATGTGGTCAGAGGGCCACACTTGAGGACCTAAAGGGTCACATGAGGCCTCGAGACTGCCTCACCCCTGGCCTAATGTTTTCCTCCTTAATTTTCCATTAGGTACCAAGGTAAGATGGAAATGGGGATAAGGAAAGTGCTCAGATGACATGTAGAACCAAGTAGAACTGTGGCAGATCCTGAATGCCAAAAATCTTAAGAGAAGGCCCCAGTTTGGATCTCTCTTATTTTCTATTACTGTCAGAAACATTCATCTCTTGGATTGCCTTCTTTCTGCTGACAGGGCTACCTATCACTCTGGTAAAGGCCTTCATCACCTCACACTTGGACTGTTGTGCAATAGCCTGGCTTCGTAGTCAGCCTGTCACAAGTCTCTCTCAACCCCAGTCCATCCACCACTCAGAGGACAGAATGCCAAGCCTGGAATCACAAAGACTTATTTTCCTGAGTTCAAATCCAGCCTCAAACACTCGATAGTTATGTGACTCTGGGCAAGTCACTTAACCCTGGTTGCCTCATTTTCTTCATCTGTAAAATGAGTTGGAGAAGGAAATAGCAAGCCACTCCAGTATCTCTGCCAAGAAAACCCCAAATGGGGTCACAAAGAGTTGGACATGACTGAAAAATGACTGAACAACAACATGTCACATCTCCCTTCAACTCAATAAACTTTCACCTCAAAGTGAAATATAAAATCAAATATAAAATCCTCTGAATGATATTCAAAGTCCCTCATAACCTGACCTCACCCCACCCCCACATACCTTCTTAGTCTTTTTTACATCTTCCACCACCCCATATTCTCTGTAATCTAATGACACTGGTCTCATTGCTGTTCCTCCCACAAGACACTCCACTTCCTGACTCAGCATTTTCACTGGCTGTCCCCCATGCCTAGAATGTTCCCCCTTCTCATCTCTACCCCCCTGGCTTCCCAGAAGTTCCAGCTAAAATTCCACCCTCTACAAGAAGCCTTTCTCAATTCTAATTCTTCTAGATTAATTCTAATCTAGCATCTTCTTGAAAATAGATATTCTTTATCCACTTGGTTTTTCCTTTGTGGATGGTTAGATCAAAATCTTGAGTGGTTATAGACCTCTTCCAGGAACCTCTACAATGTTCTGAGGCTTTATGCAACTGTCACAATGTCATCTTGAAGTCCAGTGTCAAGATGACTGGTGATGGCACAGGATGCAGAGGGTAACCTTGGCCTTTCCAAATTCAGTTTCCTAGGTCTCAGTTTGTCTAAGGCAACACCATAGATAGATAGAAAGATAGATAGATAGACAGATGGATAGACACATATATGTACATATACATAAACATGCACATATATAGGAGCAGCTAGGTGATGTAGAGAGTGAGGCTGATGATTGTGCAGCTCTGTCTCATTTAAATCCCATTTACAAGTAAGTCAAGACATCACCCTCGTGATGTCATTGGTCCTCTTCAAGAATGAAGGATGAGGGGAGGCCAGGTGGCGCAATGAGTAAGAGCGCAAGCCCTGGAGTTGGGATGACCCAGGATCGGTTCTGGCCTCAGTACTTAGCACCCACACATAAATAACTATCCATGTAACCTTGAGCAAGTTACTTAACCCCAATTGTTTAAAAAAAAAAGAATGAAGTCTGAACAACAATGTCATTTATAAACAGAGTATCTGGATTACCTCACTGTCCACACAGAATTCCTCTTTAGCTTTCATTCTGTATTAGATCTCCTCATATAAGGAACTATGGAATAAAGGATATGATTGAAAAAGATATACTGGTCAAGTCTAAGTATAATAGGGAACTTCTAGACAGCCCACGTCCTCTATCAGTATTCTTGAAATGACAGGACAAAGGGAAGAAGGCCCTGGCATACTAGGTGGACTATCAGTAGCAAATTTCTGGGAGGACATGGACAAGAGTCACACAGAATGGGCAGGTCCAGGGACAGTGAAATCTTCCTCACTGAATGAGATCACACTGATGAGATCACAAGTCCATTTGAGTAAACTTAAATTGGAAGGAATCATAGAGGCAGTATGGCCTGGTAGATACAGCAATAGATTTGGAGTCAGGAAGACTTGGGGTTCAAATCCTGCTTCAGATACTTAATGACTTAATTCTGAGACTTAATATGACTCTGGTTAAGTCACTAAACCTCTGTAAACCTTGGCTTCTCATTTATAAAATGAGAAGATGAGATTTGAAGGCCTCTAAAGTTACTTCCAACTTTAAATCATTATGTAGATGGGGGTCCACCATCCATCTCAAATAATATCAGTACAAAATGCTGAGTGGAAAGGGATGGCTACAGCAATGGAGTTTTAAATGGGAGAACAAAATGGTTTATGGCCTGTGATGTCTTGGAAGTATGAATTTCTCTTTAATTGTGTCAAGAAGGGGACAGTATGACAGTACGTAAGCTAACTATAACCTGGGAGATCTAAACAGGGAAGAATTTCAGCAGTTGGTTTAGTACAATGAAGAGCAGTAAAGGACTCTAGACTCAAGAGTACCTTGGGGTGCTTGTACCAGGTAGAAAAAAAGGGCATGGTAGATAGGATGGGACAGGAAGCCCAGAGATGCTGTCATACTCCCTGCCTCCATTGTAGGAGAGTAAGACATCAGGGATATACTGTGTCAGAGACAGACACAGAGATACAGAAAGATAGCCACATAAGGGAGGAAGCAACTTCAAGGAAAGAATTCTAAAGACTCAAGGGAGGACTTCCAGTAACCAGGAGCTGTGATTTCACCCTTTGGCCACGTGTGTTCTCAAGCCCAGTAGCTTGTTATCTTTACATTTTAAGTGTGAGACCACTCTTCTCAGGGACCTTATTTCTATCACTTAGCAAATACCTCAAACACAATAGATGTTTAATAAATGTTCATTGACTGATTCAGGGAAAGAAGGAAGGGTTTGGGGGGAATGTTTAATAACATGTTGTCTTGTTATACCACCTCCTTTGCTTAAAAGCTAAATAAGGCTGGCATGCCATTAATGGAAAGTATATTTATGGGGATTCGTGAGCAAAATAATTCCAAGAATATACCCCCTCAGGGTTACCCCTAAAACTGTAAAAATGGCAATCAGCACTCCTCTGGCCCACCCATGGGAATGGGAATTAAGGAAGTAGCTCAGAGGGGTGGCTATGGTGTGATCTAGTAACGATAAGAAATCCAAACTCCTCTAGTGAATCCTTCTACCCCACCAGTAAGTGATCATCCTGCCTCTCTCTAAACACCTACTAAGAGACCATAATGTAAAGTCAGATTTAGGCCGGAAGGGATTAGGACAGTGGTCTGTCTGGAGCCACCATCTTCATTGTAGATTATGAGAAAGCAGTACACCATGAATGTAATTCAGAGAAAAGAGTCTAATTTGAAAGCTCCTTGAAAAAAATTAATATCTGCTATATAACATTCCTAACCCCAAAGCTAAGGCAGTATCAGCAGGGCTGCATTTCTATTGAGATTCCCCAATGAACATAGATCATCTTTTCAGAGATTCTCTTACTAAAGAAAGAGAGCCAAAGAAAATAGGTGAGGTCATAAAGCACAGATTTACCTAAGCAGTCATTATGCTAATTATAATAATAATATATAATAATAACACTAGTTATTATAATGATAATTTTTCATTATAGGGAGGGTATTTTTTCTGAGGCAATGGGGATTAGGTGACTTCCCCAGGGTCACACAGCTAGTAAATTTCTGAGGCCAGATTCGAACTCAGGTCCTCCTGAGTCCAGGGCTGGTGCTCTATCCACTTTATTATTGTTGACATTTAAAAATGAGATGATCTGAAGGATTCAACTGAAAGTTTCCTGTGACTCTTGGGCTCTATTTTTGCCTGAATAATTTTGGCCAATCATGTCCTATAAAGCCATTAAATGTACCAAAGCTGACCTCTTCTTTTGACTACTTAGAGAAATTAACTGATCCTATGTAATTTGACCTCATAAACTGCTCTCCCAAGGGATTCTTCTTCTTCTACAATTTTGTTCTTCAACCATCTTCAAACGCTCATACATCCTTCAGCAAATATTTATTAATTGCCTTATAAGCAGAGTGCCATCCTAGGTGCTGGAGAAACAAAAATGAAACCAGACTCTACTTTCAAGGAGTTTATAATCTAGGAGGGGAGTTGAAACAAAAACTCAAATAATTTTAATACACAGTAAAGTACTATGAGAACTCTGAGAGGGGGGAAACACTTCTAGATGGACATATTAAGAACCTTCATGGAGGAGGCAAGACCCAAGTTGGACCCTGAAAGGTGAGGGAAAGATGCCACCTGGCAGAGATTTGTGGTGGTGAGTGGGAGGGGGGTGGAAGGAAAGAGGGATGCTGTTTCTTTCCAGGCCAGAATGGTGTGAGCAATGGCATGATGTTGGGAGAGGGTAGAACTAAAATGGGGTACAGTAAGTGGTCCAGTTTGGCTAAAATATAAAATGTGTTCAGTAATGTGAAACAAAGTTGGAAAGTAATGTTGGAGTCCTATATAAGGGACCTTAAATGACAGACTAAGGAGTTTATACTTTATTCCTTAAGCAGTGAGGGGCAATGAAGTTTTTTAATTAGGTGACATTAGGCTAATTAATTACTTGGGTCTCAAGATGAAGATTGAATAGAACATGCAGAGTCAGGAACAGGAGAGATCAATTATCATTACAACAGTTTGCAAAGGAGGTTATAAGAGTCTGAAGTAGAGGAGACAAAAGGAAGGGACTGCTCTAAAGGAGGCTATAGCAATAAATAGGATGTAGAAATTGATTAGATGTGGAAAAAAGGAAGAGTCAAAAATGACTTTCAACTTTCAAGTTTTAGTGACGGGGAGGTTGCCAATATTATAATAGAATGAAGATGATAAAAGAAGGAAATTTTGGAGAAAAGATAAATAATTTGGTAAAACTAAATATAGTTTATGAAAATCGTTATGAAAATAATTTATGAAATATCATGCTAATAAGTCTCCTTACCAGAAGGCCATCAAGAGAATGAAAATTATACCTCCTGGGAAAGGTTTGTTCAGACAAAATGGTATCTGTGGAATCTGACGGACCTGCTGCTCTGGTCTAGGACAAAGAAAGAAATTGGTCACCTACTCTTTCTTCAGTGCCAGCAATGATGTAGGATCCAAAAATCAGTCTGTTTCTGTAGGGACCTGGTAGTTAGACCTTGCTGGCAAAAGGGTGGCATGTGAAGCCAAGAGAAGTGTAATAAATATAATCATCTCTAAAGCACATTTGATGAAATTTCTTTTAAGTTCTGACAAAATGGCTAACATATCATAACTACACACTACAACATCATGCCACATTAAAGAAAGTGGATGTCTGGGATATGTTATTGCTAATGTTTTTATGCAATCATGCATGTTACCCCAAATCCACAAACCCAATGCCTAAAAGAGATGAAGCCATTCCTAGGGGGAAATCAGACTGCAAATAAACAAAAAATTAAAACAGAAAACCCAATGTTAGTTCTTAGGCTACTAATGTTATCACATGGGAATGACTAGGAAATATTTCCCACACTAAGAAAATTTGGAGGTTCATGAAAAACATTTTTCATGTATCTATCTGCCAGATTAATTAAAGGCCTTAAGGGTAGTAACTATTGAAAGAAAATTTAGATGATGTGAAATTCATGGGCATTGTGAGTCTAGACCAGAATTTATAGAACTTAACAATAAAGTATATGTGTGTGTGTGTGTGTGTGCGCGCGCGCGCGCGTGCACGTATGTATGTATGTATGAATGTATGTATGCATGTATGTATGTATGTATATGAGTGACTAAGAGAGATTTTAAATCTTTAAACCTAATGGTGAACCTAGGAATAAAATACTTATGATTTAAACCTCCCAAAGAGAAATCCAAATTCTATTGTTTAAGTTGCACATCATTTAAATTCAACATATCCAGGAAATACTTCTTGATTTCTGAAGCAAAAACCAACAGGATGCAAGAGAGAGAAGGGATATGGGATGACTTTATTTCACTTCACACTAAATATTTCAGAGGTGACAATTAATTTCTTCCAGAGAGAAAAAATTCTTAGATGCATCAATATCCAGGGTAGCCCAGGAAAAAAGTAAGAAACTGAGAAGGGTTAAGGAATGGGGCAGAGATAACCTATTAAAACAGTCAAACCAACTCGTGGAGGTTCTAGAATAAAGAAGCTTGGGTTGGGGGTATTTACAGATAGATAGATGGAGAGAGGAGAGAGGAGAGAGGAGAGAGAGAGAGAGAGAGAGAGAGAGAGAGAGAGAGAGAGAGATGGATGAAGGATGAATGGATGGATGGATGGATGGATAGAAGGATGAATGGATGGATGGATGGATGGATGGATGGATGGATAGAAGGATGAATGGATGGATGGATATCTAGAGGCAGACTGGTACTGGCACAGAATACCCTGTAGTTATGGATAGAGTTGGCATTTTTAGTGTGGGAGAGCCAACGTGGATTTACCTCAGTGCCCTTGAGAGGTCCCTGGACCTGTGACGGCACTGTCTCCGGGCTTAGGCGATGATGGCAAGGCCTCTCGCCCCCATTAACCCTCTAGGTACTTGAGGGACTGCTAGGCCCCCAGCTGACCCAGCCTTGTTCTAAGGAGCGAGGCACATCCGGGTCCACAAAGAATATCCTTGCTCCAGGTAGAAATCTCGAGATAAGAGTCCCAGGGGTTAAGGTGTGCTTGACCTAAAAGGCAAAAGGTGTTGTAATTGGCCAAGAGCCAAAATGGAAAGTGCTTGCGTAGGATAGGCTATATATGTAGAAGAGCAGGAAATAAAGTTGGAGTTGCCCCCTGAGTTGCTGTGTAAGTGTGCTCGGCGCTCCCCGCCACGTGGCGTCCGGAAGGCCCCGAGAAAGGATCAACATTAGAAGTGTAATACTATAGTAAATAGAGATATCAATCTATCTGTTTATGACTATCTTGCTTGCCAGGGCTGGTAATGCAATCTCGAGAGCCAGGTCTCAATGCTGATCAGCATGGAAGCCTGACCCACCATGCACTGGGCAGTCTGGTGCCCCTCCCCCCCCCAAGCAGACATCAATTTCATCCCTGCTGAAGCTCAGAACTCCAGCAAGCCACCAGCCTCAGTTTCCCCCAGTGGCAGGGACTGCAAAGTTCTAGTCCAATGACAATCAATGAGCTAGGAGGATTCCCCTTCGGTCATTGTCCTCCAGAAGAGGGAAGGTCCTGGGAGGGGACAACAGGACCGGCTGATGCCCCGGGGAGTGAAAGTCAGATCTTTCCCTCCCGAGGCCACATCTCTAGATCTTCGAGAGAAGAGTATGCAGTAAAAGAGCAGCCTACCACCAGATACCTCATTCCCATTCTGCTTCTTGGTATGTCCCCGACCCCTTTCTCCCCACAAAGCTTCCACCTTCTTTGAGCAAAGGATGATGGGAGCCTTTCCCTACAAGCCCCGGGAGAAGTGCTGCTACAGCTGGTGCCGTCGCCGCCTGGCCAACCAGTACTCCCGAGTTCGACCTTTTCTATCTTCGAGGCTGCATTCCCCTCCACGCCGGTGGCGGCACTCCTTCGTCCTGAGCCTGACGGCGGGCGCGCAGCTTTCCAGATCGTGCTCTGGCGGCGCACGCCGCCTGGCGATGGCGAGAACAAAGCGCGCAGCAGTCATAGCTCCTGCACGCATGCTCACTCGCCGCTCCGCGTCCCTCCCGCAGACCAACTGCTTCTCGCCACCCACGAACCTCCCGTGCATTATGGGAGTTGTAGTTTCTGGGCTGGTTCCATTTTCCACTTGTCTGGTCTAGCAGACGCTGATGGTGCAGCTCAGAGATGTCCACCCCCTGGGACTGCTGGAAGCGCCTCTCTCCGCCCTGGTTACCGGGTCGCCCAGTCTTCTGCTAAAGCCGCATAGCAGCTGAAGAGCGACCAGGGCGGGGAGGGGCCTGCAGGCCGTGCAGCCCCCTCTGTTCAAAGTACCAGGGCCCGGGAGCCTGGAGAAAGGAGGCCCACGAGGGAGAACCGGGAGCGGGGCGAAAGACACAAAAGGCCGAATTTAGGCTCCAAGTCAGGGGCACTTCCTGACAATCAGCGCGGCCCCGAGGTGGAGGAAGGGGGCTGCGCGGGGCTGCTGGGAGGGAGGGTCCCGAGGCGGCCCGTCCAGTTCTCAGGATCCTCGTTTGCAGCTTCTCCCCTAAATCGGCCTGGCCTGCGGGGCCTCCCGACCCCTATTTCCCAAGCTCTCATCTAAGTCCCTCAAATTCCCCAGGTTGGAAGAGAAGGCTAAGGGAGGCGGGCTGGAAGCCAGGGGCACGGGCCGGGGCCTGGAGGCATCCTCATCTTCCAAATTCATCAAGCGCATAAGATCCTGGAAAGGCCCTTCCCTGCCCGCCCCCTTTCCCCTACGAAGAAAATACCACAAAGCCAGAACATGGTGAAAACATACTGTCCCGAGAGCTCAGGTTTTATTTTTATTATGGTTTCAGAGACTCTGTGTGAAAACGGCTTTTTCACCAGTGGCAGAATTGGCAACAACCCTCTTCACATGGGTTGTGGCCCGAGGAGTCAAGTCTTCCCGGACCTCCCCGGGCAAACAACTTGTGGTCTTCCTTGGGGCCGCATCCCATCTCCTGGCTTCAGGGCAGTGAGGAAGGCCCACCAGGCAGGGGAAGTGACCTGGCTCAACCCTACTTACCCTGCTGAGTGAAAATGAAGTAATAACCTGAGAGAAAAGTGGGTTCAGAAGCTTCTCAGAGGGGAGTCCCCCAATCTGTGGAGGGTGAGATTCTACCCTTCGTTGCCATTGTTGTGGCTCTTCCCTTTCAGGATGCAAAAAGGGGCAGCATTCTAGGCACTGCATTATCATTCTATTCACTGGCAACAAAGAATGAAGATCGAGGAAAACCAGATGCTTGTTGCAAATGAACCCCAAGTAAGGGAGCCAAATTGGGAAGCAGAAATTTGGAATATTATTTTGGAGTTTCCCCATGAACTAGATGGCTCCAGGGAAAGGCCAACTGCCCCCCAACCCTCCTTTTTTTTTTTTTAATTTAAAACTTAAGCCCTGAAGACATTTCTCTATTCCACTGATAATCACTGTAAATATCACTTAACACATCACTAAAGATGTATGGACTGCCAAAATTGGGCACAGTGAGAAGACCCCATCACTGTTGCATCCCCAATCTACCCGCTTCCTTTCTCTGCCACACCTTGCCACCGTGGCCAGAAAAATTGGCACACCTGAATTCTATCCATCACTAGGAGAACTGGAGGTGAGTGAGGGAAACATCTTCCAGAAGCACCTCTCCACGGGTTTTGGATTTGTTGTTCTTTGTGTTCAGCAGAGGGTTAAGATCTCATTCCAAAAAGAAGTGTTATGCTGGGGGATAGACATGAGCAAGCAAGACTTCTTTAAGCTGTCCTACCAAGGAAGAGGATATGGGGAAAGAGCTGATATTTTTTTTTTTAAGTCAGAGAGGTGGTTAGGTGGTGAAGTGAATAGAGCACTGGCCCTGGAGTCAAATCTGACCTCAGACACTTAACACACACACACACAAAAAAATACTAGCAGTGTGACCTTGGGCAAGTTACTTAACCACAATTGCCCTCCAAAAAAAAATAAAAGTCAGAGGCAATGTGTATAAAGTTAGTGGCATAATTTATAGAGAGCTGGCCTCAGAGTTTTAAGACCTATCATTTGCTGGCTGTGTCAAATCACTTAGCCTCTCAAGGATTTAGGATAGCAGTTCTCTAAGACTATAAATTGCAGACAAGGTACCAATCTGCACTGGTAAAGGATCCAGTCCCTACTCCCAGTTGGAGAAAGGAGGGGTGGGGCAGGGGCTCAGTAAGAAAATTTGAGTCAAGAAGAGGCCCAGAAAGCCCTCTATTTCACCCGTAATGCTAGCTTCCAAGACACCAGATAAGTGTGTCCATGTGTCCAAAGGAGAAAAACTTATTTGGAAAAAATTAAGGTGACAGTTTTCTTCTTAAAAAGAGGGAACAGGGGCAGCTAGGTGGCACAGTGAATAGAGCACCAGCCCTGGAGTCAGGAGGACCTGAGTTCAAATCTGGCCTCAGACACTTAACACAAAAACTAGCCGTGTGACCTTGGGCAAGTCACTTAACCCCAATTGCCCTCCCAAAAAAAAAGAGGGAACGATTTTATTATTTCACAGTCAAATATGTTTTCAAAACCCACCAATATGGCCCATCCAGTGAGGAATCAATTTATAATACCATATTTAGAATATAATACTTAACATGATTTAAATCATGTGAAAATATTAGTGCCATTATCTTAGCACTGAATCTCTTCCTGATACATATACCAGGATTATTTTAAAATTATCTTTTGCCCTTAGCCACTATGGAAGGGGAAATAATTGGCCAAGGAAAAAATGATGATAGTATCAGACTTTACACAATAATGAAAAGAATAAAAATATTGAAAGGACCCTGCAAAGATCGTCTCTTCTACCTCTGAGCCTATTCCAATCTAGACAGGAGTCTCTCTCCAAATGACTCTAGATAGATCCTTCTTCCTTATTTAAGTGCAATAGCCTGTCAAGAAGTTCTTCCTGTCATCTAGCTCTGGGTTCCTCCAGAGTCACTGCCAAGAATCAACTTTTGCTGTGTTGTTTTAGGAGATGGGAGATAATGGGTCCTTTTTGAATACCCTTTCACAGGCTCATAGGCTCATATTTTTTTAATCATAAGAAACAGAGCTGGAAGGGACCTTCAGAGGTTATCTACTCCAACCCCTCATTTTACAAGTCCAGGAAGGGTGACTTGCCCAAGATCACCCAGGGCATAAGCATCAGAGATGAGACTTGAACCATCTCTGACTCCAGAGCTGGTTCTCTGCCTACTGTACTGGGCTCAAAAGCTTAAAGACCATGATGATGCTTCATTTAGCCTTATTATCTCAATCTTTTTTCCCTTCTCTTTACTTCTACATTCTTATCTAAGTCTTCTGTCCAATTTCTCTTTAGGCCCTGAAATAGAGAGCCCAGCCTGACCTCTGGGAAGAATACCCAATAACCAATGGAATAATCAATCTTCTCATAAAACCTGAAAAGGATGATGATGGCTTAATGAGGCTCAGACTGCTGAGTCAATTCAATCCCTCTTGACTTCACAAATGTGGAAAACTGTTGGAACTGAATGCTTGTTTAAAGCCAAACATCTCCCAAAATGGGAATTTCCATTGATTTTAGAGGCTCCTTAGTATTTCATGCCTCTAAGAGTAACCATTTAGTACTCTGCTGAACAGCTAAAATGCCCCATCCTTCCTGTCTCCTAGTCTGGGGTATGGTAATTTTACAGTGGACACTGGTAACCTCCTCTATCTGCTAGCCTTCCAATTTCTAACCTCCCTCCATTCCAAAATGTTTTACTTCTGACTGTGCCTGGCACATAGTAGGTACTTAATGCTTGTTGGCTGACTGACTGATGCCTGCAAAGACCTATGCCAGGGTGCTCCATCCTGCTCCTCTGGAATGCCCTACACTTATCTACTCTCATTTCTAGCTATTCCCCCAGCTCATTCCCTACAAAACACATGAACCCAGCCTTTTCATGGCCTCCTACTTTTTATGTCTTTGAGAATCTGTTCAGTCCAATCGACACCTGGAACATGCTCATTCTTCTTCCCTAATACACCTCCCCTTTGATCATGGAAAATTCTCTGTCATCTATCCCCTATTAACACTCATATGGTACTTTTATATCAGATGGTAAACTCCCCAAACTGTGTCTGTTCTGAAATACATACCCCAAGTGTTTTGTACAATGATATGTATGTATCCTGTGGGCATTCAATAATATACTTAGTGATCATCAAATATCCTAGAGAAAATCTGCAGAGCCTACACTATGGGCTTAGAGAGGGAGAAGGGAAAAAAGCATACACAGTGACTAGGTCCCAGAGTTCATTTACTGATTTGAGGTTGGCAAGTCAACAGCAAATTTGGACGTATAGCTGGCAGCATAGAGTCCTTACCCTCCCCCCCAGGAATCAGCAGAGTCATGGAGGACTGTAGATCTTCTAGGATGGCCATCTGTTGTTGGGCAAGTTTGGTTTGAAGTTGGAGATTGGCGTGCATACACTCAAGCAGACCTAAGCAATCCTGGGGCTTTTTAATGTCGACTCCTGAAGGAAGAGTAGGATGGGGAAGAGGGACAAAAGGGGAGAGAGACAAATTTTTGACTGGCCCACAAATGACAGTCCTGTGGTTAGTGGTGTTCTGCAAAGATCAGCACTTCAAACTTCCCCACACTCACTGTCTCAGACTGGGGAGAGAAGGCGGGGCTTCTCGTGGGCTTCAAGAATCCCACCGGAGGGGCACCTCACCTGCTCCAGTGCCTCATAAGCAGTGACCATTAGCACTGATAATTTTCCTGTCGTCTAACTTCAGTACTTCCTCCTGTAACATCAACCCATTTGCTCTAATGTTTCCAACTACCTCATGTATGGCCAAGTCTTAATTAGCCTTGGTAAACCTACTTTTTATGGTTTAGGTGTTTGTGCTGTCTTCCCTATTATATCATGAGCTCCTCAAGAGCAGACATCAAGTCTACTCTGATGACCTGGACCCAGAAAATACTCTGTAACCTGATTAGAAGAATATGTTTACTCTAAATCCAAAACAATCTAAATTTAACTAACAGTCTCAATCTCCTCTATTGATGTGAAGTGCTGTGAATTCCTAGAACATCTAACATACTGACATTCTTGTGTACTAGAAAGAACAATGGACTCAAGAGTCAGGAAACCTGGTTTTGAATCCCAGCTCTGTCCCTTATTAGCTCTGTGACTATAGGCAAGTCACTTTATACCTCAGGGCCTCAGTTTCCTCACCTATAAAATAGGAATAATACCTGCACTACCTACCTGACAGTTATTTACGAGAGGAAATTATTTCAAAGATTGTAAAGTGCTCTAGAAATGTAAGTTATCTTCTTTTTTTATTATTAATTCAGCTTATATCCAGCAAGATTTAAATTTTAACCCTTCTTCCAGCCCTGGGGAGGTCCTAACAATTAGGGAAATTACCCAACCTGGGGAAGTGGCAGGGTGGGGGGGAGGGAGGAAGAGAAGAGTAAAGACAAGAAGAAACAATAGTGCTGGATAAGCCACCAGCTATCATTAAAAACTGAGACTTGACTAGACATGGGATTGGCAGTCAAGTCCACAGGAGAAGGACTCGTGAAGAACAATGCCCTCCCCCTCCAGACAGACACCTGATGAACTCCCAATGTGAACTGAAGCATATTTTTTCTTTCTTTATCTTTTGGAACATGGCTAATGCAGAAATGGGTTTTGAATGATTTCAAATGTGTAATGATTATTGTATTTCTTGTCTTCTCAATGGTAAAGGAGGGTGTAGAGGAAGGGAAAGAATAGGGAACTGAAAATAAAATAAAATTGAATGTGATTTTTAAATAAAATTTTAAAAAAGAAAAAATGTCAACAGGAAGCCTTGATCCCCAAGTCTATTCTATCTGGGAAATTCTCTCTATAGGTTACCTGTTTGTAGCTTTGCTGACTGATTGTTTTGACAAGTGGCTGGGTTGGTTGCTGGAAGATGAATGAAACTTGGGGAGGGCTTAGCACGACAAAGAGGCAAAAGTGTGCATTCCTCTTCAACTGGAATAAAATTAGAGATAACTAAATCAGTGTCTTCCAATAAAAGTTGAGCATTATAATTAAGACTGTGTGGCAGTGAAAGATTGCTCCAAATCACTAATAATAAGAAAATAAACAACCCTGAGTTCCAGGAACACACAGCAATTTGGCAAAAATGGCAAAACTGTCAGTCAACAAACATTTTAGTACCTAATTATGTGCCACACCCTGTACTAAACAAAAGAGTCCCTGCACTCAGAGTTAACAATCTAATGGAACAAGATGCTGAAAGACAGAAAAAGTAAGAAGCTGAAAGGGGAGGAGCACCCAGCAATGGCAAATAATGAAATCCAGAAGAGTGCAGCTGAGTGGGTGATGAAGAGATTGCTGGCCTGGGCATCCTCCTTAAATGGAAGATGTAGGAAGAATGCTCCACTCCACATCCTCTGTTCTCTAAACAGAGGGAAGGAGGGGTTCCAGGGGCACAGGATACTGAGGAGGTGTGAGTTCCAGAGTGGACATGATCTTGCAGAATGATAAGGTTTCTAGGGACAAGATGGTATAAATGGTCAATGTTGGACAGTTCACAGAAAGACAGAAAATGATTGATACAAGTATTATAAACAATAATAAGGAATTATGCTAAGAAAGTATATAACTAGGGGTGGGGAACCTGCAGTCTCCAGACCAGATGTGGCCCTCTAGGTCCTCAAGCCTGGTCCATCCCTTGATTGAATCCAAACTTTATAAAACAAATCCCCTCAATAAAAGGGTCTCCAGGCTGCAGATTCCCCACCCCCTTTAACTCAGAAATCTCACTTCTAGGAAAATATTCCAAAGAGCTGAAAGAAAGTTCTCATAGATACCAAAATATTTATGGTAGTACTTTTTATAAAAATAAAAAACTAGAAATAAAAAATGTGGTATTACATGTAAATGTAACAGAATATTATTGCACCATAAGAAATGATGAATATAGGGAAGCGTGATAAGATTTATATGAACTAATGCAAAATGAAATAAGCAGAACCAGAAAGACAATATACACAGTGACTTCATCAATGTAAATGGAATGAACAGGAAAAAAAACTAAGTCTGAAACAAAAGAAGTGATAGGAAAATGTACTTTTCTCCCTTCTCTGCGAAGGTGGGGGACTCAAGGAACAGAACCCCAAAAATACCATCAGAATGAGATTGGTCAGTTTTACTAAAATGCTCTCCCCGCTTATTCTTTGGAATAGTTTATTTATTCAATTTATTCAAAGGAAATAGTTCTCTTTGGAAGGGAGTGAGAGCGGGATATTTATGGAAATGGTGGTAACATAAAAGCAAAAGATAGTAAGTTGTTTGTTTTTTTTAAGACTGTGTGATGGTATCTTAAAGAAGACACCAACCCTTGGCCTCAAATACCCTCCCTCAAGAGTCATTACAATAAGCAGAAACAAAAGAAATCAGAGTTGGCAAAATGAAAATCAGTCCTAAAATTCTATTTAGTCAGTCAACAAACATTTATTAAGTGCTACTATTTGCCAGGCACTGTGCTAAGTGCTAGACATACAAATATGAAAAAGATAGTCCCTGCCTTCAAGAAACTTACAATCTAAGGTGGGAAGATAACACACAAAAGAAAGCTAAAAGGAAGGGGAAGATGTCTGATGTGTGGGCACAAGGGAGAAATTTAAAGGAGTGTACCCTGGTGGGATATAAAGGACTGGCTGGTCAGGGTAACTTCTTAAGTGAAGATTTGGGGAGAAGCTCTTCACTCTACCCTCCAATCAGAGGGACTGAGGGTACTGATGAGGAGTGAGTACCAAGACTTGAAGAATCTTGACAAATGAAAATGTTCCTGGGGAGGGGGTGATGAGAAAATTCAAAGGAGTAAAATAAAAAGATGGCTGGCCATCTTAACAAAAATTTATCAAACATCTAATTTGTTTTGTTTTTTGTTTTTTCATTATTTTTTAAACTGACAAGCATTTTTTCCTTCTCCTTTAAAAAGTCTTTGTAACAAATATGCATAGTCAAACAAAACAAATTCCCACTTTGGCCATGTCCAAAAATGTCAAACACCTCATCTGAACCAAATGAAGCAGTATAATGTATTGAGAATTCTGATCTTGAGTCAGAAACTCCTAGGTTCTAATCCTACCTCTGATATATACATACTTCCAGGGAGCTGCATTTGAACTCTGAGTAAATTGTTTAACTTCTCTGAGCCTATTTCCTCATTTGTATAATGGTAATAATAATATCTTAGGACCTACTTCATAGGGAAATTTGCCATGAAGATCCAATATGACACGGTCAGAAAGCACCGGGCCTTCCTTAAAGTGCTATGTGAATGTCAGACATTACTACTGTGATGAAACTGTACAGTTCGTTCAAGGATACAAAATGCAGCCTCTGCCCCCAAGAAGCTTACAAACTAGTGAAGAAGGGAAGATATTGATATATGAAATATATGTAGACAAGATTCTACATGTTATGACTTAAACATACAACAGATGCTGCCCCATAGGAATCAGATTAAAATTAATTAGGAAATATCTAACAGAATAAATAAAAATATAATAGAACATAGATAATATGTGGTTTTCTAATTCAATATTTGGGCTCTAGGGAGGTTTAGTGGCCCCTGTTTCTATCTGAGCTTAACACCACTGCTCTAAAGGACTGAGACTGTCTTATGTGGCTATCATTACTTGATTCATAAAGTGCAAAGATGAGCATTGTAGATAATAAGTACTACAGTAGTTAAGCCCTCAGTCATCACTACGACTTCTGGAATACTCATAAAAGGTTTCATGGAAGAGGTTAGAGGTGGACTGGTCTTTGGAGAATGAATGAGATAAGAACCAGGCCTACATTCCTGGTTGGGGGAAGTGGTGCAAGCAAAGGCACAGGAACAGAATCATCCCAGAGCATGCAAGAAATAGTGAGAAAAGGGACCTTAGATGAAGTAGGAAGGAGATAGATGGATGAGGCTGGAAGTCAGAGTCCAGCCAGCCTTGAAATCTAGCATAAATATAAGCTCAAGGGATAATAGGATTTAAATTGAAAGGTGCCTTTGATTTAATTCAATCTAAACCCTTCATTTTACAAATGAAGAAACTGAGGTCCAGAAAGTATAAGTCAATTAACTGTCCAAGGTCACAGCTATTAAATGGCAGCTTTCCCCCCAGTAAACTGTTCTACTTGTTCTAAATATAAACTTTTATCCTAAAGCAGTGAAGAGCCAATGACAATTTTTCAACAAAAGAGTTACAAAACTGGGGGCGGCTAGGTGGCGCAGTGAATAGAGCGTCGGCCCTGGAATCAGAAGGACCTGAGTTCGGAGCCGGCCTCCGACACCTAATCCGCACAAACAAAAACCTAGCCGTGTGACCTTGGGCAAGTTACTTAACCCCAATTGCCCTAAAGGGGCGGCTAGGTGGCGCAGTGAGTAAGAGCGCCGGCCTCGGAGTTTGGATGACCCGAGATCAGATCCGGCCTCAGAAAATGAGCACCCACGCATAAGTAATGACTAGCCGTGTAACCTTGAGCAAGTTACTTAACCCCAATTGCTTTAAAAAAAAAAAAAAAAGAGTTACAAAACTGTGCATACCTGTAGGTGACAAAGAAGTGGTGGAAGAGGCAAGAGAAGCAAACGTGTAAAATCATGAGGGGAAAAAGGTAGAGGAGAAGGTAATCAACAAGGTCAATCCACAAAGAGTCAAGAAGGGGGAATTTTAAGTCATTTTTTAAAGTCATAAATTTAACAACCCTGTTTGCCTCAGTTTCCTCACCTGTAAAATGAGCTGGAGAAAGAATTTGTAAACCACTCCAGTAAGAAAACCCCCAGTGGGGTTACAAAGAGTCAGGTGTGACTAAAAAATAACTAAATAACAACTTTTAAAATTTAACAAAAAAAAAAAAATTAACAAAACATTTTGTAATCTTCAAGAACACAGTTTCAAGTCAAGTGGTGTAGATGGAAGCCAGATTGCAGAAAGCTAGAGAATTTAAGCAAAGGTAATGACTTATGGTATTATAATAATTTTTATTAACAATTTTTTCTATAGACCTATGATTTTATTAGCATACAGAACTCCCAACTATTGCTGGAAACTCAGAGTCTTAGGGAGTTTCCTGGGATACTCAAGGGTTAAGAGACTTGCTCATGGTCATACAACTGGTTTATATCCAAAGTTGGACTTGAATTCAGGTCTTCATGACTTCAAGGCCAGTCCTCTAGCTCCTACCTGTCAGGTATAGACCACTTGTTCAAGAAATTTGGTAGAGAAAGGAATGGCAGAAATAGGACTATAGGTAAGAAGAAAAAACTAGGATCACAGAATCTATTGGTAGGAACCTCAGAGCCCATCCCATACATAAACAGGAATCCCTCCTACAACATCCCTAACAAGCAATCTCCAGCCTTCACTTGAATACTTCCAGTAATAGGGAGCCCAAGGTTCTATCTTAGGCTCTCTTCTCATCTCCCTCTATACTTTCTTTCTCAATAACCTCATCAGCCCTCATGGGTTGTACTATCAAGCTATATATCTCAAACTCAATACTGTCTAAAACTGAACTTATTATCTTTCTCCTCAAAAACCTCCCCCTCTGGGGCGGTTAGGTGGCTCATTGAGTAAGAGCACTGGCCCCAGAGTCGGGACAACCGGGGATCAGATCCTGCCTCAGAAAATTAGCACCCATGCATAAATAATGACTGGCCATGTAACCTTGAGCAAGTTACATAACCCCAATTGCTTAAAAAAAACAAAACCCTCCCCCTCTTTCAAACCTATTTCTGTCAAAGACACCACCATTCTTCTAGTCTCCCAGGTTCATACACTTCGCATTACCCTCAGCTTCTCAGTCCCCCATATCCCATCAATTGCCAAATTTTGTTATTTCTGTCTCCACAATATCTCTAGTATCCACTCCTTTCCACTCACACAACTACCATCTTAGTTCAGTTCTTTAGACATCTGAAGTTATCGGTTACAATCTCCCCTCACCCAAGACTTAACTTCACCCAATTAAGCACTCTCAACTATTCCATCTGAGACTCCTATGTCACAGCTTCCAATCTCCTTACTGTCCTGGTAACTAATTTATCAATATTCTTGTTAAAATGTGGTATGTAAATGTGAACACAATACTCCACAAGTGATTTGACCAAGACAGAGTAATGACAATTTAATCATCCTCCAAAAAAGGAGAGGTGGGGACCAACAGTGACCTGCTAATCTGATCAATAAGAGGGCACTAGTTGCAGAAGCAAAAACAATGGAAGCCTTGGGAGCAATGATCACTCCATCATAGAATTAATTATAGAAAAGGAAAGAAAACCTGGTTATGGTCTGACACAGAAATTTCAGAAAGCTTAGAAAAAGAAAAAGAAGAAGAAGTGATCTGGTGGTCGGATTTGGCAGAGGAAGTGGACTCAAGAAGGATGGAGAGCTCTCAAGAAAGAAATCCTGAAGGCACAAACAGAAATTATTCTAATGAGGAAATACAAGGGGAACTATCTAAAAAGACTGATGCTTACACAGGATCACATAATTTTAGAGGTTCAAAGAACAAAGAACTTCAGTAACCATCTAGTCCAACCCATACTGTAAAGAAATTTCCTATTTTAATATCCCCAACAACTGGTCACCCAGCCTCTGCCTGAAGGCCTCCGATGAGGAGGTGACATGGGAAACAAACTGACCAACTTGAATTTTAAGGAGACATGTCTAGAAGATGGAAACAAGGGCCACCAACTGAGGATAAATACAAAAAAGTAGTCCAGTACTCTAAAAAGTGTCAAAAACACTACAGTTCAGCACAATACAATGGAGTCTTTTAGCTATATAGGGGAAAAGAAGATGGTTTCACTGCTGAGAATGGATGGTATGAGAATTAAAAATTGATAAATTTTCATTTTTCGTGTTTTCTCTTTCAAGAACAATGATTTTTGTAGGGGCAGCTAGGTGGTGCAGTGAATAGAGCACCAGCCCTGGAGTTGGGAGGACCTGAGTTCAAATCTGACCTCAGACACTTAATATAAAAACTAGCCCTGTAGTGGCGGCTAGGTGGTGCAGTGAGTAAGAGCGCTGGCCTCGGAGTTGGGATGACCCAACATCGAATCTGGCCTCAGAAAATGAGCACCCACACACAAATAATGACTAGCCGTGTAACCTTGAGCAAGTTACTTAACCCCGATTGCTTTAAAAAAAAAAAACAAAAAACTAGCCATGTGACCTTGGGCAAGTCACTTAACCCTAATTGCCCTCCAAAAAGAAAAAAAAAAGAAAAATGATTTTGGGATCAGATAAGATAGATTAAAAATGGCTAATAGTGAGATGGTACCCAAGATAAGTCAGAAAATAGCCAGACAGCCCCTTGGTGCCCTTCCTAAGCCACTGTTAGTGACATTTTATGGAAGCTATGGATTAGGAAAGATATCACAAACCTAAAGAGAAGCAAATATTTTCCTGCTTTCAAAAAAGAGATAAGAATGAAACCTGCAAACTAGGCCAATGAACTTGATTTCTAATGCCTGGCAAAATTCCAGAACATGTGATTTAAGGAATGGGTTTGTGAGCATTTAGAAAGGGAAGCATGACCAATAAGATACCTTGACTTAATTAAGAAGAAGTCATGCCAGATGAATTTCCTTCCTCAACAGTATAACTGGGACGGTAGGTCAGGGAACTGTTAAGACACATAATGAACTTAGATTTCAGCAAAATATAGAAGTCTGTCATGCTATTCTTTGTCCACAAAATGGTGAGCTACAGAGGGCGGAGTCAAGATGGCAGAGTAGAAACAGCACTTCCTCAGAGCTCCAGCCCACACCACTTCAAAATTATGTAAAAAGGGGACTATGATAGATCTCTGGAGCTCCAGAACCCACAAAATGACACAGAGAAACTAACCTCCCAATGAGGACAGTCCAGCAGCCCAGTAGGGAGTGGCCAGCGCAATGCTCTGGGAGCTTCCAGCACAGTGCTCTGGTTGCCAAGTCCAGGCCCATGTGAGGCGCAGTTTTAGCCCAAGGGCGGCCAGACCAGTAAGCTGCTGGAGGGACCCCAGAACACCAGCAACTGTGGAGTTTCAAGAATTATCAACACATGGTAGCTAGGTGGCGCAGTGAGTAGAGCGCCAGCCCTGGAGTCAGAAGGACCTGAGTTCAGAGCCGGCCTCAGACACTTACCACACACAAACAAACAAACAAAAACCTAGCCGTGTGACCTTGGGTGAGTTACTTAACCCCAATTGCCCTAAAGGGGCAGCTAGGTGGCGCAGTAAGAGTGCCGGCCTCGGAGTTGGGATGACCCGAGATCAAATCCGGCCTCAGAAAATGAGCACCCACACATAAATAATGACTAGCCGTGTAACCTTGAGCAAGTTACTTAAGCCCAATTGCTTTAAAAAAAAATTAATTAATTAAAAATTTAAAAAAAAATAGACTAACTCAAGTGGCAAGAGAGGCTCAAAAAGGCAATGAGGAGAAGAATGCCTTAAAAAGCTGAATTTGCCAGATGGAATCTCAAAAGCTTGTTGAGGAGAATCATTCCTTCAGAATTAGACTGGAACAAATGGAAGCTAGTGACTTTATAAGAAATCAAGATGCTATTAAGCAGATCCAAACAAATGAAAGAATAGAAGGCAATGTGAAATATCTCAGGGGAAAAACCACTGACCTGGAAAATAGATCCAAGAGAGACAATCTAAAAATTATTGGACTACCTGAAAACCTGATCAAAGAAAGAATCTAGAAACCATCCTTCAAGAAATTTTCAAGGAAAATTGCCCAGATGTTTTAGAACCAGAGGGCAAAATAGAGGTTGAAAGAATCCACGGATCATCTCCTGAAAATGATCCCAAAAAGAAAACTCCTAGGAATATTGTAGCCAGATTCCAGAATTCTCAGATCAAGGAGAGAATATTACAAGCAGCCAGGAAGAAACAATTTCAATATTGTGGAAACACAATCAGGATAACACAGGATCTGGCAGCTTCTACACTGAGGGATCAAAGGGCATGGAATATGATATTCTGCAGGTTAAAGGACCTGAGATTAAAACCAAGAATCACCTACCCAGCAAAACTGAGTATCATGTTTCAGGGGAAAATTTGGTCATTCAGTGGAATAGAGGACTTTCGAGCATTCTTGAGGAAAAAACCAGAGTTGAATAGAAAATCTGACATTAAGATACAAGAAGCAAGAGATGCTTGAGAAGGTAAACAAGGAAAAGAAATCACTATGAACTTATCAAAGTTGAACTATTTATATTCCTACAGGGAAAAACAATAACTGTAACTGATGAAACTTTTCTCAGTATGAAAATAGTTGAAGAAGGGTATATGGACATATGAATACATATGTGAATGTGTGTATATATGTTTTCAGGTATACACAGATAGAGGGCACAGGTTGAATTTAATAGGAAGGGATGATACTTAAAAGGTAAGGTTAAGAGGTGAGAGAGTAATGTGGTGAGGGGGAATGGGGAGAGACAATGGGGTGAACTGTCTTGTGTAGATGAGGCAGGGGAAGGTGGTTGCAGGGGAGGGGAGGAACAGGATGACAAAAAGGCAAAACCTTATTCTCATTGAATCTGGACCAGGGAGAGAATGACATGCATACTAAATAGGGTGTCCCACCCTACAGGGGCGGGGGGATGGGGGAAGTGGGGAGAGGAGAGGGTGGGCTGGGGGGGAGGGAAGTTGGAAGCACCCACTTTTGAAAAGGAACAGGATCAAGGTGGGGAGTGGACCAGGTGGAAGGTGGGATGGGAGGAGGGAAGTCTTTTATAATATATCTACTATGGTAATGTTTTGCATAGCTACACATATACAGCATATACTGAGTTGCTTATCTTCCTTTGAAAATCAAATTTTAAAAAAAATATATACAAATACTATGATTAATACTATTTTGCATATAATTGGGAGATAAGATGTGCAGGCATTGGGGTGTGGGAATTCACCTCGCACTACTGGAAAAATCGAGTGGGGTATGGGAGAAGAGATGGGAGAGAGCAGATTGGTTGAGGGGATATCCTGTATGACTATTATTCTGGGGTGGTGGGTAGGGGAAAAATGGGGAAAAATTGTAACTCAAAATCTGACGGAAATGAATGATATAAACCAGAAATTAATAAAGCATTTGGGAAAAAAATGGTGAGCTACAGGCTAGATCAGTAGTTTTCAAATTTTTTTGGTCTTGGGACCCTTTTACCCCTTTACCAATTATTGAAGACCCCCCCCCAAAGAGTTTTTGCTTATGTGGATTATATCTATTCATAGTCACCATATTTGAAATTAAAATATACTAGTATTACTATGAAAATAATTTTGACCTCATGGACTCCACGAAAAAGTCTTAAGGACCACCATGGGTCCTCAGATCTCTTTTTGAGAGCCAATGAGTTAAACAATATGAGTAAGTAGATTTGGGACTAGCTGAATAACTGAACCCAAAGACTAATAAATGGGTCAATATCATTTTTTAGGGTAGTTTCTAGTGGAATGCGAAGGTAACTGTTCTGGGCTTTACATTGTTCCACATTTTTTTCAATGATTTTGATGAAGTAATGTCATTAATGCCTTTTAATTTCACACAAGCTAGCTGTTATTATCTCCCCTTGCCATATACACCCCCAAAACTACCACTTAAAAATTCTTTATAATAAAGAAAAATATTTAAGCAAAATTGAAACCATGTCTAAAAGTTATACCACATTCCACATCTGGAATCCCTTACATCTCTGCAGAGAGGAATGAGATGGATTTCATCACCAGGTGAACAGAGATTGTTCCAGACAGTTGGACACCACAAGGACAGAGCTTGTTTATTCTAATTAATCACAATTTGGATGCCTTTTAGTGGTGTTCTCTTTTAGTGATATGACATAGTCACCAAAAAAAAACAAATACTGTTCTAGATTGCATTAAGAGAGGCCTCTGGACAGGATAAAAGGTAATAGTACTCCTTTGCCTTCATTCAGACCTTATCTGGAACATTTCTTAGGAAAAATAAATGGGAACAAACCCAGAGAAGAGCAAGCATCAGGGTCACAGGTCTAAAGAATATGCCATGGGATAATTTGTTAAATGAACTAGTCTGAAAAAAAGTAAGTGGAAAAGGGTAGGGAGATAACTGTCTCCAACTACTAAAGGGCTTACTTGGAAGAGGGATTAGCATTCTTCTGCTTGACCCCATCTGAGAGAATTAGTTAAGAGCCAGATTTAGGCTTTCAGCTCAAGGTAGAGGAAAACTTCCTAACAATTAGAGCTGACCAAAAGTAGAATGGATTGGCTCAGGAGGAAATGGATTTTTGCTTTTAAAAACGGCAATAAAACTTACTATGTGCTAAGCACGTTACAGATATTATCTCATTTGATCCTCATAACTTCCTGGGGGAGGTTGGTGCTATTATTATCCCCATTTTACAGATAAGGAAATTGAGGCAAACTGAGGTTAAGTGACTTACCTATGGTCACACAGCCAGTATTTGTCAGAATCAGGATTTGAACTCTTGTCTTCCTAGTTCTATGGCCAGTTCTCTAACAGTTGTGCACACTGCTTCTAAGAAGGGGCACTACCCTTCTATTAATTTGGCCATTATATCAAAGAGTTTACTCTTATTGTGCTTATAGTCCACTAATACCTGCAGGTGGTTTATTTTTCTTCCTAGGAAGAGTCTTCTGGCCATATCTCTTTTGTCCTGTACTTGTGCAGTTGATCTTTTTAACTCAAGTGCAGAAGAACCTGGTCAAGTTAATAAACACTCTCTTTTTCTATCCTCCTCCATGTTTATTTTCCGGTACTTTGTGTCAAGACAGCATTCTATAAGTTGGCTACAGTTATACTCTTCTATACTCTTAGGAGGCAGAGAAAGGAAATAAGAGATAGGAATACAAGTAAATGGATACCTGCCCCATATCTGGAGGGGACCTCACAAAACTCTTCTATACAGAACGTCCCTAAAGTCTCAGTTCAGTATTAAGCTATTAAAGCTTAGATTGTTAACCCCTAAATTATTCATGGTAAGAGAAGTGACCACACAGTCTGCAAATTCTCTAGGCCTTTTCTTCGTCCATCTTGGGCTAACTTTGATCATTTGACTATTTACTAGAAAATGGGCAGAAGACAGAAGAGATGAAATTTACATTCAATTTTTTCAGATTTTATCATCACTCTGAAATGTAACTCTAGCACTTCTCTGAACAATTTAAATCACTTTACCTATAAGCCTTCACTTTGACAGACAACATAATGTAGTGGCAGAACACTAGACTCAAAGAAGAGTCAAGTGAGCCCTGGGTGTGAATCTGCCTCTGATGTTCATTCATTGTACAACCATGGGCAAATCACTTTATTTCTCTGGGCCTCTGTAAAATGGGGATAACATTACCTATGGCACCTACCTCATAGGGCTGTTGTGAGATCACATGAGTGCATCAAGCAGCTGGCAAATTTCAAAGTATCATATAAAATCAGCTATTATTAAGAATGCATTTCTGCAGTGATGAATAGTTTAAGGAATCACTTACACAAAACGGTTTTATTTTTCAACTACCAATGTAGGCTATAGAGTAGAACAAGGTTGGGAAGAAGGGAGAAGGTGTTACCAAAAAATAGGAGGGAAAAGATTTGTTAAAATCCAGTTCTTTCAGTTTCTATTTATAAATTGAATCCCAAAAGTTGAGATGGTAGGGAAAGGACACTGGTTCAATTTTAGACCATTCTAGGCCTCCAGTTTGACACATTCCCCTTTCCAAAGTGTCCTGAAGCCAGCTGGGCTAGAGGAAGAATTATCTAAGGTATCAGAGATAAATGAGGGAGTCCAAGCTATCGATAAACTGAAATGAACAAACAGCTTTATGAGACATCTCATATTATGCAAATAATGTAAGCAATCTACTTTGGCTTAGATATGGCAAATCAGAGAAGAAGGTGCCACTCTTCCCTGCCTGTGCACAGCCATGTTCTTGGAAATTGGGAGCAGTATTTGTCTCAGTCTTTTCACAGAAGTCATCCCAAGTCATCACTAACTTGGACCAGCCCACCTACACTATAACTTAGTCTGATGGCCTGAGTTACTAGCATGTGTCTGGTGATCACTGCTATGAAAACCTCCTGGTAGGTACACTGAGGAGGTACAAAAGAACTAATAGTCTTAATGGAGAAGACAGGGTAAAAGTGAAAATGTGCAAATAAACATGGCAGAAAAAAATGTACATCCAGCCAGCCAACTGCAGACTAGATACCATCACTATATAATGAAGAGAGCCTCCAACTCAAAGCAGAAGAGGAGACCCCTTCCAGGCCACTTACCTTTTCTTTTGGCAGAGTTGCTTTTTGGCTTCTCCATCTGATTAGCAAAGTTCTGGTTCCTGAGAAAGAACAGCCATATCACTGGGCTGGATCACATATCATTTCTGTACTATTGTAAGTATTCTTATCACAACTCTGTAGAACTCTCAATAAATTACGAACCCTCTGCTCCATAACCCTGATAGAGCTTAAGCCATTTCCCTGGGAGGGCAGCCACCATATGGGGGATACTATGCACTTCACGTCTGTGACCACATTACAAATTCAAATACAAACAATTTTTGTATAATCTACTACTTGGGGAGCATCACTGCCTCACCTTCACTCTATTAATACAAATATTGAGGAGGTGACTGCTAGTACTACCTTCCTGCTTCTGGGCACAAGTGTACCTATCCCAACCCAGATCTGTAAGACTCTTGAAAAAAATTTCTGTAAATGGTACCTTACCCGTAGCTCTCAGCGTCTTCCTTTATCACTAAGAACTCTAGGCTAGCTAACTTGGGCAATGTCAACCCTTCCTTCCTTTTCTAGCCTACAAAGGAAACAAAAAATAGTGCTGCCACGACCCCCACAACCTCCCCAACCATCCCTACACAGCCTTTTCAAAAGGCCAATAGTTCAGTATGTGGCAACAAAAAAGATAATCTAGGAGATGTCAGAGTTCTCAAACAGAGAACAGGGACTGGACCTGTGATTTCATTGGTATTAAGAATTCCCAGATAAGGAAACTACTTTGCCTCTGCAGATCAACACTTTTATAATCTTAGAGAACTGACTAAAAACTTGCCCAGGTCGTACCACCAGGATGTATCAGAGGTGAACCCAGGTCTTCCTCACCTCCAGAGAGCTCTCTCTACCCACCTTGGCAGGCTGCCTCTCAGAGTTCCTCAAAACACTTAATACCTGGAACAGAGCTCCAAAGAGTACAAAGAGCTACATAAATATGAAGCATTACTACTATCATTTACTTTTACAGAAGCCTGGATTCTGGTTCTGACACTTACTGGCTGTGACCATGCAGCAAGTCACCAAACATGTGAGACTCCATTCACATAGTTACCCCTCTGGTACAGGCCCTCATCGCATGACCTGGCGCTACTACAATAGCCTACTGGGTTGGGCCCCACCTCAAGTCTCTCCCCAGTTCAGTCCCTCCTGCCCAATTGATCTGCCTAAAGCAGAGGTCTGACTTATCATCCCACTACTGAATAAATAATTCAGTGGCTCCCTATTCCCTCCAGGATCAAATATAAACTATTCTGTTTGTCTTGGAAGGGCCTTTTCAGCCTGTCCCCACTATCCTTCCAGTCTTCTTACACTTTTTTCTCTTTCATGTACTCTACAATCCTACTGTCTTGTAGCAGTTCACTGAACATTAACTCCACCTCCGCACTCCGTGCATTTTCACTGGCTGTTCCCCAAGCCTAGAATGTTCTTTCATGTTGCTAGGCAATCCTACTATGCCTCCCTTACCCATTTACTGTCCAGCTCTCCACAGCAGCTCTTCCCAATCTTTTCATCCCTCCTCAAACCTCTCACAGTTCCCCTCCACCATCTTCTCAGCTAAGATCCTTGCCTTCTATTTTACAGAAGAAAATTGAGGTTATTTGCCATAAACTCCCTCTTCTCACCCCTTCCTCATCTATCACTTCCTGATCTCTTAGCATCCAGATGCCTTCTGCCATTACCTCCTCTTCACTCCTGTCTCACATGATGAGACAGGCTTATTCTTATTAAGGTTAACCCTCTACCTGTTTAAGTAATCCCATTCTATCTCATCTCCTCCAACAGACTGCCTGCTCTGTTATTCCCCACTCTAACCCTTATGTTTAAACTCTGGCTCGTTCCTTATTGCCTGTAAGTATGCTCATGTCTTCCCCCATCCTCAGAAAACCCTGACTTGATCCTTCCGTCTCCACTAACTATGGTTCTGTATCTCTTCTGCCTTTTGTGGCTAAATGCCTCAAAGAGATTGTTTACAATGGGTGCCTCCACTTTGTCTCCTCTCACTTTGTTCTTAACCCCTTACAGTTTGGCTTCCCACCTTATTCCATAGAAACTGCTCTCTCCAAAAATTACTAATGATCTCTTAGCTGCCAAATCCAACGGACTTTTCTCAAACCTCATCCTCCTTGACCTCTCTGAGGCCCTTGACGCTGCTGACCACTCTCTCCTTCTTGATGCTCTCTAGGTTTTTGGGACACCACTCTCCCTGATTCTCCTTCTATCTGTCTGACTACTCCTTCTCTGTCTCCTTTACTGGATCTTCATCCAGGTCACTCCCACTAAAGGTAGGTATACCTCAGGGTTCTTTCTTTGACCCTCTTCTCTTCTCCTTCAATACCACTTCACTTGGGATCTCATTAACTTCCAAGAATTTAATTATCATCCCCATCATAATGATTCTCAAATCTACCTATCCTGCCCCAAACTCTGCTGATCTCTAGTCTCACATCTCCAACTGCCTTTCAGCTCAAAATGGATCTCCAATAGACTTTAAGCTAAGCATGTCCAAAATAGAATTGTCTTTCCCCCTAAACCATACCCCTCCTCTCCTCTCCCGCCTTCCCTATTACTGAAATAGCCTGTGGATGGGTCTTCTCGAATCATGTCTCTGTCTCTCTCTCTACTCCAATCTATCCTCCATTCAGTCACCAAAATGATCTTCCTAAATCACAGGTCTGACCATGTTACTCCCCTACTCAATAATCTAAAATGCTTTCTTTGGCATTCAGAACCCCTCATAACCTAGCCCTCTCTTATACCTTTCCAGTCTTCTTACATCTTATTCCCAGACTGTTCCTCCGACAAGACACTTCATCTCCCAAATTAGAGCATTGTCTTTGGCTGTCCCCCATGAAACGGAAGACTCTTTCTTCTCAATTCTCCCTCAAGACTTCTCTGGCTTCCTGTGAATCCCAACTAAAATCCTTTCTTCTACAGAAAGCCTTGTACAACCCCTCTTAATTCTAGCGCCTTCCCTCCATTAATGTTTCCCCATCTATTCTGTATATAGCTTGTTTTGTTTATGTGTTGCCTCCCTCCCCTCATCACCCCCCCCCCCCGACTGTAAACTTCTTGAGCACAGGAACTATCTTTTCCCTCTTTTTATATCTCCATTGCATAACCACAACACTTGGCACTTAAATGTTTACTGACTGATTGATCTGTTCTCCCTCACCTGCTAGCTTCCTTTAAGACAACTCAAATGCCACCTTCTTCCTTCCTCCTCCCTCCCCCAGAAGTATTCTGTATGTTTGCATGCTGTCTTTCACATTCGAATGTGAGTTCCTGGAAGGGAGAGATTGTGTTTTTGCCTTTCTTTGTATTCCCAGGGCTTAGCACAGTGCCTAGCATAATAAATACTTATTGATTATCTGCGAAATGAGGGTGCTGCAACTACACGTCTCCCAAGGCTTTTGTAAAAAGCGCACTGCCTATTTTTAAGTGGCATAAAATTGTGAGTTATTATTACTGGTTATCACGTAGACAGCGATAGCCTAAGAAGGCAAAGATTCGGTCACAAAGCCAACTGGACAACCAACTACAAATCCCAGCACGTACAGGGAATGTAGTGTTATCCAGTCCTGAAAACTACATTTCCCATATCACCCTGCGGCAAAACGTCACGTTTCTGTCTCAGATGCCGGTTGACGTTTCCTCCACACCCCCTTCCCTCACCTTTGCTGGGTTCGAACTGACTGATTGAAGTCTGTTAGGTCTTTCTAGTTCTTCAGAGGTCTGGTAGAGCCGGAGGAGACGGTTCAGTTAACTCACCTGCTATGTAAAACAAAAGCATAAACCCTCCCCGCTTCCAGAGCCCCACCCAGGAGCTGTTGCGCTTGCGCGCTAACACACCAACCAATCAACCTCCTGTGCTAAGGCGCCTGCGTGGAGGACACCTGCGTGCTAGAGTCCGCACGCGGCCCGGCGGGGAGCGGTCATCCAATTGCGCCTGCGCTTGCGCTTCCCTCCCCTGCGTTCGGCGCCCTCTCTATCTAACTTGTATAGCCGTTCGGGTCAGAGAGGCGGGATCGTAGGTATCGATTGGCTTGTACTAGTGCCTGTCAATGAGACTTGTGAGGGGATTGGGATTAGCGCAAAGCACAGCACACTAAGCTGTAGGTGCTGTAGCGACGGCTCTGCCTGGGCACCGCATTCTGGCTCCATCTCCAGAAGGTTCTGCCAGTTCACCTAGCTCCCGGTTCCCGGCTCCGCGCCGCCATGATGGGCCATCGCCCCGTTCTCGTGCTCAGTAAGTCGTGGGGGACTAGAGGCTGACCCGACCCTCTGTGCCAGGCCTCCTCACACCCTCCTCGGAAGGCCTCTGATTCTCAAGAATTCCCCCCTAACTGATCCCTCAACGCTTCGCTTTATCTGCCCGTAGTAACGCCGGGGATTCCTGGCCCTGCGGTCGCTCCCTCCTCTGCCTTGCCTTTCCCCGCCAGGATTTCTGTCCCACTGAGGGAGGGAATCTCCCGCGCCCTCCCTGACAGGCCTCCCCAATCCGGGGCCCAGGACTCTTGTCTGGCCGATTAATCCCTCCACGTGATTTCTTTTCCCTGCCCCCCCCCCCCAACATCCCTGCCCTGAGAGGTAGCCTGGGCTCTGGCCATTGGAGCAGAGACACTGAAGTCGACCCCAGAGGGGTCCTTCACCTCCCAGAGCCGTAGAATGGAAACAGTGATCTGCAGGATCGTTGTGAGGAAAGTGGTCTGTAAACCCTGCCCCCTTTTTCTCCTTGCTCCATCAATTCCCATAATTTTTCCCCCAGCTCATGTCCAGTTTTACTCTTTGAATTATAGAGCCAGTCCTGCCCTCAGTCATTGTTCGTGGGGCCCCGATAGGCTCAGAATACGTTACAAGTTACTTTGTATTGTTCGGAATTGTGGCCTACCTATATTGTGATCTTGGTTGTCTTGTGTTGAAAGATTTAAAGACATTGATCTTAAAGAGGTAGAATCATATATGATCGTGGATCTAAAGCTGGAAGGAACCTTGGAAGTCATCTAGTACATGTGGCATTCTCGACTAGTGCCCTGGTTACTTCTGTGCATATTCACTTGCACATAGATACACATCTAGCACATAGAGCATTCTTAACTACTGTCCTGGCTACTTTTATTCATACACACATATCTAGTACAGATAGCATCCTCAGTTACTGCCCTAGTTATTTCTATACACACATTTGTAGTGTGTGGTCTGTTGCTAGTTGTGGCAAATTAGACACTGGAATACTTTTAATACAGATAGTTACTAAAGAGAAAAATCGTCTGTTAAAAACTTATTTTCTCCCATTTTACTGCAATGTCATTGGAATTTGGTCTAGTGAAAAATAACACCAAGAATATGAGGAGTTCTATAAAATAATGGATTTTTTTTTTCTCAGTGATGTTGGGAAAGTGTTTCTTTCCTGGCTACCACTCCCTTATATCTCATGCCTTGTCTCTTGGATTAGAAGGTAAATTCTTGGAGGGTAGACTATCCCAATTTTGTATTTGTAACCCTGGCTCTTAGCACAATGCCTATCGTATAGTAATTACTTGATTCATTCATCACAAGCATGAAAAGGCAAAGGCAGTCATGAGACATTGTTCAGCTGTTTTGTTTTTTATGCATTTCAGGTCAGAGTACAAAACGGGAATCTGGAAGGAAAGTGCAATCAGGGAACATCAGTGCTGCCAAGGTATCTTTCTTTGGGCCCCTAGGATTGCTTGAGTCTTACAGTTTGACTTGATTCCCTTTTTTCCCTCAATATCACAACAGCCCCTCAATGATAAATTTGAATCTTTTCTTACCTGTACTTTGTAACCAAAATCAGCAAAGCAAAAAGTGACACATGAGGTGAATGAAAGCTGTTGTTTTAGAAGACAAGTGTATGTTCATGGCAGATTGTGAATAGACACAGCCCCTTAGTATCTGGCTATTGGGAATGTGGAGCTTAGGGAAACATTTCTCAGGGACCCCAAACTCATCTGCCATTTAGTTCAGTTGGGCTTGTTGGGTGTTTTCCCACATTGACAAAAGCAACTGTGGCCCTTTCTCCCTCATAACAGTTTGACACATTCACTTGAAAGATTGCTGACTAAGGATCATCCATAACACTTTGTCATTTCTTCTCTTCCCTCCCTCTTCTAACATCCATGATTTCTTTAGTATATGGAGTTCCAGTTAAGATAAATAGAAAAAATTTATATATTTTTATATATAAAATTATAGACAAATAGAAAATTGTTATACAATCTCTTTTATCTATTTTATTAAATTCAAATATACTTTTTTTCAAAAGCCACATTGGAGTTTGCTTATCTATACCTTTTTTTCCCATCAGACTATTGCAGATGTCATCCGAACATGTCTGGGACCCAAGTCCATGATGAAGGCAAGTTTAGCTCTTTTAACGACACCCACATTGTAAAAAATATGGCCTCAATTTCCCCACTCCTGGTACATTCAACTAAGTGAACATACATCACCAATGTCCTCTGATTTTGTCTTAGATGCTTTTGGACCCAATGGGTGGCATTGTGATGACCAACGACGGCAACGCCATTCTCCGAGAGGTTTGGTTTTATTTTGCGTTCTTGTAGTTTCATAAGTGATCTAGTATCCAAAATGGAAGATATTTGCATGTTTAGAAGATTCTGTAGATAATAAGGGTCTTGTGCATATATTTTCCAGAAAAGATTTTAAGGGGTGGTTTACAAAGATAAGAAAGGTCGATTCTCTGTAGGGACAATTTTATTTGTAATCTCCTTAGAAGCAAAATGAGAAAACACAGAAGTGTATATCTCCAAGGCAGAAAACTAAGTTAGGAACAAGCAGAACAAATAGAAAAAAAGATTTGTTGAATTGTCTTTTTCCCTCTCCAGATCCAAGTCCAGCATCCAGCAGCCAAATCAATGATTGAAATCAGTAGGACCCAGGATGAAGAAGTTGGGGATGGGACTACATCAGTTATTATTCTTGGTAAGAGATAGGGAAGTTAATAAAGGAAAACAGAAACCGGTATGAGTAAAATGTGGTACAGATGTATAGTAAGGCTATTATTTAAATAATTTTTGCTATTTTTCTACATAATCTAATAGATTCAAATACATGTAAAGTGAACTTTTCAATCCTAGTTAAATGGTATATAGGCCACGTGGCATGATAAGAAAAGCACTAGATTTGTAGTCAGGCCTAAATTCATATTCTAAATAATAACCTTGCCCAAGTCATTTAACATCTGGTAACTTCAGTTTCCTCATCTGTCAGAGGACAGGGCTGTATGAATTCTACCTAGGGTAAAGCCATTGTCTTAGTTTATTTCTGGTATTCATCTTACCTTCCTGAAGCCTTGTGTGCCACGTTGCTACACATTGATACCACTCTATATAAACTTCTGTTTGGTTGCAGAGTTCTACCAAGAAAATACATCTTTTTTGTTAAAGCAAATGAATTGTTTTTGGACATGGCTATTGTGGGAATTTGTTTTGTTTGACTGTGTATTTGTTATAAGAGTTCTGTTTTTTCTTTTTTTCATTGGGGAGAAAAAAGTTGGACAGAATATAAAGGCTTGTTAATTGAAAAAACTATTAAAACAACTCAGTCAAAAATTGAATAAAAGTATACTTCATGTAGGGACTACATGACTTTAAGAAGAATCTTTTTTTTATTATGAATACATGGAGTCAAAATGTTAAAAGTTGATTTACTCTACAGTATTGTCAAGCATGTCCCAAAAAGTATATTCCCACCTGAATTACTATATCATGTATAATGATGGTTAAGACTAGAGTCTGTGGCTGTTAAATTGAATGGAAATTTGCTAGGGAATCATTGAGTCTAATTTTATTTTTACCCATTCTGTACTATATTCAGGATTTTTACATTTATCAAGACTAGTTCTGAGCTTTAAGGAAAACTTGAGTGGACCATTAATTCTGTAAAAGGGAAGGTAGGGGCTGGGTTTCATGAGTGTTTATCAAAAAAGTAACTCAAAATACGAAGAAATGACTGAAAATACATCAGGGAAAACTGTTCTCAGATGTCAAAACAGAAATTTCTATTATTGTCAGATAAACTTCTAGAACATAGCTTACCTGGGGATTGTGAGAAAGATGTAGGCTCATATACAGGTGATTTTGATTGCAGTGACCTCAGGAGAACATTGGTGGTCTCAAAAGTAACCTCATCTTTGACAAGATAAGCTCAGTTCTTTTTATTGATGGCTACTGTATTAAGGTATCTAGTGTATATGTTTCTTCTTTCCTTTAGCTGGAGAGATGCTGTCAGTGGCTGAACATTTTCTAGAGCAACAGATGCACCCTACAGTAGTGATTAGTGCCTACCGAAAGGCATTGGATGATATGATCAGCACACTTAAGAAAATCAGGTATTTGGGAAAGGGGCATGCACTATGATGAATAGGGAAGATTAAACTGAACGTGCCATGTGATGAGACAATATAAATTGGTAGGGAGTAAAGTATTTCACTCATTTGTTCTTTTTCCTGTCTTCCTCAGTTATGGAGAGGAGTTACAGGAGGGAAGAAAGAAGGTTTAGGAAATAAGTGATAATGTAGTCTGAACAGGGAGGAATAAAGAAAGAGATCATTCAGAATTCTGGAAACTTCCAACAGAATAGTGATTAGCTATTTTCTTTTGGATGTAAGTTGAGAAAACGTGGTATTTAAGTTACCCATAAGAAGGACCTTAACTGTCATTTCACATATGTGGGCTAACTGGGCAATGGATGTTTTAGCCATCTGATTAAGGATGGTGGCAAGTCTACTGTTCTCTGCACTGGTCACACTACATCTGGACTATTTGGATGGTGACAAATTTGAGAACCACGTGGTATGAAGAATAGTTTAAAAAGCTAAGTTTAAAAATTAAGGCTAGGGAGGAGAAAATGAGAGGAATATAAATATCTTTGGATATTCTAAGCAGGGGGGATTAGATTTATTCTGTGTGTCTCTGATGTACAAAACTTGACTAATGAATAGAACTTAAAGGGAGACAAATTTATACTTTGGATAAGAAAAGACTGACTCTTTATTGTGGGACAGTAAATCTGGTGTAAACATTTGAGCAGAGCCTGGGTGAACATGTGTCAGGGATATTGGAAAGGAAAGAGAGAATCTTTGTGTTAAGTAGGGAATTGGTCTTTTAACTCCTTTTATTGTATAACTCTAGATGGCATCTGCTCTCCCTGAGTTTACATTTTTGTGGAAAAAGCAAAACCATTCTAAATAGATACCTTAATAGGTCCATGATCTCGTTGATATTCTTTTAAGCTAGTTTTCACATGCAGGTCATTGGTAACATATTGCAGTCTCCTGATATCCAAGTTGTGTCATTTTTCCACAGCCCCCAAATCTGTGAGTTCCATGATTTTCACCCATATAGTATTCACATTGAAAAGTTAGACTTTTGTGACAAGGAACAAATTAGTGTTACTGAAAGTACTTCTAATTAATTCTGGGCCTACCTAATCCATTTAGTCCCTTTCTGAATGAAATATGCTTATGGCCTAAGAATAGGCTGCCCATCCATCTATACATCTATATGCTATAATGTAGGCCAGGGCTTTTTTTTTTTTTTTTTTTTAGGGCAGTTGGGTTTAAGTGACTTGCCCAAGGTCACACAGCTAGTTTTTTTTGTGTTGAGTGTCTAAGGCTGAATTTGAACTCGGGTCCTCCTGACTTCAAGGCCAGTGCTCTATTCACTGCAGCACCTAGCCCCCCTTAGGTCAGGGCTTCTTAAACTTTTTCCAGTCATGACTAATTCAGCACTCCTTAAACTGTGGGTCTGTAGAGTTCCTGGGCTCAATGTAATCCACAAATGAGACCATTTGTAGACTCATTCTGTCCATTGGAAATTTCTCCATTTTTTTAACTTTGATATGGACATTTTTCATGATATTGGCAAATGCCTTTGTTGATTATATGGCTCCCACTGACGGCTTCCTGACTCAGGGAGTAACCTACCTACCTTCAGAGAAACTAATCAACTTAGGTGCAAGGTGATAGATTTTTCTTCCAGAACAGCTCTTAAACAGACATACATGTGCACTCATATTTCTAGAGAAAGCATGAGTGTTAGAGCTAATACATCTGATCTATAACAGTGTAGGAAGCATCTAGGCTAACAAGCGTTATCCTTAAAGCATATATTGACTTGTTCTTCATGGAATTTCTCTTTATGTTCTACAAAAGATATTGATGCATAAACTGCATTAGTTTCTGTTCATTATAAGTCCTTCAAGATGACATCTATCACTGATGTGGCCTCATTCATGAAATTTTGTGTCATCTTAACATGCATTGGAGGTACCATGTTTGAGGAGAATCTTTAAGGATTCGTTTTGAGTGTGTCTGATGCTTTCTTGTAATCAGTGAACTTGTTAACTCAACAAAAGTTGCCCAGTGCCTTATCATAGGGAAAAGGCCTAGACACTTAGAGGCAGTAGCAGAATGGAAGTTCTGCCAGGCCTTGTGGCCTCTGCTCTCAGATCAGCCTTGTTGCCATGGGTAAAGTAGGTTCCTCAGTAGAAGACCAGCTACTGGATAGTGGCAGGGTGGGAGATAGGAACAAAACAATGTGTGATCCATGTTTCATAGCATGTAGTCTTGTTTCTTCTAGTCACTGTTGACTATGGCAGAAAAGTTTAAAAAGTTACACCATCTACAAACATTCACTTAACTGCTGGGACTTAGCTTATAATCTTTGTCTAATGATCAGAGTGGATGGTTCCTGCAAGAATTATAGCTATATTGATGCTTTTTGCTATAAATAAAAGCTGGACACATTAAGTTGCGGCTTATACTACAAAAGTTTGTTTTGCTTGACTGCATATTTGTTATAAGGTTTTTGTATGGGGGGGGGGCAATTGGGGATAAGTGACTTGCCCAAAGTCATGGAGGGAGTGGGGGGTCTGAGGCTGGATTTGAACTCAGATCCTCCTGACTCCAGAGCCGGTGTTCTATATACTACGCCACCTAGCCACCCCTTTGTATTGTTTTTAATAAGGGAGAAGAGGTGTTTGGAGGGGGGGCAGAGTTTGTTTGTTAGTGGTTTGGTTTTATTTTCATTTAAGAAGTAGCAAAGTGGAAGGATGACTCAGAATCAAGTAGAAGACTTGGTTTCATCATACAAATGCAACAAATCATTTTATGATATACTTATTCAAATAAAATGTTATTAATTCACTTTTATATAGTATGTAAGGCTTATGGTTTGCTTGTAGCAATTTTTGTGATGTAGATAGTGTTATCCCCGCACAGCTTTGGAACTTTTAAGGGATCTTAGAGATCATCTAGGCCTGGCGTTGGGGAACCTGTGAACTTTTAGACCCTTGGGTGCAGCCTTTTGACTGAGTCCAAGTTTTGCAGAACAAATCCTTTTTTAATTAAAAAAATGGATTTTATTACTGCGGGACTTTCAGGGTATGTACCCAAATCAACAGCTTTGGCACAGACATTGTGCCGATTTTATAGAGGTTCCATAGCCAGGTTATGAAAGCTGAAATTACAGTGATGTAAGCTGAAACTACAGTGATTGGTCAGTGTAAATTTGAAACTACAATCAGTGATTGGTCAGTATACATTTGAATTTCCCACAGGCAAGAAACCCTAGGCTGGGACTCCCGCCCACAGATCAATCTAGGGAAAGGAAGGGGTGGGGGTCTTGCTTGTTTACAGATCAATTAAGGGAGATGAAGGTGGAGTTCTCTGCTTCACAAATCAATGAAGGGAAGGGGAAAGTGGAATTGTGTCCAACATTCCCCACTCTTCCTTGTAGGTATGTCTAGGTATGTCAAACCTTTGACATGGCTAGGTTCACATCTAGGGGTACAAATCCATTTATTAAGAGGATTTGGTTCCCTACCCCTGATCTAGACCAACTCCTCATTGTAAAGATGGATAAACTTGAGGCCCCCAGAAATCACAGCTTTTAGAGCTTAATACTATAGAGATTAGTAAAATGAGGCCCAGGGAAAGTTAAGTAGCTACTAAGTTAGTAAACACAGAAAGTAAAGAGAGTCAAGATTGAGACCTGTGATGCCTGCCAAGAAGACCAACTGTCTTCACACTCTACTACAAGTATATGATGATGGTGCTCACTATAATCAGGTGCTCAGATTGTCTACTGTAGGTGGTCACAAAAAACTATTGGTTCCATGTTACTTCTAGGGTCAGAACTCCTCTAGCATCTAAAAAGCTTCATAATCTCATGTACATATACAACACACATACCTTGGCTGCTCATCCAGCCTTATATGTTTTACTTGTGCCCATTCTCTTCAGTTCAGCCAGACTAGCCTTCTTGCTGTTTCATCTGTCTCCATGCCCCATTCCTGATATGTCCTCCCCTCCCTCACCTTTGCCTGATAGAATCCCTAGTTTTCTTTACAGGCCAGTTTAAAGGCCCTCTTCTGAGGTCTTTCCTGATCTTGCCACCACATCCTAGCCTCCAGCTGCTTGTACTTTGCCTTTATTTTGTATAGACTTAATTAAGATGTATAAGTCGCCTTCTATAAAATGTGAGTTCTTTAATAACAGGTTCTATTTCATTTGTGTCTTTATATCTCCATCATCTAGCACAATGCCTGGCACATAGCATAAGCTCTTAATGAACTCTTGTAAATTGATTGACTGAAAAAACAGCATTGAAAGTTGACTTGAGAAATGTGCAGACTCTGTAGAGTGTAGGGTTTGAACTTAGCCTTGAAGGATGAGTAAAAATGTAGTTAATTGAAGCATAAGGAGAGTAATTATATAAATTATATGTTAAAGCCACTTAGAATGGATAGGCATGATAAATAGTAGATCCTGCAATTTCTTTGATATAGGAAATTCCTAGTTAAAGAAACTACATCCTCCAATGAAGGCCAGAAATGGATCAAGTGCTAGACCTTGCATCAGGAAGTTTTGAATTCAAATCTTGCCTCAGGCACTCTATGACCCTGGGTTAAGAACTTGGCCTCTTCCTCAATTTCCTCATCTGTAAAATGAGATCAATAAGAGTACCTACTTGCCAATCATTGTGAGACTTAAATGATATTATAGGTAAAAAAAAAGTTTAGCATAGTGCCTGGCATATACTAGGTGCTTAATAAATGCTTGTTTCCTTCCTACCTCCCAAAGATACTTTGGAGATGAAGTAAGATAATATTTATAAACACTTGGCAAAACTTAAAGCAGTATATAAATGCTAGCTATCATTATTCTTTCTCTAGGTTTATGCAGAATAAACACAAAATAGTTGAATACAAGATAATTTGGAAGAACCAGGGTTTGGGGTGGATGAGAGATCAGGAGAGAAGGTTCCTGTAGAAGGTGGTGCTTGAGCTGGATCTTGAAGAAAGATGGAATTTTTTTTTTGATGAGAAGATGAACAAGGAGTGTATTCCAGACATGGGGGGGTTGGCCATTGGAAAGGAATGGAGATGGAGACCAGTAGCTGGATTACAGAGGACCAGGTGGAGGAGTGATAATAAGGCTGAAAAGATACATTGGTGGACCAGTTGTAAATGGTTTTAAAAGCAGAGAGAAAAGTTGATATTTTATCCTGCAGGCACTAGGGTGAGAATGGGAGTGCAGTGATCAGTTCATCGCTTAAGGGAAACTCCTTCTGGCAACTGTAAGATACATTAGAGAGGGGAGAGGTGTATCTGTTAGGAAGCCATTGCAATAAGATGGACAAGAGCTGATGAGGGCTTGAACTCAGGTTTCTGTGTGTGGAGAGGGGGGGTGGGATTGCAAGATTTGGCAACTGATTATAGATGGGTGGGGTGAGACAATGAAGAGTTGAAGAGAAGGCTGCCATAATGAACCTAGGAGACTAGAAGAAAGGAGGGAGGATTTGGTCTAAGTACATATTGAGTTTGAGACGCCTAGAGTACATCTAATTTGAAATATCCAACAGGCAGTTAGTACTTCAGGACTGAAAATCAGAAGAGAAACTGGGACTGGATATATGATAGGTGGGTGGGTGGGTATGGGTGTGTGTGTGTGTGTGTGTGTGTGTGTGTGTGTTTGAGATCTTCATAGAGATGATAATGAAACCGAGGGACTAATGAGGGAAAAGGTAGAGTTAAAGACAAGAGTATAGAAAGATGATTCAAGTTCACTTCTAGTTCTTTCAGTCACTTAGTTCTAAGGAAAAGGGTCCCTCTTTTAGCTCATTATTTTAGTCATTTGACACCCAGACTGCCACATGAATCTGTGTTTCTTCTTCTTCCCCAGTACCCCTGTTGATATCAACAACCGTGACACAATGATGAGCATCATTAACAGTGCTATCCGCACTAAGGTGATCAGCCGCTGGTCCTCTCTAGCCTGCACCATCGCCCTTGATGCTGTGAAGATGGTACAGTTTGAGGAGAATGGCCGAAAGGAGATTGACATTAAGAAGTATGCTAAAGTGGAAAAGGTAGTGTCGTCATTGCCCTTTTAGCCACCCCCCTCGGAAATATAGATCCAGACCAGAGAGGCAATTTAGACTGTCCTGCATTCCCGCATGTGGATGGCCTGAGAAGGATTGTTTTCTGTACCTGGAGTTATACTCAGTACAAGTATTAGCAGAAGGTCACAGATTTGTTGATAGATAAGCTAGTTACCCATGAGGCAGAATTGGAACTCAGAACTTTTGGCATCCTTACACGCACATAATTTAACCCTACCACACATACCACAAGGCCCTTGGTTTCTATTATGGTTTTAGTTGGGAAATCACAGAGTTGGGCTCAGAATAAAGATTTTTAAAGGGTAAATTTTTGCCCTCGCGGTATTAACTGAAGATTAATAAATGTTAACGTCTTGTCCTTATAATTTAATACTTAATACCAATCTCCTTGTTTTCATAGGGGAATCAGTTAAGATAGCCTTGTGGCCAGCAGGGGGAGCCCAGACCCCTTGACGCCTTGTTTACTGGGATCATAGGCTTAGAGTAGGAAGGAGTATCTATTTAGGCAATTCTCAAACTGTTAGGTCTCTGGCCCCCATACATTCTTTAAGAATTATTGAGGCTCTCTTTCCCCCCCCCCCCCCCGTCCTGCACCCCACTTTTTGTTTGTACATTTACATTTATTAGTGTTTATCATATTTGAAAAGAAAACACCTTAGTATTACTAGGAAAATAGTTTTGACCCCATAGACCCCCCTGAAAGTATCTCAAAGACCACACTTTGAGAGCTGCTCATTTCATTCAGACCTCTCATTTTATAGATGAGAAAGTTGAGGCCAAGGAAGGTGAAGTCACTGGCCTGAAGTGATGTCCCTAATAATTGGCCAGATCTAATTATGTTATACATTCGCAAGTAGGCAGTGCACTGTACTACTTTCCTTCAATATGGAACCCACATCGGTACAGGCTTTACAGTGGATAAAGGGTCTTAGAGTAGCATCAGATAAATTTAGTGCTTTCTCCATTTTGATACACACAGTACCAAACCTGGACAAGACCTCAGAGACGGCATAGTCTAATCCTTTCATTTCATAAATGGGGAAACTGATGTAGAGAAGAAAAGTGACTTGCCCCACTTTTCTTGACTCCCAGCTTATGGGGTTCTCCATGACTTTGTGGACCCCGTTGCTCATCTTTGGACAAATGTGGTTTCAGGAGAACCTGGAACTTCTCTAAGGAGGAGATCTCAGTGAAATCAGAACAGATTTACCTATCAAAGGAGAGTCAGAGGATACTCAGAGTATTTCTCTTAAAAACTAGAGCTGCCTGCTACTCAGAGCCCCTGTTCCCAGCTAACACATTGGCACAGCAGGTCAGAGGGACTGAAGAGCACATTTAAGACCAACAAGACTTACAAGAGCATCACACGGCTTCTTTCCCCTTTATTCCCTTCAGAGAACAAAGTAGTACAGTTCCAGGAGTCCAGGAAACATTTCCAGTAGATGAGTGTCCTGTTATTTTTTCAAATAGAAACCATGCACCCTGTGGTGGTAGCGTGGTACTTTGGAAGAATGAAAAATTTATGGGAACAGTTGAAGCATTCTGTTTCCTTACCTCGGTGATATAGCTCAAAGCTGGTTTTGTTCTACACAGATTCCTGGGGGCATCATTGAAGACTCCTGTGTTTTGCGTGGAGTCATGATCAACAAGGATGTGACCCATCCACGAATGCGACGCTACATTAAGAATCCACGAATTGTGTTGTTGGATTCCTCTTTGGAGTACAAGAAAGGAGAAAGCCAGGTGAGGGCCATGGTTAAAGCTAATAGGAGAGGAAAAATATATCAAAGGCAGGAAGATAAGGAAACAGGGACCATCCTGGACTTTGGAGGGTAGTCTTGTATAAATTTGACTCTTCACATCCTCTGGGGCCCAGAATGGAGATCCTCTAAGGAAAGATTTTCTATTTGTTTAGTACACTCAACTCTAAGGAAGGGGCCATTGCCCTGTGGGTGTGTTTATCAAGTACACCTTCTCAAACTTGTGTTGGTTTTCAGCTTTCCACTTTTATGAACCAGTGTCAGCCCCTCAGCTGATAACCTAATGCCCACCAGCAGCTGAAGCAAAGAAATTGAATGATGCTAAACATCAGAAAACATTTCTGACTCTAAAGAGGACTGGGTGGAGGAGTTTATTGACTTGGGGGCAGGCAGGGGGAGGTACCTTGGGGTCATTGGAGTTAGGAAAATGATAAATAAGGCTCCACACTTGAAGGGCCACAAGCCCATGCAGTTGCTTGATGTTACCTTGTGGTGATCTGGAACAAAGAGTTGTCTGGAGGAGAGCAGGTAGGGGAGAATGTCATGCTCCTAGAGATTCTGACTGGTTAAACAGCTGTCTGCTTCCATTCCCCATTCTTACAGACAGACATTGAGATAACTCGAGAGGAAGATTTCACCCGGATCCTACAGATGGAGGAAGAATATATTCAGCAGCTTTGTGAGGATATTATTCACCTCAAACCTGATGTGGTCATCACAGAAAAGGGCATTTCAGGTGAGCTGGTCTCATTCACTTTCAGAGTATTTCTGGGAAGGGGGGCAGTGTGTTTCTTCTCACTGAGAGAACATTAAAATGGCCTTGTTAGAGGAGAAGCCGGGATTTGAGCCCAGGAACAGATTCCAACTTGACGTGTCTACAACTCTGTTTTGTAGATTTAGCTCAGCACTACCTCATGAGGGCCAACATCACAGCTATCCGAAGAGTCCGGAAGACAGACAACAACCGTATTGCCAGGTGAGTAAGTGCCACAACCTCATTTTCTCTGCCTTCTTACTCTGATCGTGGTTCTAACAGTTGCTCTGATACAATAGCAAACACCAGTTACCTGAAGAGAAGTTAAGCAGAGTCAGTCACCTGCACATAACCAGGGCTTTCTCTGCCCATCAGCTTTGCATTTCAAGACAACACCTCTCTTAATGATAGCTTAAGTAAAACATGGAATAAATTTGCCAGAATTATCAAGTCATACATTACAAAGCTAAATTGAAATGTTCAGAGATTTTGGGTTTTCTATGCCATTGCTTTCTTTACTAGTATGTCTAATTAAGGAATTGTCTATAAACAGGTGTCTAAATACATATTTGACTCTTGATTATCTTATTTATGAGTTAGAGGAAAGGACTGGATAAAATAAAAAAGATAACCTGGAATTGATTTTAATTTGATTTTCTAAAGCAGTCAGACACAATATGGTATGTCTGTCACTCATCCGTCCCCTCCTCTCCCCCCAATTCCTAACTGATCACAGGATCCTTCTCTCTCACATCTGTGTTGCTGGCTCTGGAACCTGAAATGGACAGATTGAGGAGAGAGTAATCACATGTATATACAGGTGTATATGACAAGTGCATATTAAAGCCCATTAGGATAATGGGTTTAAACTCCTTGAGGGCAGAGCCAAGATGGCAGAGTAAAAGTAAACTCCTTGGGAAAGTTGCAGTTGTTTTATTGTACTTCAATAAATCTTCAACAGAAAAAAAAATTTTTTTAATTCACCATATCTTAGCATCTAATTACAATAAAGAATAATCACTGTTTTGCCTCAGTTTTATATTTTGAATTCAGCAGGTTTTCTGAGAATAAGATTTATCTGTTCAGACCTTATACTCTGGTATATAGATATACTCTAGTATATCATTCACTTATCTTTTGAAAAAATAAATAAATGGGAATAAATTGCTCATTCTTGAGTGGTTGGGGGTCTTCCAACTGACACAGAAGCAGCTTCACAGCTATTCCATTCCACCAAATTCCCAGAGTTTGAAACTCCAAAGGGTGAAAATGGGGGAAGCATTTCTGAAAATATTGGGTTCCTGTGCAGGGCATGTGGGGCTCGGATTGCCAGCCGACCAGAAGAACTAAGAGAAGATGACATTGGGACTGGCGCTGGTTTATTTGAAATCAAGAAGATTGGAGATGAGTACTTCACATTCATCACAGAATGCAAAGATCCCAAGGCCTGCACCATTCTCCTCCGGGGGGCCAGCAAAGAGATCCTGTCGGTTAGTCATCACCCTTTCCCTTTGTTCTCTTATATGTTATAAAACCAAGTGTCTCACCTCAAAGGGGAGCAGGAAATAGTGGTAAATACTTTCACCTTAAATGCTTTATACCCTCCCTTTATAGAGGACTTCAGTTTTCTGCCCATACCTCTTTTATTTTTCCTAGTTCAAGTGATGTAGTAATAGCTAATGTTTACATAGTGCTTTAAGGTTTACAAAGCATCTACAAATACTACCTCTTTTGTTTCTCACAATACCCGTTTAATAGAGGGGGAAACTAAGGCTTGAGGAAGATTGAGTGATTTGCCTAGTCATACAGCTGATAAATTTCTGAAGCAGGATTTGAATTTGGGTCTTCTTGACTCCCAAATCTAGCATGACTATTTACCTTGCTACTTAATTGCATCCTCTAGAAACCTTCCCACTTTTTATTCTAACTCTGGACATTGGTGAAGATTTGGGTCTCGTGAGATAAAATGAAATATCCCTCTTGTGAATTTTATATTCAGCCTGGGTTGGACCCCAAATAAAGGGGAAAAGAGCCTCAGAATAAGGAAAAACCTGGGAAACTTGAATCATGAAGTAAAAGAATTAGGATTATTTAGTCTTGAGGGGGAAAAAGAGCTAAATTTGTTTCTCTAGTGGGAAATTTGTTGGTCTAATCTTCCCCTTTCATAAAATCTGCTTTGGGGTCTCCCTAGGTTGGGTAGGTATTAGCTCCCCAAAGATGAGAAAAAATTTTATCTTGAGTAATGCCTGGTAGATTTAGTTTTTAGGGAAGTTCTTAGTTGTTTGGGAAGGGGAACAACAGAATGGAGGCTAGGGAGGCTCTTGTAGGTATTCTTAATCACGTGGCCATCAGACAGGATAGTCCATCTAGACCAGTTGCAGTCCCAATTCTCTGGTTAGTATAATCCAAGAGGTCACAGTTGTGTGAACATATACTGGGTCAGCAAGCATCTTACCCCATTTCTCATTTCTTCCCCTAGGAGGTGGAGCGAAACCTCCAGGATGCCATGCAAGTCTGCAGGAATGTTTTTCTTGAACCTCTGCTGGTACCAGGAGGTGGGGCCTCGGAGATGGCCCTGGCTCATGCCCTGACAGAAAAGTCCAAGGCCATGACTGGCATTGAGCAATGGCCTTACCGGGCTGTGGCCCAGGCACTAGAGGTCATCCCTCGTACCCTTATCCAGAACTGTGGGGCCAGTACCATACGTCTGCTCACTTCTCTTCGGGTAAGTCCTTATGCCTTTCACCCAGTGGAGGAGAATTACCTCAGCCTGTATTTCATCTCCACTATGCCGTTGGGGCCCAGGTAGTAGTTGTCTCTAGCCTACATCCTGCTCTCATAAATTCCTTCTCCCTTCAACCTACTCTCATTTTGTCTAAATCTCCTTCCCATTTCCCCTCAAATCCCTGTTATCTTCTAATGAAGTTCTGCCTAATTCTTTCCTTTAAAGTCTTAAAAATGCCCCTTTCCATTTCCAAGAGTTTTCCCCTAAGAGAGAATCTCTTCTCTGACAACCATACAGGCCAAGCATACCCAAGAGAACTGTGAGACCTGGGGTGTGGATGGTGAGACAGGCGCCTTGGTGGACATGAAGGAACTGGGCATCTGGGAACCACTTGCTGTGAAGCTACAGATATACAAGACTGCAGTAGAGGTGAGAGCCCAGAAAAGATCCCAGAAGAACAGCTGAGCTCAAGAGAGATATCTCCAGTAGAGATCCCTTGAATATAGTTTATAGCATCCAGAAGGAGTCTCTTTCAGATGGTGGGGTGATGCTGAGGGAAGGGAAGAAGTCTGGTGGTGTGCTTATGGAGCAGGGCACCTCCTTTCCCACCACTGAGCTCTCTTGGGTCTTGGTTCCCTTCTCTAGACGGCTGTCCTCCTACTTCGGATTGACGACATTGTCTCAGGCCACAAAAAGAAGGGTGATGATCAAAATCAGTCAGCTGGTCACCCTGATGCTGGGCAGGAGTGAGCTAACAACACAAGCATCAGCTGAGGTGACAACCCACAGGACCAGCAGGTTTTCTCCATCCTTTTCCCGAGCCAGGCTGCCAGGGCAAACATGGATGTCTTAGGTGGAAATTAGGTTGAGAGGCCTCTCTCAGCCTCTTTCTGCCCCTGTTCAGTTTGCAAAAGGCACTGACATGTAACTCCTGTTGTAAGCTTTCCATTTAAGTTTGCTTCTGATGATTAAAATCTCAGTCGTTTGAGACTCCAGTTGTTCTGTGTTCTTTTTTAGCCTAAGGTAATGACCACTGCCTGTAGGGTAGGGGGGTGCTAGGAAACATAAGTTGAGAAGGAGAGTGCCACTGTTATGTTCTTATTTTTCCACGAGAATATAATCTGGTATCAAGACCCCATCAGGGTCATCAGGGAATTGCTGGTGTCACAAAAATTAGGAACCACTGCTTGCATTCAGTACCTCAAGTCAGAACTAAAGGAGCTTGACCAAAGCATGGGTTTTTCTTGGCTGAGATTGATTGCTGGATATAATTATTCATGTTTATGTGACTAATGTTTGCTAAGTATTTGACACATTCTATCATTTTAAAACTCACAACTCAGTGATGTGAGTACTACAGGTTTGGCAAAAGATACAAGGTCTTCTCTACCTTTCTTTGGGTGAAAGTCAAGCACATAAGAATCTTAACCAATTAAAATGTCTACCTCCACTTCCAGCTTAGAATATTTCTTTGTTTACCACCTTCTTCATAGCTGCCTTTAGGACCTTTGCCAGGAAATTTTCTGTGATTAAGAGGAAGTTAACTTTAACTTCCTGCTTATTCATCATTAAATTCCCCATCTTCCAACCCAGACCTTTTCAAATCAGTCACAGATTCTTCTGTCTTGCTTTTAGCCTTTTTAATTCATTCCTATAGGATAGTGACTAGGATAGTTTGAGGAAATTGTTTTCCTGGAGCCAAAGAATTCTTAGTTATCTCAGGAGCTTATGAGATTCATCTAGTGCATAGGTTCCCAAAGTGAGTGATACTACCCACCCCCGGGAGGCACTTGGGGGGGGTTAGGGGAAAGGAATAATAGCTTGAAATGACTTACAAATATCCAAAAAATTGTTAAAGATTTTCAGGGGAGTGCTGAGTAATTTTTCTTTAAAGGGGTAGTCTAAGTCTTTGGGCTACATAATCTTTTTTAAAACCCCTCTGCAATTATTGCCCCTCCTCAAGTAGAAGTTTTGTTACAATCATTTTATATCTTTAATTAAAAATCTATGTGATCAACTAGGGTAGTAAGGGATGCCAATTAATGGTTGTCATCCTTGGGTTTTTTTTCCTGTTACTTCCTTTTGGCTGCTGGGCCTTCTAGTTTTCCCTTTTGCTCCTATGATTCACACATTCAACCATCCTTGTCCTTCCTCCCTAGCTGTAAGACTTCTTTGTTCCTGAAAAGTTAAGAAGTAATAAATGGAGGTTGGAGGAGGGGGAGGTTGAGGCAAAACTTTAGGGAAGGAGGTGAGATGTAGAAACTGGATACCTGCTGTCTGACCATTCTGTCCTGGCATCTCCCAAATTTTAACCTTTTCTCCCCTTTCTCTTCTGGGGCTGCTAAGTAAGACTTTATCTTTTGCTAAAAACATTTATTTTCTTGGGTTGTTAAAATTTTACCCAGGATCTAGGTCCTCATATGAAAAGCATTATTTCTCAAGATGGTATCTTCAGAATTTTTGAAAAGAGACCCAAACCTTAGAAAGGTAAATTTCCCTTTCCACCCCTTCACTTAAGACCTAACTTTGTGGTTTCAAGTTAAAGTCTACATGAGATCCCCAAGGAAATGGGTGGAGCTGGGGTAGGTTCCTTCTCAGCTCTCTTGTCTGCTTTTATCCGTACCATTCTTATTGTCATTGTTGTACTCTAGGACTGCTATACAAGCCTAACAAGCTTTCCTGCTTTCAGTCACACCCTCTTCCAAACCATTCTGCATACAGACATCAGATTAACCTTAATCTTGCTTCACCCTCCTGCTTCCCCCTTGTCTGTCAAATAAAGCATACCTTCAGCCTGGCATTCAAGGCCTCTTCCCCCCGTTATAATCAGGTTCCATCCTTAAGAGCCTCTAGTTCTAAATGCATACTACATCCTTAAAATTGATCTTACTTCTTCAGAATATTTTGGTTTTCCCACATCAAAATGATCTTCCTCTTCTATAGCACATTTGGCAAGAGTTATGTAGAGATGTATGTAGAACCTGGAAGGAAACAAGAATTTATCTAGTTTATTTTACACAGGAAGAAAAAGTTTCAACAAGATTTTTGACTTGCCTTATATTATCCTTAAAGGACTAATAACTCATACTTGGGGAACTAATTAGACACACAAGAGTCTAATAATAAATCACAGAAGGCACTTTCCTCATAACCCTGCAAAGCAGGTAATGCAAGAACTATACCCGTTTTACAGAAGACAGGACATGGAAAGGTCATATTGCCCAGAGTCACCAGACCAGAGCAGACTCAAATCTAGACTCAGACCAGTGTTACCTGCCTTGAGTACAGATTCCCAGCCTTTGTATCTGTTCCCTATGATTTAATAATCACCCAATAAGCAATTGTTAAAAGTGCCTACTGTATGCCAGGTAGTTCTCTGGCCATAGGAATAAAGAACAGTCCCTGCCCTCGTGAAGCTAAGATTCTGCTAGGAGACTACAACATATTTTCTTTGTTAAGTAAATACACAAAATACATGAATATAAACCTATACACAGGCAATATGCCATAGTGGATAGACGGCCTCATAACCAAGCAGAATTGGGTTCAAGTTTTGTCTCTGATACATATGGGCTGTTGGACCCTAGGCAAGTCACTTAATCTCTGTGTGCTCTTAGCAACTCTAAATCGAAGGGGATATCAACCTGCTTTGGTAGAAGAATTTTCCTCATCTGGGTATTTTCTTTGCCAAGGAAATCACAGATTAGCATCATAGAATTCAGGAGTTAGGGGCAGCTAGGTGGTACAGTAAATAGAGCACCAGCCCTGGAGTCAGGAGGACTTGAGTTCAAATGTGACCTCAGACACTTAACACTTACTAGCTGTGTGACCTTGAGGAAGTCACTTAACCCCAATTGCCCTGCCTTCGCCCTTCCAAAAAAAAGCAAAAAAAAAAATCAGAAGTTGGAAGGGACCTCAATGGCCATCTAAGCTAACATGTGAAAGAAGAATCAATACTAGGTCATTTTTGGTTTAGGGGCAATCTGGGGTATGATAATGGAGCCAGGAACTTCATAAGACAGTATATAGAGCTAGACTGATTCACCAAAGGGTCAAGATGGAGAGAGGAGTGAGTGGCTAAGGCAGGGATGATGGCCTGGGAGAGAACTGAGGGCTCAGGGATGGAGGTCAGTGTAGGAAAAGAGTGAAAGCAGAGGAAAGATGGAAAGCCAATATATGGTCAGATAATGCCCTATTCCACTCTTCCAAAGCTTTCCATCCTCCTCAAACCTCCCAGGGTTGCCTCTACCCACTCAGCTGAGACTCTTGCTTCATATTTTACAGGAAAAAATTCCCCAGGAGTTGACTCTTTTCCCCACTTTCTCCTATCACTCAGTTGCTCTACAGCTATCTCGTCCTTCATCCCGGTCTCACACAAAAATGTGGCCCTACTCCTTGCTGAAGCTCCGATTCCTCCCTTTTAGCATTCCCCATGCTCCCTTAGCTTTAACCCCTTCCTGTCTACTGGCTCCTTTCCTACCGCCTACAAATATGCCTATGTCCCTCCCATCCTCAAAAAACCTTCCCTTGCTAGAAACTTCCATCTCTCCTGTCATCCTAAATCTCTTCTGGCCTTTGTGGCTAAATTCCTGGAAAACATCTCTCAAATACGCCCCTTTCTTTGCTCTGACACCGCCACCGCCCTGGTGCAGACCCTCCTCACCTCTTTGCAATAGCCTGCTGGTGAGTCTGTCTCACGGCTTCCGGATCCAATCCACCCTCCATTCTGCCGGCAAAGGGCTTTTCCTAAAGCAGTGTTGGACCATCTGGTTCCCCTGCTCTATAAACTCCCATGGTCAATAAACTCCTGTCACCTCCTGAGTCAGATATTAAAATCCTTAGCGTGGCTCAGCCCTGTCCCCATTTTTCCAGTCTGTTTACATTTTAGTTCTTGCCAAATACTGATCCAGCGACCCAAGAACAAGGTAGTCCCATCTTGGCTCAGGTATTTTCTCTGGCTGGAGCCCCCCCTCCTATCTTCCTTCAAGTCCCAGCTGAAATCCCACCTGCTGGAAGCCTTCCCCAAGCCCTTCTTAAGTCCCAGTGCCTCCCCTCTGCTGATTACTTCCTCTTTATCTGGTGTGTAGCTTATGGTCTCCCCCGTTAGATTGTGGGCTCCCTGAGGGTGGGGGCTGCCTCCTGCCTCCTTCTGTACTCCACCCCCACTGCTCAGCACCTAGAGGCGCGCAGTAAATGCCCATTGACTGACGCCCTCCAAAGAATCGAAGTTTAAAAATGGGGGGGGGGGAGATGATGAGTTCTGGAACTAGGAACCTAATATTCATCGTTCCATAAAACGTCATCTGAGGCGTTTCCAGGGAGTCCTCCTCAGGATCCCCATTTCCTCCACCCAGCTGGGTGGGCAGCGGATAGCGCAATGGGCCCAGAGTCAAAGACTGGATACTTGCTAGCTGTGTGACCCTGGGCAAGTCACTTGCCCTGTTTGCTTCAGTTTCCTCATTTGTAAAATGAGCTGGAAAAGGGAATGGCCAACCACTCCAGGATCTTTACCAAGAAATCCCCCGAAAAGGTTACTAAGCTTTTGCACAGGCTCACTTCAGATTGGGGCGTGGGGGCTGTTTCTCCAGCCATTCAGGGGTTCTAATCCAAAAGGCAGGAGGGGCAGAGCGCAGGCTACCCACCCTTGCCCCAACCCCCAACCTCCCTATCCCTCTGTGGGGAGACCGGCGGCCCCTTTAAGAGCAGCCGAAGCGTCCGCCCTTTGGTCACGTGACGCGACCTTCGGCCGAGCTCGGGCGGCTGCGCTGCGGCTGCCGGGGGCTGCGGCGGCATGTTCTGGGAGTGCCGCCCGGCCCGGGGGTTCCCTGCCCCCTGCCGCTCTCTGCTCCTCCTCCAGTGCCTGCTGCTGCTCCGAGCCCCCGCCGGCTTGCTCGGGGACCAGACCCGCCAGGTGAGCGGCGCGGGGATTCGGGGGGCGCCCGGGAGAGGGGGGAGCGGGGCTCCTGACCGGGGCAGCTCACGGACTTCCTGCCCCACCCACCCCCGGGGAGCCGTCACCCATCTCCGGGGGACCGCGGAAGGGCAGGAGTCGGTCTGTGCCCCCTTCCCTGCCCGGGGTCCGGGGCCCGCCAGCCCAGCGCTCTGGGTCTCGGTGCTCCGGGGGTGCTGTGGGTTTAGACCTGCCGGCTGTTTCAGCATTTCCTCTCGCTCTCATCTCCCCGCTCCTCCATAGCCTCCGTCCCCGACTTCTCCCCTCCAAAGAAGCCTTGTTCTGCGCCCTCTCCCCCAGTGCTCCCGGTAACCTCCAGCTCTTTCCCCACCCGTGTTTCTGTAAGTCCTCAGTACCCTCACCTCTGCCTAAGCCCCTTTCTCGACTGTGGCTCCGACCCCACAATCAGGTAAGTGAAAGGCTGTCTTGCTTTGCCACCCCTTGGTCCAGGTTTCCTTAGAGGTTATCCCAGGACCGACGGACCCCTCACAAAGCCTGTTGCACATCCGGGCTGTGGGAGCCAACTCTACAATTCACTACGTCTGGAGCAGCTTGGGACCCCCAGCCGTGCTCTTGGTGGCCACAGACACCCGGCACAGCACCCTGAGTGTCAACTGGAGCTGCCTGCTGTCTCCAGACCCCGAAGGGAGCCTAGCCATCCTCCCTGCTGAGAGTGTTCGATTTTCCTCCGCCCTCTTCTTCCCCCGGGTGAGGAGATGGAGAGAAAAGCTTTCAGCTCTGGGGTATAAACTGAACCTTGGTGGGATGGCTCCGGGGTCCTCTGGGTGGAGATCTGGGAGGGCAGGGGCTGATTGCTAGGAGAGCAGAAAGTAGTCATTCCGTAAGGCATGAAAACTCAGTCTCCCATTCCTTTCCCTCTGTTAGCTGTTTGAGTTTGACAGTTCAGAAGTAAAGGACGGGTCCCCAGGAAAACCTTATCCCCCCTACCTGCTGGCTGACTTCTCCTGGGATGATGTCAACAGCACACTAGACCCTGCTATGCTGAGTGCCACATTCCGAGGTCGCCCTTCAAAGGATCCCTCTGGGGCCTTCAGCAATGGCAGCCTGGCCTTCAAGGTGAGGGATAAGGGCCGAGGAATTAAAAATGGAGTCTACCCTGGTGGGGCAGAGGTTTCTTGCCAACTGTGACTTCAGTAGATGGATATAGTTAGAGATGGGGGAGCAGGGAGGAAGGGGATCTTTGTGCCTTGTCTCTGTTCTCACCCCATCTTTTCAACTTCTTTTTCACTGAATCTTCTTCCCTCCCCCAAATCCCAGGTTCATGCTTTCTCTGGTTCTGGTCGCCCAGACCACATCCCTCGACTCTTGCATACGGCAGATACCTCCCAGCTAGAACTGGTTCTGTCTGGGGCTGTCCCACAAGGGAACCACTCCCTTTTTGGGCTGGAGGTGGCAACTCCAGCTTTGGATTCTGAGTGTCCCCAGCTGAAGGAGCAGGAATTCATCGATGATGAATATTGCCCTTCAGTCTTCCAGGTGAGGCTTCATTGAGGGGATGGAGAGACACATGGGAGCCTACTGGGCATGGTTGCCAAAGGTGAGATGAAGGGACTTTAGAATGATAGAATCATAAAGCATATAACCTGTCTAGCCCTTTCCAGTTTACAGAACACTCACACAGACCTCACAGAAGCACCGTGAGGTTAGGCAGAGTGTTGTCTTCATTTAATAAATCAATAAGGAAACTTCATCTCAGAGAGATTTAAATGACTTGCTTGATATCACGAAGCTAATAGCAGATCAGAGACTTAAACCCTTGTTCACAAGGTGTTTTGGCAGCCCAGTGGATAGAGTGCTAGGCTTAGAATCAGGAAGACATGAGTTCAAATCCATCCTCAGACACTTGCTAGGTATGTGACTCTGGGCAAGTCACTTAACCTCTGTTTCAGTTTCCTTATCTGTAAAAAAGAATCATAATAATAGCATGTACTTCCCAAGAGTGGTTCTAAGGATCAAATGAAGCAATAATTATGAAGTGCTTGGTACATAGCACTATGGAAATGTTAGCTATAATTATGTCTTCTGAGTTCTTCCCTCTTCCTTGGGAAATGAGTGAAAGTGAAAAGTCAATAATGAATGTCCTACACTGCAAACCTGAGTTCCTGAAAGAATAATGGTACTTTTGACAGAAATAGGGAAGTTAGTTCAGCTTTGGATATGTTGAGTTTAAAATGCCTGTGGTGTGTCCAGGTAAAGACAACCAGCAGGCAGTTGGAGATTCAGGATTAGGGCTCAAGAGAGTAATCTGTAAATGGGGGAGTCATCTCTATTGAAATGACAGTCGAACCCATGAAAGTGAATGAAATCACAGAGAAAGAGAATTCAGGACAGAGCCCTGGGATACATCAGAACATAGGGGGCATACGGATAATCCTGCAAAAGAAACTTAAGAAAAATTGGTCAGCAGAGTAGTAAGAGAAGCTCAGCCAAACAGTATCATGAAAATCCAGGGAGGAGAGAGTAGCCAATCAACAGTTTGGGTTTTTTTAAACATTGCAGAGACATCTTTTTTCTATTAAATGAGATAATGTGTGTAAAGCACCTTTCAAAACCTTAAAATGTTCTATAAATGTCACTTTTCAACTCCCTCCCCTTTGCCCTACTAATAAGTACTTAGAGGATAGTAGATAGAGAGAGGTATGGAGTGGGGAGATTTTAGAGGGGTAAATGACAGGAATCCCTTTTCAGATCTATACTCTTTCCCCTTCACCCCAAAACTCTTTCCCTTCAGCTGGATCAGGTACTGTGGCGTTCCCCACCAGAAGGCTTCTTACAGTGGCGGCCAGTAGCCTTCTCACAGAAGCAGCCAACTTGGAAAACAGCCCTACCCTGCCGAGTATCCCCTCCTGGTCCCACCTTGGCTACTCTACTTCCCCAATCAGCTGCTGTCAGAGCCTTCTTCGGCCCCTCCGTTAACTTCTGCACCTTTAACCTGACATTTGGAGACTCTACTGGTCCTGCCTATGAGGACCAGCGCTACCTCAGTTGGTGAGAGACCTCAGTTGGTGAGAGGTGGAATCTAGGGGATGGAAAGGGAATTCTCAGTTGGGCAGGTAGGTAGTGTGTGGAGGATATGGGGGTTGATGTAGAAACAAGGGATAAAACCAAAACTTTCTTTCTTCCTTCTTCCTCATCTCCTAGGTCAGCTGTTTTGGGCATAGGAATCCCCCCAATGGATTCCTTCTCACCTCTGGTCCTAGGAATCATGGTAGTGGTTCTGGGGCTCCCTGCACTTCTACTGGTAGGAGGTGGCCTGGGCCTTCTGCTGCATCAACATAGACAATACTCCGAGTATGAACCAATCAACTGAGGTCCTGACCTCCTGCCACGTGCCTTTCCAGATCCTCCTCCCTATCCCACACTAGGGTGAAAACAAGGATACACCTTGGAATAAGGAAGAAAGGACATCATATCTTCTCTTCCTCTGTTTCTGAGCCCTGGCCTTCATTTTAATGCCAATATCCCTAACTCCTTTGCTTTTTTAACAGAACCTTCAAACCTCAGTCTCTTCAGGTCTCCCCTGGACAGGGGAACAGCAGGAGAAACAGTTACTGATGAAAGGGGGATGGGGCACCTAACTTCTAGCCTAATTTTGACCTTCTTGAATTCCCCCCACCCCCTTCTTTTCTAGTATTTGGGTTGGGAGTATGTGACTTATACCAGGATCAAAGCATTGAAAAGCCTAACAACCCCTGATCTTTGGGTTCCTAGAAAGGTGAAGATGAAATATATATTTATTTTTTCACCATGCTGTATTGTCTCTTGGTGTATGTTGAGGGAGGGGATAGAGGTGGGTGAGGGAAAAAACCTCTCAGGCTCCCAGAAGACATTAATTTTCCCCATTGCCATTAGAGGTTCACCCTCAGACATGAGTACTGTGCATCATAGTTTTCTGATAGTTGGGACTAAGCAAGAAAGCGTCTTTAAAAAGGAAGGAACAGTGGGTGGCTAGGTGGCCCAGTGAATAGAGCACCAGCCCTAGAATCAGGAGGACCTTAGTTCAAATCTGGCCCCAGACACTTAACATTTACTTAGCTGTGTGACCTTGGGCAAGTCACTTAACCCCCAATTGCCCACCCTTCCCCCCTCCAAAAAAGCAAAAAAAAAAAAAAAAGAAGGAAGAGAGAAATAATATGGTGATCTACTCCATTCCAATTCCCCCTCTCCAATATCATTTTTTACAAATGGACCAGCGTCTAAAAACACCTTACCCTCCCTGTCCCACTCTCCTTCGAACACATGCACACATCAATACCCCAGCCTTACACTGCCACAACTCACTGTGGGGACAGGGCTAACTTTGCCACTCACAGATAGATAAACGGGTCACCATGACAGCCCGTGTTAGGAGGGGGAGGATGGCAACCCAGCCAAAGCAGTGAAGTTGGAACTGTTTGGGCTTCATTTAGGACCTTGGGTTTAGGACTGGAACGGCCCTTAGAGATCATGGACTCTAATGCTCTCATCTTAAGTGAGGAGACTGAGAGGTTATGACATGTTTTTTCCAGCTAAGATATAAAGGTCACTAACAGGATATTTAAAGGAAGCCCTTCTTGGGTCCTAACAAGAAAACTTCCATCAACTTTGAGAGCCCCTCCTCCTGTTTGTTTTGGACAGCTAGGTGGGCACAGTGAATAGAACACTGGGCATGGAATCAGGAATACTCATCTTCATGAGTTCAAATCTGGCTTCAGACACTTGCAGCGTGACCTTGGGTGAGTCACTTTACCCTGTTTGCCTCAGTTTCTCATCTGTAAAATGAGCTGGGGAAGTAATATCTCTGCCAAGAAAAGCCCCCAAAAAGGGGTAATGAAGAGTTTGGATACAGCTGAAACTAAACGACAACCTCCTGTTTCAAACTGATTTATTAAGTTATTTCACAGGTTTTCTCTTAAGCCAATTAAGACCTAATAAAGACAGGGATTTTGCTTCCCCCCAACTATTCTCTCCTCTCTAGGAGGCACTCCCACTAGTGCTACTGAAAAATCAAGGCAGTAATAGGCCTAAAGAGGTTTTGGGATGGAGTTGCCTAAGGCAGTGTAAGACCTCTGCTATCTGTGTTTCCTGCCCCCCTCCTCCCACCACCCACCCCCTAATATCCAAGTCAACGTTGTCAAGGCAACTAGTCCAAAGGTCACAATAATCCAAAATCCTTTTGGTGAAGAGTTCTGGATCATCTCAGTTCCCTAGGGTTTGGGGGGAAATGGAAGAACATCCAGAACATATGAAACAGGTATCACCCCCAGAGGTGTGGCTTGTAGTCAGCAGCTCGAACAGGATCTGGATAGTCAAGTCGGCTGTCTGTGGCAGTGAACATACGCTCAGGTTCCACCAGGAACATGTAGTAAAGATTCCACACCAGCATCGAGAGCAGGGGCAGGAAGGTCAGCCCATAGCCAAAGCCTCGGAAGGACCGGCCCACTGCAAAAGTCAGCCAGTACACCAGCCTGCAAGAGAAAACCAGAATTGGAAGGGACTCGACTCTCAAAGCTTAAAGACCCTGAATGAGAAGGAATCCATTAACTTCTGAAGCAGCCTCTTTAACGTTTGGGCAGCTCTAAATGCTAGAAGTTTTTTCATTATACAGGATGTCCCAAAAGGATTAAGCTACTGACTTAAAACTTCACCAAGACTTTTTGGGACGCCCTGGATAAAGCCTCAATCTGCTTCTGCCTAGTTCTCACTGGAACCTGAAGAATAAAACAAGCCTAACCTTTCTTCCACATGATAGCCTTTCAAATATTTGAGGACAGCTATCACCTCTCCTTTATCTTCTCTTATCCAGGTTTAAACATCCCTCCTTCCTTAAATGGCCTGGTTTTCAGTTCTCTCACCATCTTAATCACCCTGCTCTAGACTCAATTCAGCTTGACATTATCCTTCCTAAGATATGGCATCCAAAACTGAACATAATACTGCATGTGCCACCTAACCAGGGCACAGTACAGCAGAGGGATCACATTCCTCGTTCTGGGCACGAAGTTTTTATTGATGCAGCCCAAGAAGACGTTATCTTTTGGCAGCTGGTACTGGGCTTGCAGTCCACTAAAAGTCCCTGGTCTTTTCTGTGAGAACTGTTGCCTAGTCACCCCATCCTATAGCTGCACAGTTGATTTTTTTTAAATAATTCAAGTGTAGGATTATTTTATCTCTATTATATTTCACCCTGTTATAACACATATCTGAAGCCCCTCAAGATCTTTTAGACAACATGTTAACGAGATCTCCCAGCCAACATGTTAACGAGATCTCCCAGTTTCAGCTCCTCTTTGGACTTAAGTTATTTATGTCTTTATTTATTGTCCCTTGTTCCACATTTTTAGGAGGGCCAAGGATAGATTATAGGAGCACTCCACTAGAAAGAGTCAGGGAAGAGATCAAGGTTTCAGGATAAGAACCAATCCCATACCCATTCACCATAAATCAACTGTGGTAGGTTAGGGTTAATTAAGGTATAAAAACTTAAAAGTAGGAGCATAGGTGATATATTTGAGACCAATCCATATTGAAGGGTAAATACATTGATATTAACTCACAAGGAAGATTGGGTAAGTGGAAGGAGGAATCTATAAATTCTTCCCAATTCCCAAAAAAACCTAAAAGATAGATGCTATTGATATAGATATATAAACATCTTCAAGCATAAAAGATGACAGACCACATTATCGTTGGTAGGTGCCTGATAGCAAAGACAATGTATATGTCAAACTGATATATAATGGAGTGGAACTGGCCAGTATTGGAGCACTGTATGGGTTATCCAGGGATAAAAACTGCATAAGACTTCTGGGACATCCTGGATAACACGAATGAAGTAATATTGAAGGGATCTAAGAAGATGGTTAGGAGGCAGCCAGGTGGTTCAATGGATACAGCACTGGGTCTGGAGTCAGAAAGACCTGAGTTCAAATCTAGTCTCAGACACTACTAGTGTGCCTCTGGCCAAGTCACTTAATTCTCTGTTTGCCTTAATACACTGGAGAAGAAAGTGGCAGGCCATTCCAGTATCTTTGCCAAGAGAACCCCATGGACAGTATGGTTCATAGGATCACAAAAAGCCAGACATGACTGAATAACAGGAAGATAGTGAATATATCAGATAGTTCAATGGAGGTTTAAAAAGAGCTTAATAGGTTGGAACTTAAAATCTAACAGGCACAAATGTAAAGTTCTGCATTTGGGTTAAAAAAAAAAAGTCTTATTGCAAGTAGAAGATGAGGATTAGAGGAGACCTGGCTTAACATCAGCTCATGTGGAGAATGCCTGGGGCTTTTACTCTACTATGAGCTCAATGTGAGTCACCAGTAGGACAGGCAGCCGGAAAAGCTAGTGTGTTTTGAGGTTGCATTAATAGATTATGGGGTTCTGAAAAAGGGAGAGTTCTACCACACTCAGTGTATTGTATTTAGTTTCAGACTTTTTTTTTTTAATTGGGGACACTGAGAAGCTAGGATATGTCAAAAGAAGGATGATAAGGACATTATGAGTTCTATAAATCATCTTACATGATCATCAGTTGAGTCCAATGGAGATGTTTCTACCAGAAAGAATACTTAGGAAAGACATGATAGCCTTGTTCCACATTTTTATACCTGAAGAGCTGCCATGTGAGTGAGGCAATAAATTTGTTGACAGTCACTCCAGAGATTGCTATAAGGAAGAATTTTCTAATGATTAAAATCATCTAGGTTTTCTCCTCCCCTTTGCTAACCTTTCTACAGAGTGTACAAATACTCAGTTCACCCCACACTCACCGGGAAATGGCGAAGAGGCCTGTGAGTAAAGGGAGCAGTTTGAGGGTATCCTGGGGCAGGTAGGTGGCGAGTACAGCCAGGTTGAAGAAATACAGGATGAAGAGTTGGACAGACTGAGTCACGTATTGCCTGTGGATTTCGACTTCTCTCTGTTGTTCCCCGAAGGGACTGAGTGCAGAGAAGCACAGCAGGGAGAGACCATATACCAGAAGCCCTAGGTTAAGAGACAATAGGGTTGTGATATAAAGGGGATGGGGAAGGAAGATGAGGAGAGAGGTTGGGAAAAGTAATGGGAAAGGATCCAGGAGAAGCAGGAGGAAGAAAGGAGGATGAAGAAGTGAGGTAATGAACATTCAGGCACATGGGAAGAGCAAACACATAGGCAGCTGGGGTGGGGCGGGCACTCAAAACATGGAAATGGGGGGGCGGGTGAGAAAGTGTTAAATGGAGTAGTCCAAGGACATAGAATAAGAAAAAGGGGGGTTTAGGATGGAAAGAGGGATAGGCCTGATATACATGGGGAAGGAAAGTTGGAATAGTTAAAATCTCTATGGCCCTTTAAGAATTTTGATAAGCCCAGTTTCCATGCCTAGACTTCCCCACATCCCATGTCTAAACATTGCCATCATGACCTCACACCACCCCATCCCAACACATACACTGTTACCTTCTCTGTACCAGTTTAAGCTTGTTCACCCTCCTTGAAGAGCTACCTCTTAACAAAGGCATCTAGTGCCCCCCTGGATTGCCTATTCCCCTCTCACAAATACTCACCTAGAATTATAGGAAAGGTGGCAAAGACCCCACAGCGGAGCGTGTAGACAAGTCGAGAACTCATGGTGGGCAGCCGGGGGGCATCAAAAGGCAGGAAGGCATAAGCTCCGTATAACAGGCAGGGGAAGATGATAAGAGCAGCCCCAAAAGAGGCCACAGCCCTCAAGCCCTCACGGCCACAGCCTCCACAACTCCCACAGCGGGCAGGGGATACAACTGCTGCCTCTGCCCACTTCCGTTCAGGGGGGTCTGATCGGGGAGCCCGAGGCAACAGAAAAGCCTGGCACTCACCCTCCACCTTTTTGTCACAGCGGACGATAAGCTCTTCTTGGGGCCTCCTCTCAATACACTGTGGGTCAATTGGCACAAATGCTCGGGCCGCCTGCTCAGGCATCAGGTTAATGTCTTCCTCAACTGGTTCCTCTGATTTTAGGGGCAGCTCAGCTAGAATAGGCTCTTTGTCACATCCCTGCCAACCAGGGGAGTCTGGGAAGGGGGCACTGGGCTGGGGGCCGGTACCTAATGATGTTCTCACCCAGGGCAAAGTAGTAGCTTCACTGCCAACCTTCCCAGTCTCATTCTCACAAGGAACAAGCTCTTCCCCATCTTCCCTCTCTGGTCTGAGTCCATTAGGGATGAGGGGCTGGGGCAAATTCTTCTCAAGGGGATCTTGCCCCTTTATCTCCGACAGAGCCAGTGTCTCAAGTTCTGTCATGCTGGGGCAAGGAAGGGCCCAGATGCTTGGGTTCTGGGGTATAATACTGGACTGCCGTCACCCTAAGGAGGAGTAGAGGGAGAATTTGTTAAGTATTTTCTTCATTCATAGGGAGAGAGAGCTTTAGTGCCAGTACTGGGGAAGGGGCTTGAGAAAATTAAGTCATTGCCTTCCTATGGTGGCCAGAGGTCCCCAAAGCCTCTCTAAACGATTTTGCCCATGTTATTAAGGAGAGCACCATAGGGAGATGGTCTGTAAGCAACATCTCTGCTTCCCTGGAAATTTAACTCAAATCCTTCTTAGCTTGAAAATTCTATATATCTATGATTCTAATCCCCTTCTTCCCTAGATCTTAGGGAGTATTGTGGCTTGGAAAGAAAGTGTGAAAATTTCCCTGGGAAGGGGAAACTGAAATGGAGTCACATTTTGACATTAGCAGGAAAGGGTGAGTCAGGGAGACAGAACCCAGGCATCCCTGTTAATCCAGACCTCTTCCCTCCTTCCCTCAGTTCAAAACACTTGTTTGGTCTTGGCCATGGCCATCAACATCTAAGAATCAATGGAGGATATAGTATCTTCAGCCCCTCCTTCTGCCTACCACCCCAAAGGTCTGGACACCCACCCCACCCCCATTGATCTTGTGCCCCTGTTCCTGCTAAGAATCTTTCTGGAGATTCAGATACCATACCCTCTCTTTCCCCATTGAAAACTGGAGGTTCCCAACTTCCCAATCTCCTCCCCCCAAGTTTCCCACACACACAGACACACAGACACACAGACACACACACAGACACACACACACACACACACACACACACACACACACACACCCCGCGGGATTAAGCTGGACACCTGAGAAATGAACAGTACCCACAGAAAAATGCCCATGGTTAGAGTGGGGTAGGTGGAAATTCAACCATCATTATTGCAACAGCCCATTCTGTCACTTGGCCAAATTCCTATCTCACTGATAAAGTTTAAGGGTTCAATCTTTGTCCACCTGGGAAATCTATTTCCAATCACTGAACATTTCGTACCTCCCTTTTCCTGTCTATTTTCCCTCCTCCTCTCTTCTCCTTCCTTTTCTTCGAAATCCTCACCTGGGCTGATTTCCCTTAAGTTCTCCGCGTCAACCTCCCCCTCGCGCCCCGGACCCATAGCGTCCCTTACTTTCCATCTAGAGAGAGAGAAGGGAGATCCCAGGGCCCATCCGGGAAAAGAGCTGCTCCAGCTCCCCACTGGCTCTGCAGGTATTTCTTCGTGTCTCCCTCCCTTTACCTGCAGCTCCAAACCAGTCTGACCAGAGCAGGTGGGGCTGGGATTAAAGGGGAAGGCCCCACCCTCACTCTTCGGAATCCTCCGACAGAAAAAAAAAGGGGGGGGGGGAGAGAGAGAGAGAGAGAGAGAGAGAGAGAGAGAGAGAGAGAGAGAGAGAGAGAGAAAGGGTCACTGTCCCAAAGGTGTAGGTCTGTACTAGTTTGTAGAGCCTTGCTAGGAAAAGGCACTAGGATGGGTTTGTGTCTATGTGACCAAATTGGTTTGGACTGGCTGATATTAATGTGGTATTTGTGGGTCCTGGAATATGAGATGGAAAAACTGTTTCCATTCCACTTTCCAGCCTAGGGACTGGGCTAAATCTCCGGGAAGGTTGAAGGTTGGACAGCAACCAAGACCTCTGGTGGAGGGGGAGGGAGGGGCTTGCCCGAGACACAGAAATGAGAGAGTGGAATAAAAAGGCCTGCTGCCCTTTCCCAAAAGTCCTTAAAACTTCTGGGGGGCTGGTCTGAGCTGGTCCGAGCAAGGCGACCTGCGCGGAATCAGGGGAATTGCTTATAGAATAACCTCAGGCTGGAGATCGTGAAGCAGGAAGCAGGGACGGGGAAATCAGTGGAATTAAATCTTTGGAAGAGGAGAGTTTTCATCTCCTTGAACCAGATTTTAAAAGCAGAAGAATGGACTATGTGACCATAAGAGAATAAGGTCACAAGCAGTCCTCCTGCTAGAGACCTGACCTACACTGTCTTAGCTTCCGCCCTCTGAATTGTCCTCTGTCCTTTACATCGGCTTTGTCAATAAAGTTTTTCGCGAAGCGTGAGAAGCTAGAAAAGCGGCCATGTTGCCCAAAGTTAGTATTGGCAGTTCCCAGCCCACCGGAAGAGACCAGATCTCGCGAGATCTAGTGACAGTGAAGCTGCTGGCGAGGTGGGCGCTATTCTCGCGAGACTTGGTGGCCGGAGGAGGAGCCATCGCGGGCAGCCGCCTCACAGCGATGGCGGCCGAGCAGGGCCGGCGACGGTGGTGGCGGCGGCTACGGCCGGAGACGGCGGCGGTGGCGGCGGGTGGCGGGGGCTTGTAACCGGGAGCTGCCCCCGGGCTCGGGCACCATGAGCCAGGGCCCCACCGCAGCGGAGAGCAGTGAGCCTGAGGCCAAGGTCCTGCATACTAAGCGGCTTTACCGGTGAGAGGGTCCGGGGCGGGAGAGGACTCTCTGGAGGTGGGGGGGGGGGGTGTACTAGGTGAGGAAAGCGGGGGCGGGGGGGGGGGGGTGGCAAAAGGCAGGCGGGGGCGGGGCCACATTGAAAGGGCGGGATCATCCGGGGTGCGAATGGAGCAGGGGAGAGAAGAGTAGAATTTTGGAGGGAGCTGGGAGGGGCGGGACTTTGGAGCTCTGGGTTAGGGTCTAAGAGTTGGAGTTGTTTGGAGTAGAAGGTGGGTTGGACACGTGGAGGAAATCTGGAGTGGCCTCGGGACTGGGACTGAGTCCCCCTGAGGACCTGGAGTTAGAGGATAAAAATAGGGCTTGAGGAGTATTGGTGACGGTGAGATCCTTGGCTTCCTTTGGTGGGAAGGAAGGAGGGGGGACGGCCTTCAACCTGCTAGAGACCCAGTGGGGAGGGATTGTGGAAGTCGGACGCACGGGGTGTGTCTGGGAACTGAAAGGCTGTCATGTATTGGACACGGCCCTTAGGGAGGTATAAGAAGTGATTGGTGGGTATGCTGTAGGGGTACCTGGAGGCTCCTGGGTCCTTTTTCTCTCAGCCTTGTGGCTGACTCCACATATTTTATGCCTAGTCTGATTTATAAAGTTCCACACCCCGTGGGTCATGACTTTAGTACTTTGCTAGGATCAGGATGGCTTCCCCACTCAGTAAATGGTACTGGGGAGATGGGGAGGGGAGGTTGGCCTGACCTTTCATCCCATAACTGGGCTCACTCTGGGATTGTGACATATGCTACATTTAAGCTTTCTATTCCTGAACTAAGTTTGTACTTTCCATTTGGCTCCAGCTTGGGGGCTAAGGACAGGAGAAGGCAACTCTTCATATCCTCAGGCTTCATCACAGCAGGGAAAGAGTCAAGGCTTATTATTGTGCCTTCTTCAGCAAGTGGGCATTGTGCCTGTTTCAGCTGTGCCAGCCAGAGGGCATGGGGAGATACAAGCTGCTCCAAAAATAGTCCAGTGATCAAATCCAGCAGCCTAAGGCTCCCACCTTGAGCTGCCCCTCAGCAGTCCCTGGATGCATAAAGAGCAGGCTGGGGGTGGCACGTGTGTCTCTTCAGTGCTGCCTGGTGTCACTGCTGCCTGTCACACAAAGCGTGGGCAGGCACTGGGCGAGATTTCTCTCTAATCTCCTGCACCTGGTAGTTGTTCTGACCCTCTTCTGAATCATCTCAGAATCTAGTCCCTTCTAAAAACCACCACTTTAAAGAGCTTAAACTGGTGTGTTAGCACATGCACATACAGATGTTGGAATTCTATCTGTGCATAGCTTCAAGCATGAGATTTGAGGCATCCATTCACCTGTCGTTATGTATGTGTAGCAAAGGCATTTGGCAGAAGAGAACTGGGGGTAAGGTGTCTTTTGGAATTCTGTAGGTAGAGAAAGGATTCCATGTATAAGTGTAGGACCTGTATTTCTGACCCTTAATTTCTTTTCTCTTTCTTTCTGTTTTTTTTTTTTTTTTTGAGGGGGTAAGGCAGGACAATTGGGATTAAGTGACTTGTCCAAGGTCACACAGCTAGTAAGTGTTAAATGTCTGAGGCTGGATTTGAACTCAGGTCCTCCTGACTCCAGGGCCAGTGCTCTATTCACTGTATGGCCTAGCCGCCACCCCACCCCCCCTTAATTTCTTTAGAGGTAAAATAAGGAGTTCCCTCAATCTCTCTGTGAGTGAGTAAGAGGGAAAGGGATATTGGAAGTCATAGGGGTGCCACAATAAGGGATTCCTTTCTTTTCACACACACTGGTCCCCTCCTCCCCAACTGTTAATCAACAGGCATTTTTGAAGTGCTTACTTTGTGCCTGGCAATGTGCTGGGCCCTGGGGATGCAAAGAAAAAATAGACTGCTTTTGGGGATCTTAGATTTTAATTGGGGAACAATATAGATAAATATATGGAAGATACATACATGCAAGTGAGAGATGAGGTGGTAATCTTAAAGAGGAAGGTACCAACAGCTGGGGTAACCGGGAAAGACCTCCTTCAAAAGGTTTGAGCTGAGTCTTGATGGAAGCCTGAGATTCTGAGAGGCAGAAGTGAGAAAGGAGAGCATTCTAGACCTGGGGTACAGCTAGTGCAAAGTCACAGAGATGGAGATGTAGCATGCATCAGGAACAGCAAATAGGACAGTCCAGCTAGACCACAGAATCAGTAAAGAGGGGAATGTGTAAAAAGACTGAAAAGATGGGAAAGGGGCAGAGAGTTTTAAATGCCTAAAGGGCTTTTATATTTTATTCTAGAGGCAATAAGAAGTTGCTGAAGTTTATTGAAAAGTGTGGTGATGTAGTCAGATTATCACTTTAGGAAGATCATTCTGGCAGCTTTGTGGAAAATGGGTCAAACTAAGGGGAAACTTAAACTAAGGGAGAAAAACCATTTAGAGGGTTATTGCAATGATCAAGGCAAGAGTTTTTCAGGGCCTAAACTTTAGTAGTGGCTGTTTGAGTGGAGAGCAAATAACCAGTACATGTGGCAAGAGAAATCACAAGATTTGGCAACTAACAGATTATGTGTAGAATATGAGGCATTGAGAATGATAGCAGCCTTGCATATGTGGGTGACTGGTAGGGTGGTGGCCACCAAAGCAGTAATAAGGAAGTTTGGAAGAGCAGTGGCTTTGGGAGCAACCACAATGAGTTCGGTTTTGAACATACTGAGTTTGAGATTACATGAAATGGGACATCTGTTTTGAAAGGCCCAGGGGCCATTTGGTGATAAAGAACTGGAACTCTGGAGAGAGGGACTGGGACTGGATATATAGATCTGAGAGTCATCTGCATAGATATGATAATTGAGCCTCCATGGGAGTTGATGAGATCATCAAGTGAGAGATTATAGAGAAAGATAAAAGGGCCCAGGAAAGAACCCTGGGATACACAAAGTAGGTGGGTGTTGTAACATGGATGAAAATACAGCTATGGGGAAGTGGTCACATAGCTAGGAAAGCCATATAAGAGTGTGTGAAGAAAACCCAGAGAGGGGATAGCATGTTAGAATAAAACGTATATTGAGTTAGTAGTTGGGACTCTTTGGAGACAATGATTGATACAGGAAGGGGTACCCATCCTGCTGCCAGAAGTCTGCCTGTCCCTTTCCTCGATACTAGGTAACTCTTGGATTGCCTGTTAAAAGGCCTTGATAACCATTTAGCCAGGTGCTGGCAGCTACCCTGCTGGCAGCAGAATATCTATCTATGTGCCAGGCCACTGACAGGGAGGCAGAATTGCCTGCCCCCACCCCAGGCAGGGGAGTAGAACTTGGTCTGTTTAGGAGTCTTGGCAAGGTTGGTTTTTTCCCTTCAAAGGTCATAGGGGAACAGTAAAGACAGGGTGGACCCTCCATAACCCAAAGACAAAATAGTTGAGGTGAGAGCTGCTCTGCTTGTTAGTATAATATCATTCCTGGGTTCTCTCCCTTCACCAATCCTAGAGTTGCTACTCTAATGCAAAGCAAGACACTAAGAATGGCTTTTCTTTGTGACTAAGAGATGATAATTTTGCAAAGAATGGGTTCCAAGGATTCTTAAGTTTGAATGGTGCCACCTTTAACCTTTTTCCTAATCCTAGTTCTTTTACACATGCCACCCCATACTCATGGCTCAGGGTTTGTCTGTCTTGTATTTCTCTGCAGGGCAGTGGTGGAGGCTGTGCATCGACTTGACCTCATCCTTTGCAACAAAACTGCTTACCAAGAAGTGTTCAAACCAGAGAACATTAGCCTAAGGAACAAGTAAGCTGGGGCAACCGCCAAATAACAGTTCCCAATTCTCCCTCCTCATTTACCCTGTTCTTATCCTTAGTAAGCCATGTCAAATTTAGAGGTATCCTGATAGCCTAATAAGAAAGACTGTCATCTTCTTGCCCAGTATCTTTAGTTTTTCTGAAGGGAGGAAAGAGGAAATGGCTCTCAGAGTTACCTTTTTTGCTTCACCTTCAGTTTCCATATCCCATAGATTAGTGATAGGAATCACATTTGAATCATGAGGAAAGATTGTCTGTATTTCACCCTGGAGGGAAGGAGAAAAAAAATTAAAAAATCAGAGGAAAAGAGAACAAGGTGTTAGGAAGAAGATGTGTAGTTTATTGAAATTCCTACATGTCTTTTGGGACTTCGGGGTTTGTTTTGGAATAGTGATACTCAGTATCATTTTAGATTTTGTCTCTTAACTGAGAGGATAGTTACCTGTGTAGTAGGTGTGTTATCAAATGTCTCCTAGTAGCCAGTTCATCTCTTCAGATAACCTCAGAAAGTTTCCTTTCCCCAACCTCTGCCCCCTCCTAGGCTTCGTGAACTCTGTGTCAAGCTTATGTTCCTTCATCCAGTGGATTATGGGAGGAAAGCAGAGGAGCTGCTGTGGAGGAAGGTGTACTATGAGGTTATCCAGCTTATCAAGACCAACAAAAAGGTAAAAGGAAAGGTGGTGCTGGGGGGAGGAAAGACAGTGAGGAGCAGCATCTAGGGAGGGGGAGAGCCAGTTGAGGGCCAAAGAGGGCGGGATAAAGGAAATGGAAATAAGTGTCGGGAAGGAGCCTGTTGACATAGTTGGGGATCAAGAGGAAATAGTATCACTCTGGATTTGGAGAGTTAGGGGAGGAAGGTAACCAGTGCTAGAGAACAGAACTGAGATGGAGGGTAGGAAGATAGATGTTCTAGTTGTGGTGGGGGTAAACTTCATCCTGGGCTTTACGACTATAGGCATATTCCCCCTATGTAAGAGGCCGGGGGGGGGGGGGGGGGCAGTGCCCTGAGCCCTTTGCTTAGCCGGCCCCTCCCCTTCCCTGATCCACCTGCCCCCCAGCACATCCACAGCCGGAGCACCTTGGAATGTGCCTACAGGACACACCTGGTTGCTGGTATTGGCTTCTACCAGCATCTCCTCCTCTACATCCAGTCCCACTACCAGCTTGAACTGCAATGCTGCATTGACTGGACTCATGTCACCGACCCTCTAATAGGTCAGTGAGTCTCAAGGACTTCTCTTTTAGTGGGAGGTGGAATGTGGGCTAGGAGAGCATGTCACACACCCTCTACAAGAATTTTATCAAAACTTGAGGATGAAGTTGTGCTGGTTTTTTTTAAATGATAAGATTCTGAGGTATCAAAACAAAAACATAGTGATAGATATAAAAATCTTAAGGAATGGAAGGGGCTCCCCATTAGTTTGGGATGGGTGGTGGCATCCTGACTTAGAAAAGGGGGAAAGAAAGGATGACATTGGGTAGCTCTGGGTTGAACAAAGTATATTAATCCTTTTTTTTTGCCAGAGCCATTTTTTTTCTTTTGGCTTTGGGAATTACCTTTCAGTGTTTCGTTTAAGAAAACTTTTGGAAATTACTAATAGGCATTTTCCAAAGTACCACAAATCTCTGCTCCACCAGCAGGTATGTTGGCAGCTATAATCCTCACCCTTCCTAGGTTGGCTGTTTGTTCTCCAAAGAAGTAGGCTTTCTTTTCCCTGCTCACTTTGCCTACTTTCCCTAGTAAGAAAATATTGACAATCCAGATAGTTCATCAGCTTGTGAATATTTAATAGACCAATTCTTTGGAGCAGAAGACTTATTGATAACTTTTGCTTTTATATGATGTTCATTTCTGATTGTACATCTTCCTCTTCCCCATTCAGCAAGTCTTCTATAAATAAAGATTTTTTTCTATAAAGGTAGTTCTCCAACTTAATCTTCAAAAAATTAATTTCCTGATATTGATTGGTTCAGCTCAATTATCTTGTATTAAAATTTTTCTTCTGTCCTTTTTCTCTAGCCTCCCAATGTAAGATATCTGGCTCCCTAAAACAGGAAAGCACATGAACAAAGCAAGGGAATTGGAGAGGGGAAAGGATTACTTCTATCCAAAAATCAGTAGTTCTTTGAATTGAGTATCAAGGCAACTCAAGATAAAAGGGAAGGATTTGAGAACTCCTATAACTCAAGGCATAGTTGTTAATTATGCTGCCATCATCTCCTGGTCACTGGGACCTGTCAGTGGGACAGTGGTTGTATTTGTGTCTTGCCTCCAATATCAAGTCCTTAGTTTAGATTCCTAGGCCTTCTTCCATTAGGGTTTTCTCTCCCTCTTATTCTTAGGTCCTCTCTTCCTCCCACTTTTCAAATAAATGTTAACTCATTTTTAGAATTTCTGGTTCAACTAGGCAAACCTGATCCCCATTTCTCCCTTCCCACTTGTAAAGCTTCACATAGGTTGGAGCTTGCCCACATCTTCTTGCTCCATCCATCCCAACCATATTTTAGCCTCTTCCAAAAAACTTCCTCAGAATGCCTAGTTCATTCTAGTCTCTTAATACTGATTTCCAAAGCACTGCCAGGATTTTCTATGTTTGTCCCTTCCTATGCCCCCTTCCTGTCCATTAGCTAGGAGAGTGCTTCCCTCTACTAGATCTTTTCCTCCTACCCCTATTTTTTCCCCTCCTCCCCCAGTGCCTAGGAAAGGACTCTTACTTACAGGGCATGGTGAAGATATGAATCAATGTCAGAGAATAGATTCAAAGGCTTTTCTCCCTCAGGTTGTAAGAAGCCAGTATCTGCCTCAGGGAAAGAGATGGACTGGGCTCAGATGGCTTGCCACCGATGTCTGGTGTATCTGGGAGATTTGTGTAAGAATCTGTACCTTTTTTCCTCAAGTCTTTCTCTTTTGGATATAGAGAACAGTCAGACCCTGGGTTAAGAGCTAAGCTGCTTAAGCTTTTGCCTCTATGCCTGGGATATCGTGTGATCTAGGAATTTAACCTCTCGTTCTGCTTCTTCCCTCTGTGTCCTAACTCCATTTTCCCACTACCTTTCAATAATACAGAGAAGGTCAGTGAATGATGAGGAAGAAAAGAAAGTAGATTCGAACTCTCAGGATGTTAGAGTTTTTCCATGGTAGGTTAGAGAAAGTTTAATTTTATATCTATTGCTTTGCCACTGATGTTTCTTGTCCCTTTAAGTTATTGTGTGGGAAGAAGGTACCCACTGTCTTCCTTCATGGAACCTCAGAGATAACTAGCCTTGTATTAGGAGAAGAAATGGCACATTTCAGTAAGAGCTTCCTCGCTCTAGGTCTAGAGTGTCCACTTGCCTGTCTGTTCTTTCCAGGCCAGACAATAATTTATCAGGTAGCCAAGACTGTTATCTACTTATCCTTGGCTCGCTTCCTCCCCACCCAAGTGTTGTATATGCTTAGGGAACATAAACTATGTAATGGGAGCCTAAGCAAAGCATATTTAGGAAGATTAAATGTACTGCTTTTTCTCTTCCATCCTCCTCCCCATCCTCCTTACTCCCAGCCATATGATATATTCCAAAACCAAGTAGAAATTTGGGGGATTATTCATTGACTTAGATTATCCTTGCAACATTTCTCATCACCTCCCACTCCCAAATTGGTATAAATAATTAGGTCTTGGTCTCTCTCTTCCCCTCCCTCCCCCCTTCTCTCTCTCACATACACACACACTCACTTACTAATTCACTTAGTATTTTTGGATATCCTGTCAAAGGTAGGGGAAGGTAATGAGCAGTTTATCAATAGCAACAATGTATTGGGACTGTTCCAGGGACCTAAAGAGTTGACTGCTTTTCAGCTCAGATTTCTTTATCTCTTGCTGCACCTCCCCTGAACGGGTTCTGAGATGAGGGCACTTTTTGAAAGTGAGAAGCCAATGCTAACTTTCAACTGTTTCACCATTTTCCCTCTAGCCCGATATCAGAATGAATTAGCTGGTGTGGACACAGAGCAACTGGCTGAGAGATTCTATTACCAAGCCTTGTCAGTGGCTCCCCAGATAGGTAAGTGTCATCCCATTAGTTCTCCTGATCCAGCATCATCATTCTTATGAGAAAATTTCTAACCATTTTGCAAATTGAGCTTCATAGAGGAAGAGTTTGAAAATAGGAAACTGTTTAAACTTTCTTTCACCTCTTCTTACCCTTGATCTCTATGATGTTATAACTTCAAATTCTATTGATGAAGTTTTCCTCTTGATATATACTCTGCCCTGCTTGAGATTCCCTCCCTCTATCCCCTCCTTGTGTTAAAAGGAATTCAAGAGAGCGGTAGGAAGAGCCAGGGCATCCATGATTGTAGCTCTTTGAAGGAAGATTTTCTGGAAAAAGAAATATACTTGGTTTGTTGTCATTGAATGAGAAGGGACAAAATTCTTCTAATGGAAGGGATGGAAATTAACAGGAAAGGTGGCTCAGACACCAAGAAAAAGTAGGCTGGGATGCTGAAAGAGATATAGGAGATGGTCTTGTGGAACTGTGCCTCCCCTGGAAGAAGAAGGCCTGCTTATTCTTGGTGTAACAGGGAAGGATAGAAAGTAGAATGCTTTAGAGCACAGTGTAGAAAATAAGGGGCTCAGCTTCCCCAGGGGTGTCACCAAGAGCGGGGAGTGGAAGAGATTTCCGCTTAGCATTTGATTGTCTTTCTCCCACCTCATCTTCTGTTCTCGGTCGTTGCTTAGGGGCACGTTTCTAGGACAAGACGTTCTGGCTTTAGCCTGTCTGATTTCTTCCTTACCAGGTATGCCCTTCAATCAGCTGGGTACCCTGGCAGGCAGCAAGTATTACAACGTAGAAGCCATGTACTGCTACCTAAGGTGGTGAGTAACCTTCTCCTCCTGCAGCTGTGTGTGTGTGTGAGAGAGAGAACAGAATTAGTTCCTTGCTATATCAAGTTCATAGTATTAAATTCTTTTTGTTACATTGCCATATGGCAGTACATGATCTATACCTAAATGGAGTTTGTACCTTCTGGAAGCTTGCTTTCTAATTTCTAAGATTCATGAGCAGACCCATAAAATGAACAGAGTCAAATAAAAATGACAGCATTAAACCAAGATATTAAGAAAAATACTAAACTATTGTGTTTTAGGAATGGGAATAAGTAAATTCATAGATGGAGGAGAATAGCTTTGGTCTTAACCATTTTCAGGCAGGGGAGGAAAGACATCTACTCTTATCAGATTCATCTAGAAAGATATTTTGAAGGAGGTAGATTTTTTGGCTTGGCATTTTTTTTTCCTCATGGAACTTGTCTCCAGATCTAGAGTTGGCTGGACATGGAAGGTCAAGATGAGTGCAATTTGTAGTTATTGGTGATCCTTCTCTCATGATATAGTATCTTTTCCCAAAATCTTAAGTGTCTTACTTAGTTTCCTCCTGACTTGGTCAAGTTATAGCTACAATGCCTTTCTGCCTCTCCCTCAGCATCCAATCAGAAGTGTCCTTTGAGGGGGCTTATGGGAACCTCAAGCGGCTATATGACAAGGCAGCCAAAATGTACCACCAGCTGAAGAAATGTGAGACTCGAAAACTGTCTCCCAGCAAGAAGCGGTGAGCCAAGTGAAGGAGGGATTCTGTGGAGGTAAAACTGTAGATCCCACTCCAGAGCCCTCAGCACTGACTATTTGTTCTTTCTCAATTCAGGTGTAAGGACATCAAGAGGCTGCTGGTGAGCTTTATGTATCTGCAGAGTCTTCTGCAGCCCAAGAGCAGGTAAGCTCTGAAATTGGGCAAGCAGCTATATTTCCCTTTCTCAATGCAGGGAGGCACCCCGACTGAGGAGAGCTGGAAGGGATGAGATGCTCTTGCCAAATTCTACCTCAGTGTAGGAAATCCCCTTCCCCAAGCCAGAAAAGTGAGGGGGTTTTCTTTCACTTTAAAATCCTTTAGTCATAGGTAGGAAGCTCTTTCTTGGTGTCTAACTTTCATTCTTAGGGGGAGCACAGTAGAGTCTATTTACCTAAGGTAAATCCCTCTCTGAAAAGTAGTCCTCCATCCACTTACATGTGGATGGAGATATGAGATATGGCCCTGTCTCACACAGCTCTAGAGTATAGGGTGCCATTACCTCTCAGCCTTCTTTTTGGATCCTATTGACAAAGCCTTTTTCTCTCTTTGTCACCATTGACCTTTCACCTCTGTGTTCCCTGGCATCTGTCTAGCACCCTGGACTCGGAGCTGACATCACTCTGCCAGTCAGTCCTGGAAGACTTCAACCTTTGTCTCTTCTATCTGCCCTCTTCACCCAACCTCAGTCTGGCTAGTGAGGATGAGGAGGAGTATGAGAATGGCTATTCTTTTCTCCCTGACCTTCTCATCTTCCGTATGGTCATCATTTGCCTCATGAGTGTTCACAGCTTGAAGAGAGCAGGTAACCATCTTATCAGACTTTCTTAAGCCTCTAATTGGCTTCCAGGCTCCATAGAACCCCTCTTTGCAGCTTGTCCTCACCTAGATACATAGCCAGTAAGTCCCATGCTTGCAACCTTTCTACAGCCCCTTTCACACTGTCCTCTACTGAGCTTTGTGAAGCTAAGAGAAGAGGGGAAAAAATCTTGCTCTCAGATAGATTCCAATTAGATGAGAGGACGAGACAGTATGCCCTCAGACCCAGGAATAAGGCTTAGGTTCCAGCCAACCAGAATTCTTTCCATCCCCCCTGAGGGAATGGGGTATAATCAGACTAAGAAATCTTATAATCTAGGGCAGGGTTTGGGAAATGAGACAGAATTGGATAGAGTGAAAAGTGAAGGGACCTTGGTTGCTAGAAATAACCTGTGTCAAGGCTTAGAGCACAAGAGTATTTCCACGGCTACAGAAAGTTAATAGAGGCTATACATGGAACAAAAAGTATAAGGTTGTTTTGAGTGGAGGGGAGTGGGCCCTCAGTGTACAGAGTAGGTAAAGTGGGGTTGGAACTTGGGAGGGCTGGATGAGGCTTGCTTTTAGCTGCTACATGTATGGGAATAGGAAAGCTAAGATCCTTGTCTCCCAAAAGGTACTCTTACACTACAACCCTTAAAGCCCTTCCCTCTTTCTAAATTTTAGGATCAAAGCAGTACAGTGCTGCCATTGCCTTCACCCTGGCTTTCTTCTCCCATCTTATCAACCACGTCAATATCCGGCTACAGGCAGAGCTGGAAGAAGGAGAAAATCCTGTGTCAGCATTCCAGAGTGATGGGACAGGTGTGAGAATAGTGGAGGGGACATTATGTAAAGGAACAGGGGGAGAAGATATAGATAGATAGAGATATCTATCTATATCTATACATGGAATTCAGATATGGGTTGGATTAGATGGCCTCCCCTCCCTTCTAACAGAGCTTCTTTCATTCTCTGAGTAGTCAGGAATGGGGAACTGAGGAAAAGGTGCTGTTGGATGGAGGGAGAAGACCCTAAGCTTTATCTTGTTATTGAGCTCTCCTCAGTCTTTCAGTCATATCACTTCTTCACGCAGATGAGCCTGAACCCAAAGAACCGCTGGAGAAGGAGGTGGTGCCAGAGCCAGAGCCTCCTCCCCCAGCACCAAGAGTGGGTGAGGCCAAGAAGAGCCGTAAGTTCTCCCGCCTGTCCTGCCTTCGTCGGAGACGCCACCACCCACCCAAGGCTGGTGATGACAGTGACCTAAGTGAAGGCTTTGACTCAGATTCAAGCCATGACTCAGCCCGGGCCAGTGAAGGTTCAGACAGTGGCTCAGATAAGAGTGATGAGGGTGGGGGTACAGCTTTTGATGCGGAGACAGACTCAGAGATGAACAGCCAGGAGTCACGCTCAGACCTAGAGGACATGGAAGATGAGGAGGGAACACGGCCTATGGCTCCAGACCCGCCTCGGTCCAGGCCAGAAGCTTCTGACCCCTCCAATGGCCCATTGGGTCCTAATGAGGCCAGTATTGCCAGTAACCTACAAGCCATGTCCACTCAGATGTTCCAAACCAAACGCTGCTTCCGACTAGCCCCCACCTTCAGTAACATCCTTCTACAGCCTTCTAATGAAACTCGGACTACTGTTGGTAATAGGGCCTGCATCAATGGGGACCTGGACAAACCTGAACCAGGTATTTTAAAACTCTTGGGATTATTCAGCCCTGGTCCCTATGTCTGTATCAAATGGGACTTATTTAAGTGGGAGGTTCTTCTGGGAGGTTGCCCCAGCCTTTAATGTTCCCCACTCTATCTTTCAGGAAGTCCTTAGTGCAATTTGAATTCGTTTTCTCCTTCTGTAGTAACAGTATGTTCGCTCATTCTACCTGCCAGAGATCTGAAATACTAGGCTTCCTTGATCTTTACTTCTCCTTAGTTTTATATTCTCAACTCCCAGCTCCCAAACATTTTCTTCCTCTTGTTCTTCCATCACTCCTACCCCTAAGCTTAGTGTTCTATATCTTACATGTGGCAGGTATGGCGCCAGAGAAACTGACACATAGTGGGACATTTGAAACTTATTTGAATATCAGCGTCCTTGAGGGAGAGCTGAGTCCTGTCTGCCTTTTCTTCTAGCTCAGAGATTATAGGATCATAGATTCAGAGATGGAAAGAACTGTAAGGTCCCCTGGTCTAACCCCATCATTTTGTCGATGAGGAAACTGAGGCTAAGTGACTTTAACCAAGGTCACAAGCAGGAAATGGCAAGACAAAGGTTCAAACCCAGGTCATCTGACTCCAAATGCAGAGTTTTTTCCACCTCATATAATGCCTGAGGGAACCTTAAATAGCCATAGCCAGCCAGGCACATTAACCTGAACCTAAAAGAAACTAGATGGCAGGCTTAAGATACCAGACATCAAGTCTTTCATCTCAGCTCTTTGTCCTTCTTCCTTCACTCTAGCATCTGATGATGGATCTGAGTCAGAGGAGAGTGTGTCCAGTGGACGCTCCTGTCACAATGAGAGGAGCATCCAGGAGAAACTTCGAATCTTGATGGCAGAAGGACTTCTTCCTGCTGTGAAAGTCTTCTTGGATTGGCTTCGGACCAACACTGACCTCATCATCATGTGTGCACAGGTCTGCCTCACTTCTCCTTCACCCCCCTTCCCCCAAAATAAGAAATCACCTGCCTGTTAGCTCCACAACTTCTGCTGGGGGGTAGGACACAGTACTTGGGGACTTTCCTTTGATGTGTCTACAAACGAATTGAGTAATGATCTGTGATGGAAAGTCCTGAGAGGTTGTCCCATATGTGCTCCTGTTTCCTTACTTTATTTCTGTCGTCGTAGGAGTTTAAAAAAGATCCTTAAAGAAAATACTTCCACAACTTTGCTCACAGATCAGCTTCTAGTCCTACCCACCTGATCTGTCAGAAAATCTTTCTTAAGATATGACTTAAATTTCTCCTGCTACAAGGTTTGCCCATTTCCTATAGCAATTTCAAATCCAGTGTTCTTCCTGCTAGTAAGAGTTAGAATTGTTAGGCAGGAGCTGGGGGGGGTCTATTGCCTAAGGGGAATGAAGTCAAGAAGACCCAAGTTCAAATCCTGCCTCAGTCATCTTCTAACTTTGTTGACCCTGGGTGAGTCACTTACCTTCTCTCTGCCTTGATTTCCTTATCCATAAATTGTATATAACACCATCATATAGCACAGGGCTGTGGTGAGGATCAAATGAAATAACATTGTCATTATTAGTCCTTTCTTCACAACATCTTGTGAAGCACAGTGAAAGTACATTTGGATAAAGATCAGTCAAGGGAGAAGGGTGTTTATTATTTCTGTTTAACAAATGAGATCGCTGAGACTTAGGGAGGTGAAGTAATTTGACTTATGTTAGACATGTAGAATCAGAACTAGGTTCCATCCTACCATGTTGTCTTCACTATGACCTAGAATAGGTGACAAAATGTGGGTAGAGTATTTCAGGAAGTTGGAGAGGGGAACAGTGTCACAGAAGAAGAAAGGGAAGGAAGTGCTAAGTTTGGATCTAGGCTCTTAGAGACAAGAAGGGAATTGAATGTTCTGAGGAGAAAGTAGGCATTTGTCTTTTCTGGATAGTAGAGTCCCATGCAGTGTGAGTCAGAGGAAGAAGCAAAGGAGTTGTGATTGATAATCCCCTGCTTAGCTGGTGCTACCACAGCTCTATGGGGACCTGGTAACAGTACTTCGGTCTGGAGCACATATTCAGCCTATTGACAATCTCCCAAGTCTTGTCAAAATGGATGACTACTGTGCACTTTAAGTGATTCTTGGGGGCACAAATGAGATTGGGATTGCTGGACCACAGCTTTAAAATAAAGGAATGACAGGCTCCTCCTGAAGAAAGCAGTGCACCCAACAAAGACCTATAAGAATATATTTGCTGGATATCTTAGAAATCAAAAGTTCAGAAGAGCTTTAAATTTAAAAGGCTAGAAAAAGCAAGCTGCTTATATAGATCCACCAATCTGAATACCATAGAGAGAGGCTGCAATGAAAGAAGAATAGCAGTTGAAACACTTAGAAGTTCACAAAATCTAAGAGAGGAACCAATAATAAATAAACTCTGGTCTCAGATGGCTCGAGTTTAGGCAAAAAGCAAGAGAAACTATAACTCTTAATCTAAAATCTTCCCTTGTAGACTAAGCACTGAGACTTGGAGGCATAAAGCCTGTGACTGAAATAGATGTGGTTCTGAGTGTGTATAGCATGCTTCTAAGAGGACAGCTAGAAGGCCAGGTGAAAAAGCTTTAGATATTAAGAAGGCATGTGAGGAAATCTGAAGGGCAGGGGTGAAGTATAGTAGAGAGCATTTGGATAAAGAGTAACTGTGGGTTGTGAGTAGGGAAAGTTTAAGAAACCCTGCCCTAGGACAGACCACCTGAACCAAAAGAGGAAATAGATGAATTGGGGATATCACAAACCTGGCAGAAGGACACAGTGTAGAAGTCTTGGGAGACTTGCATTGTCCACACACTTGATGGATGAAGCTCTCTCTGCTAGAAGTCCATAGCTTTACCAGAAGCCTTTATGATAGTTTTCATCCTTAAAATGGGGGAGCCAACAAAGGGTAGTTCTTCCTTGCATCTTATTTTTATAGGGAAGACTGTTTGCTTATTTATGAGGTGGAAATTATGAGGACCTTAAAGGGGACAGTGAGCAGGGACCACTGCCTCCTAGAGTTTGTATTAGAAGGAAGAAAACCTGAGCAGGATCTCATATGGACTTAGCATGAGAGAGAACAGTTTAGAGGAAAGTTCAGCAGGATTCCATGGACTAATATTCAATAGAAGGCACCACAGCAGTGATCAGAAACTTAGGAATTAAATTTTAAAGATAAAAAGGTAAGCAATTCCAGTGAAGAGCAGTTCTCAGAGGAGATTGACATGACTACACTAGAGAACTCTCCAACCATCTCACCTTTTAGAAAGTATATAGAGAAAGTGGAAGTGAATGAGGGGAAAATGATGAATACAAAAGATTGATACAATACTGCAAAACTAGTGTCAGAAGTGCCAAGACACTAGGTGTGTTGAGGCTGGCCAGCAAAACTAAGGGCAGTTGTTAAAGGGGATATTTTGCTAGGGGGAGGGGAACTGGGAGATTGAAGCAGGGTTGAGACCTCAGTTTGGGTGGGTAAAAGGATGACCCCAACCACAGAAAAAAGGTGGAGCTATTTATTTCTCATTTTGCTTCATTTTTCCTCTGCTCTTGGGAATGGCAGAACAGAACTGACTAATAGGAAGTTAGTACCAAGATAAATAAGGAAATTGTACCTGACTCAGGTGAATTAGATGATGAGTGTGGTTGCTGAGTCACTTAGTGTAATATGAAAGATTGGGGAAAATGGGAAAAGAGTCTCATGTCCTGGAGAAGGGCATATATTGTCCTGATGTCTTGTGTTTATTTGTTCTAAAACAGTTTAAGAAGGAATAACATCTACAACCTATAAGCCTGTGAACTTATCTTAGTTTCTTTTTTCTTTTTAAAAAATTTATTATTCATTTTAAACTTAAATACAAAATGAGAAAAAAAGGACATTTCCACGTACACAGCAGAGCATGAGGAGTATATGATACAATATAGAACCCTAAATTTTCATTTCAGATTAAAAAAAATATATATAATAAATATTACATATTGTTTTCAGTGCTGCCCAGCTTTTCTGTGCTTCCTTCTAAGTTTTGTTCTCTGCTGTGCACCTTTTTTTCCTCCCTCCCTCCTCACCCCACTCCGGAGAAGGCTATAATTAAACACGAACATATATCCATGTACAGGAATATACACGCATACACATATGTAAGACCATACTATATATGTTTCTACTATATATTTGCCACTTGTCTGGTGGTAGATAGCATCTTCTTTTATAGGTCCAAGTCTTTCTATGTTTTTCTAAAATCAACCAACTCATCATTGCTCATAGCACGGTAATATTCCTTCACAGCCATATACTACAACTTGCTTAGCCATTCCCCAGTTGAAGGGTGTCTGTCATTTTAGCCAATGTAATAGGTGTAAGATGATATCTCAAAGTTGTTTTAATTTGCATTTCCCTAATTGATAATGATTTAGAACATTTTTTTCATATGACTATATGTAATTTGGATTTCTTCATTGAAAAACTGCCTGTCATTCTTTGATTACCTTAATTTCTGGGGGGGATTCTGAAATAGATTATTCAAGAGATGGTTAGTGAACATCTAGAAAAAGAAGCAGTGATTCCAAGGAGCATATATGACTTCATCAAGAACAAGTCATGCTTAACTAACCTAACTTTCTTTCTTGACTGGATTACTAAATTAGTATGTCAGAGGCATTTGACAAAATATTATGTAGTCTTGGGGGAAAGATGGCTCGACATGGTCTGGTGAGATAGACTTGGAACCTTTTGAATGGCTGTATTCAAAATATAGGCATTTAATGGTTTGCCAGAAAAGGTCTCCAGTGGAATGCCTTAGAAATCTGTCTCTGACCTTGTACTGTTTCATGTTTTTGTCAACAACTTGGATAAAGGCATAGACGGCATGCTTACCAGATTTGCAAATTACACAAAGTCAGGAGAAGAGAGCTAACATAGGTCAGAGATGATCCAGAATTATCTTGCCAGGCTAGAGCAGAATACTAAATCCTGTTAGATTACATTCAGTAGGCATAACTGCAAAATCTTATGCTTCGCTTCAGATCAAATCGCCTTCTTAAGTAAGGAGTGAAGAGGTATGATTAGTCAGCATTTTGTCTGAGGGTTTTAATGTATGCCAGCTCAGTGTGAGTCAGCATTGTGATGTGTTAGCTATTTGCTAATTTGATCTTGGACTGAATTTAGAGGAATAACTTCAAGGAATAAGGAGATGATAGTCCTGCTTACTCTGTGCAGGTCAGAACACATCTGGATTTGTATTTAGTTCTACGTACCACAGTTTAAAAAGGGCATTAATTGCCCTGTGCCTCAGTTTCCTCATCTGTAAAATGGGGTGATAATAATAGCACCTTCCTCCCACAGTAGTTGTGAGGCACAAATGAGATAATACACGTAAAGTACTTTGTAAACCTTTAAGTGATATGTGCTAGTTATGATTATTTTTACAAGCTTGAGCATATCTGGGATGATAAAAAAAAAGTCTTGAGTCATACCATATGAGGATCGATTGAAGGAGCTGGACACACTTAGCCTGGAGAAGAGATGAATCAGGAATCAAGTATTTGAAGGCCTTTTGTATATAAGAGGAGCTAGATTTGTTTTTTAGTCCCAGAAAGCAGAACCAAAAGCAGTGGGTAGAGGGCTGTAAAGAACGAAATTAAGCTTCATGTCAGCTATCCAAAAGTAGAAGGCTTCTCCTTCACTTGAGGGCTTCAGATGGAGGCAGAAAGATCACTTATCCCGTGGAGATGCCTTTGAGATATAGGTTGAACTAGATAGCCACTGAGATCCCTTCTAACTTTAGAATTCTGTGGTTATATGATAATTACCAGGATTGTTCTATAATTGTGTACCTCTTACCACTCCCATGTATACCCTCCCTCATAGTAGAATACCTCTTTGCCCATGTAAGAGATTCTTTCCCTAATTTCTCATGTGTCATCTCATCTAACAACCTTGTCACTGACTTTGCTGAAGTTCGAATCACTGAGATTATTCGGAAAATAGGAAAGAATGGAGAAACATTTCTGAGCAATCTGCTGTTTTCCTTAGGCCAGGTTTGGAGTAGGCAGGGTACAAGCATTTATTAAATGCCTACTATGGACCAGACACTGCACTAAGTGCTTTACAAATGCCTCATTTGAAACTCAACCCAGAAGGTAGTTGCTATTATTATCCCCATTTTATGGTTGAGGAAACTAAGTCAGGCAGATGTTAAGTGACAGAATCACACAGCTCGTAAGTGTCTGAGGCTGGATTTGAACTCAGTTTTTCTGACCCCAGTACTAGATCCACTATACCATTTAGCGGTTTCCAGGACAGTCAAGGTCTGGTTTTTTGTTTTTCGGTTGTTCTTCAGTCATGTTCAACTTTTTGTGACTCCATTTGGGGTTTTCTTGGCAAAGATACTGGAGTGGTTTGCCATTTCTTCTCCAACTCATGTTTTACAAATGAGGAAACTGAGGCATGTAGGGTTGAATAACTTGAGCAGAGTCACACAGCTAGTATCTGAGGCCAGACTTGAACTCAGGAAAAGGATTCTTCCTGACTCCAGACCCAGGCGCTCTTATCTACTGCTTCACAAAGCTGCCCCAAGGGTCAAAATTATTTTTTTTTGGAGTAGAAAGACCACCGTTTTTTTTTTCTTTCTTTCTTTTTTTTTTTTGTTCCTTCAACATGGATCATCACACATATGGAAATAAGTTTTTCCTGTGGCCTAATTTCCATCTCTTTTGTGGATGCATTCTACCTTCTATGGTGATAGAAATCTCCCCAACATTAGTTTTTTTTTCCTCGGTCTCACTAAGCCTTTTTCCTTGCTCCTGTCCCTACAGAGCTCCCAAAGCCTATGGAATCGCCTCTCTGTGTTACTGAATCTTCTGCCAGCTGCTGGAGAACTCCAGGAGCCCAGTAAGTCACCCCCTTTTACCTCCATACCCTATATTAGCCCATCTGTTCTCCCTCCTTTTCCCTGATCACTCTTCATCTACACTTTAGCCTAATCCCAAAGGTAAGGAGGTTAATGAGATTCATCCCTGCACCCTTTATGGTATACAACAGAAGATTGTTGGTCCCAGCCTCTCTGGTTTCCCGTCTCTAAATACTATCTCCAGTGTGGGACAGGATAGCTAACCTGATCCAGTTTGGAGCTCCCAAGGGGGAGGAGAAGAGACAACCAGGGGCTAGAGAGAGGAGCTAGCTGACTGGAGAGTGGTGACTAGTGTCACCCCGATGTCTGTGGTGACTGGGGGTCAGTTGTCTCTGCTACCTAGAAAGGAGCTGTCTAGGTTGACCCCCAGGTCTGAGAAAGCTTGTCTCTTTTCAGTGCACCTGTCTTATTCCCTTTTCTCTTCCCCTCTCTGCTTCATGCTCCCCTCTTCCAAGGAACCTCTTCACATTGATTTTTTTTTACGCATACCTCACATTACTTTGTTTCTGCATTTCCTTCACATCAGTGCTTGGGTTGGGAGAGTAGGAGTGATAGTAACACAAGGATTCACCCCCTAGGTCTTTCCCTGCCTTCCAAGGGTGGGTGCACTAATGTGTTTCTCTTTCCCCAGGCCTGGTCTTGTGTCCTGAGGTACAAGATCTCCTTCTGGGCTGTGAACGACCTGACCTTCCCACTTCTCTACTGCTTCCAGAAGACACAGCTCTCCGAAACTTACCCCCACTCCGAGCTGCCCATAAACGATTCAATTTTGAACTGGATCGACCATTGCTCAGTCCCATGGAGGAGGTGAGGGTATCCCTGGTTCCCCATTTGTTTGTCATATACACCTCACTTTACAGGACCATGAAGGTTTGGGAACTTCTTTTACCTTTCCCTTTGCTTCTGGGTAGAACCACTCCATCCTAGGCAGAGCAGGCTCTCCTGTTTTATGTTTTCATTCTGGGTCTTCCACCCCCCCCCTCCCAAATAGGTCAGCATGTTATAGTGAAAATAAAGAGTATGGAGCCTTGGGTTCAACATTGGAGCCCTACTGGGTATCTCCTCTGCTCTGCTTTCAGTAAACCCTCTCTTGGGCTACTTTTGTTATCCTTTTGTTGGAAAAATATTGCTTCTTGTATTCTACATTTTAGGTACAAATCTGCCAGAAATAATTTGTAGTAATTTAGCATCCTAAATTCAAGCATGAACTTGAGCTGTGCTGACAGTCTCATATCCCCTGTGATAGTTTTCTAATACTAGGTATTTTGAAAGTTCCATAGGAATCTTTTTTTTAACATTCCATTTTAAAATTTTTTTTTGAATTCTAGAGTATCCCCTTCCCTTCTGTGGGAATCTTAATAATAATGTGGGAAAATGTAACTGATAAAATGTTAGTTAACATTCTATTCTAGCTCTAAGACTGCACTAGCTACTCATCTCTCATTGACTCTTCCCTTAACTAATCTCTAGTGAAGTAATCCAGGGGCCTTCCTCCCTCTGATCAATAGTAATCAAGAGATTAGCATCTCTAGAAGTGGGGGTGGGGACTGTCATTAAGTAGGATATAACTAATCCCTTTGGGGAATGGGGAAGGCAACAATCTTAACTAAGCCCAAGATTTTTCTTCTAAATTTGGTTACCACCCTTAATCCATTTTCTTGGGCTTTAGCTTTCATTCTTTAATTTTTAAACATTTGCCTAAAAGAAGTTAAGCCTGAGAGAAAAAATTTTAGTGGAACACATTGTTTCTTGAGAAGTTTAAGATAGTTTCTTTCCTTCAGGTAGGTTTCAGGAAAGAACTTTAGACTAGAGAAATATTTATTTCTTAATATTTTCATTGGAACTATAAAGAAGGTTTTTAATATTCTTCCACACTGGTCTTTCCTCAGAATCTTTGGGGTTTCCACTTGTACACACCTGGATACAAAAAGAGAATTCTCTGAAAGGGATGAAAGTGAGCAGAGTTTGCTGAGATGGAGAGGGCATATTTGACTGAGTCTGCTTCTCTCCCCTCTACCCAATTACCCTTCCTGTAATAACCTCTTCTGTCTCTCTTTTTCTTAACATCCATCCAGTCTGTCGTTCGAATCTGTTGCATCCGTAGCTTTGGCCACTTCATTACCCATCTGCAAGGCAGTATCCTGCAGTTTAACTCTGAGGTTGGCATCTTTATCAGCATTGCTCAGGCTGAGCAAGAGAATCTGTTACAGCAGGCCCAGGCCCAGTTCAGAATGGTAAGTATTGATCCTTCTCCTTAACCCCTTGAGGGGATCTTGAGGTCCTTCTCAGCACTTCCACTTAAGGCTTATATACAAGGGAGCACTGTCTAGTTGGCAAAGGTATAGCTATCAGAATAGGGGGAGAGATGGGAAGTTATCAGAGTAAGGTCAGAAAGGTACATGGCATGGTCATTTGGGGAACAGTTTTAGGAAGGCTTTTTTTTTTTTTTGCTTTTTGGAGAGGGGAAGGTAGGGCAATTGGGGTTAAATGACTTGCGCAAGGTTAGTTTTTAGGAAGTCTTCTTAAAGAAGGGATTCTGGGCATGGTCTGGCAGGGAGAAGAGGAGGGAGAACTCCTTTAGCCAGGAAGCATTGGAGGGCCAAGATAAGCAGGCATTGAAGACAACCCTGTCATCCCATCCATAGCAGCTCTTCACCTTTGCCTGCCTCTCTTCCTCTAAGGGTACCAGGGAAGTAAGAAATCGGCTTCTGTCGACACTTTCCACCACTCCCTTCATACATGGTTCTTTCCTGTGGTCCCCAAATCAGTTACTTCAGCCAGAATTCTATGTTCCCTTGAATGTTTCTCAAGTGACCTGGCACCTTCTTCCCTTCCTCACCCTAACAGGAGGGAGATCCTTGACTTCAGAGGAGGACATTTGTGCATATGTTGATAGGATGTCATACAATCTTATCTGTTTCTCCTGTGTGTGTTTCTCGGATACAGCATTTTTCCTTCCATTCCCACTACAACCATCCTAGTTTTGTCCCTTATCACATTTTTATAAGAATATTTTTAATTGTTTATCATTAACTTAATCATCAAAACAAAAAAGTTTAAGTAATGATTTTAAGTAACTTATACAAAACTATTAACTCCAAAGTTTTCTGAAAGGCAAACTTTTGTCTATATAATATAGATAGATAATATATATAATATATAATAATAATATATATAATAATATATATAATATATAATATAGATAGATAATATCTTCCAGACTATTCAAGTCATTTCCTCTCCCTCCCTCAACTTTCTTCGTTGCAGTCTGCCCTGATCAAATGTTGCTAGATTACTTTTCAGACATCGGTTTAATCATGTCACTCTCCTATTCCAAAAACTTCCTCACAGGATCCATTCTACTCTTGCCTGATATTTAGGGACACTCTTGCTGTTAGTTGCTTTGCCAGGTTCCATTGTGCTACTCCTGAGACTAGCCAGAATAGGCCACTCAATTTCATTTAATACACTTTATGAATTCTTGCCCTCTAGTCTTTTGCCCTCTTCAGCTAAGTTGATAAAATTTTCCAAATCTCACTTTCTGAAGCCTTCTCTCAACATTTCAATCTATTATAATATCTTCCTTCTTTTTTTTTTTTTTTTTTAAGCAATTGGGGTTAAGTAACTTGCTCAAGGTTACACGGCTAGTCATTATTTATGCGTGGGTGCTCATTTTCTGAGGCTGCATCTGATCTCGGGTCATCCCAACTCCGAGGCCGGTGCTCTTACTCACTGCGCCACCTAAGCCGCCCCTTTAGGGCAATTGGGGTTAAGTAACTTGCCCAAGGTTACACGGCTAGGTTTTTGTTTGTGTGGATTAAGTGTCGGAGGTCGGCTCTGAACTCAGGTCCTTCTGACTCCAGGGCTGGCGCTCTATTCACTGCGCCACCTAGCCGTCCCTCCTTCCTTCTTTATCTTAATGTCTATGCTACCCTTATAATCCTTACCAAATGCCGCCTTGTTTAATTAAATTTTTATATTTATACCTTCTCTTCCTAACTAGATTATAAGTTTTTTGAGGGCAAAGGCCAAGTTTTTGTGTCCTGTATAGTAGTTGATCAGTAATTGTTAACTGGTACAGTGGTTTAGATTCCAGGAATGGACTTTCTTGTACTTGCATTTACCAGCAGGGAAAGTTAAAAGGTATTTGATTGCAAGGCTGATGCTTATCTTAGACCCCAGGGATGTCTCCTGATTTTGTTCCTAAGGAAGGAGATTTGGCAAATCTAATCCTTACTCTTCTCTAGCTCTTCTCTCCTTTTATTTCATAAACAGGCCCAGGAAGAGGCTCGTCGGAATCGACTGATGAGAGACATGGCTCAACTTCGGCTGCAGGTGGGAAAATAGGAAGCTTATCCTTCTCCTCATTTCTCCCATTAGAGTAGTTCCCATACAAAAGTCCCATATGCCATCTTAACTTCCATTCCTTTATTTGCCATCCCTTCATATGTGTCACTGGGTTTCTCTACTTTGTCCTCACCTTCCTACTTCTTGTTCTGCCTTTTCTTTTTTCTTCTCTCCACCCTCTTCCTGAAAACCATGGCAACCTTAAACAGCCTGGGGAATGTTCTAATAGTTGACTTCTACCCTTCCTACTGAAGTGTTTGGTCTTTAAAGAGAGGTAGGAGGGCACCCAACTCACTGCCTTTTGCCCTTCTCCCACCAGCTCGAGGTGTCCCAGCTGGAAGGCAGTTTGCAGCAGCCCAAGGCTCAGTCAGCAATGTCCCCATACCTGGTCCCTGACACTCAGGCTCTCTGCCAGCACCTCCCCATCATCCGCCAGCTGGCCAGCAGTGGCAGGTTCATTGTCATCATCCCTAAGACAGGTAAGGATTTGGGAGTTGGAAGGCCAGGACTACGTCATCATAATATCAGCAATGCCATGCTTAATCAACTCTGTTGTCCAGTCAGCCTAGGATTCTATCTCTAACAGGGGCTCAAAGGGATGTGTTGTGGGACTTCATACATATTAGCTCACTAGGCTTCCTAGCCTTTCGTTTTTCTCTGCCTTTCCTATCCATCCTCCAACAGCTACCAAATTAACATTCTTAAAATGCAAATGTGATCATTCCCCTACTTTTAGGGTAAAATAAAAATTTTTCTGTCTGATAGAAGCCCACTTTCTTTCCATAATTACTTCATGTTACTTGCCCTTCTCTGCCACAAATGACATTACATCTCCAGCTGATGTACCTACACAAATGGTCTTCTATCTCTGGAGTCATTAAGTCCTTCCAATAAACGAATATTAGGTGGCTACTGTGTGCTGTTCTCTGCTAAATTCTGGGAATACAAAGAATGGCAAAGGCAGTCCCTACTCTCCAGGTGCTTACACTCCAATAGAAGACACAGCATGTAATCAGCTACATACAAACAAGCTATATACAGGATACATTGGACTAAAGGACTTAGGAAAGGCTTCATATAGAAGGTGGGATTTTAGCTAGAGCTTGAAGGAGGAGGCCAGGGAAGCCAGGAGACAGATATGAGAAAGAGCATTCCATGCATGCAGTAAGGGTAGTGAAAATGCCCCAGCTGGGATAAGGGAGTGTTTTGTCAAGGAACAGCAAGAAAATCAGTGTCATTGGATCAAAGAATTCTTGGGTGTGGGGAGAGTGGTAAAGGAGGCTAGAAAGGTTGGAGGATTGGTTACCAAGAGCTCTGAATGCCAAAGAGAATTTTATATTTGATCCTGGGGTTGATAGGAACTACAGTTGTACTAGGAGGAAGACTCAGCCATAGCTGTGCTGTAGGAAGATCTCTTTGACAACTGAGTGGAGGAGGATGAGTTGGAGTAGGGAGAGACTTGAGGCAGGCAGACCCATCAGCAGGTGATTATGATAGTCCAGGTATGAGATGATGAAGGCCTACACTAGAGGGGTGGCAGTGTTCAGAGGAGAGAATGGGGTGTGTCAGAGAGATAAGAATCAACAGGCTTTGGCAGAAGTTTAGCTATGGGAAGAAATGACAGTGAGGAGTCAAGAATTACAGCTGGTTTTTGAACTTGGGAGACTGGCAGGCAGCTGGTGTCCTCACCAAGTAATAGGGAATTTGGAAAGATGAAAGTGAAGTATAATGAGTTCAGTTTTGGACATGTTCCGTTTAGGATGTCCACAAAACATCCAGGCTGGGATATCTAATAGGAAATTAGAGCTGCAAGACTAGAGGTAAGCAGAGAGGCCAGGTCTGGATAAGCAGATTTGAGAATCATTAGTATATAGAAGATCATTGAATCTATAGAAATCAATGAGATCACCAAGTGAAATAGTATAGAGGGAGAAAGGGCCCAGGGCAGAATCCTGAAGGACATCTACTCCTAGAGGCTGATTTTTCAATTCAGTAAACATTCATTAAATGCCTACTGTGTGCTAGACACTGTACTAAGCATTGGGGATACAGAAATGCTAAAGATAGACCCTGCCCTCAAGGGATTTACAGTCTAATGGGAGAGAATATTCCAACAAATCTCTACAAGGGGAGCTGTATACAAGGTAAGTAGGAAGAAATTAAAAAGGGGAAAACACTGGAATTCAGGGGGTTAGAGAAGCCTCTCTGTTGAAGGTAGGATTGTAGTTAAAAGAAGCTGGAGATGGTCAGTAATCTGAGCAGAGAAAGAGCATTCCAGGCATGACAGACAGCCAGATAAAATGCCCAGAGATGGAGTGTTTTATTGATGGAACAGCCAGAAGGCCAGTGTCACTGAGTCAGAATATGTGCTGGTGTAAAGTATAAAGAAGATGGAAAGAGGCTAGGTTATAAAGGGCCAAACAACATTTTGTATTTGTTCCTGGAGGCAATGGAAAGTTGCTTTGAGTAGGACCTGAACTGTGTTTTAGGAAAAATCACTTTAGTGAATAAATGGAGAATGAATTAGAATGTGAAGTGATACAAGCCTCCAATTTGGTAGTGGCAGTGTCAGAGAAGGGGGTGGGGTATAAATGAGATGTTGCAGAGATGACTTTGGATATGGGGGGGGTGAGAGATAGCAATCCAGCATGGTCGAGAGCCTGGGGGACGGGGAGGATGGTATTGCTGTCAGCAGCATTAGAAAAGGTAGGAAAGGGGGAAGGTTTGGGGGGAAAAGATGATGAGTTCTATTTTGGATATAGTGAGTTTAAGTTATCTGCTGGACATCAGGCTCTCTGAAAGACAGTTGAAGATATGAGATTGGAGGCCAACAAAGATTGAGGGGCAGGATAGGTAGATCTGAGAATCATCAATAGAGAGGACAGTTAAATTCCTGGCAGCTGATGAGATCACCAAGTGAAGTAGTATAGAGAGGGAGAAGAGAAGGCCCAGGACAGAATTTTGAGGAGCACACCTACAGATGAAGGGTGTGATCTGGAGGAGGATCCAGAAAAGAAAACACAGAAAGAGTGGTCTGGCGGGGAGGAAGTGGTGTCCTGAAAACCTAGAATGGAGAGTATCAGGGAGTGTAAAGTGATCAACAGTGTCAAAGGCTGCACAGAGGTTGAGAATGAGGACTAAGGAAAGAGCAACTAATGGGGCAGCTAGGTGACTCACTCTAGTGGCTCTGGTCCTGGAGAGAGAGAAGAGCAATTAAGAGATCATTGGTAAGTCTGGAAAGAACAATTTCAGTGGAATGATGAGGTCAGAAACCAGATTGTAAGAGGTTAAGAAGTGTGTGAGGTGGGGCGGCTAGGTGGCGCAGTGAGCAGAGCATCGGCCCTGGAGTCAGAAGGACCTGAGTTCAGATCTGGCCTCAGACACTTAACACACACACGAACAAAAACCTAGCCGTGTGACCTTGGGCAAGTTACTTAACCCCAACTGCCCTCCAAAAAGAAAAAAAAAGTGTGTGAGGAGATGCCTTTTCGGGGAGTTTTTTCACAAAAGACCGAAGAGATGTAAGACAGTAGTGAAGGGTTGAATGTGTGCTTTTTGAGGGTAGGCATGTTTTTAGACGACAGGGAAGGATTGAAGACAGATGAAAGAATAGAGATGACAGAGGAGACAGTCTGTTGGAGGAAACTGGATAGAATGGGATGGCTTTAGCATGTAAAGGAATTGGCCTTGGCAAGGCAAGGGTCACCTCTTCATTCAAGATAAGGTTGAAAGATAGTGACAGAAGCATCTGAGTGACATAAGATGAGAATGGGAGAAGGGAAAGCTCAGTAAAATGTGAGGCAAGATTCTCATCTGAAAGGGGAGGGAGGGAGGGAGTACCAGGGGAGGTTGGAGGAGGAATGAAGAGTTTTGGAAGAACCACTGTATTGAATGGGGTAGTGACAGTTTGGGAAGCGGGGACAGATTGCCTAGTCACAGTGAGGGCCCAGTTGAAGCATGTAAATTTGTAGTGGCCCCAGTCAGAAGGGTTGCATGATTTTTTCTTCCACCTTCATTCAGCAGTACATTTGTAGATGGGAAGGCAGTAGATGATGGGAGTGATCCAAGATCCTGAGATTTGACAGGGTGCAACCAGTGACATCAGAGAGCCAGGGACTGAAGAGAAAAGAACATTATAGATTTGAACTGATATGCTAAGGAGTCAGATGAGGAAAAGAAGAGTATAATTATGCAGTGGGAGAAGGTAGCCTAGGAGGCAACTAAAGAGGTGAGGGATTGGAGGTTCACCATGTGGATGAAGAACAGTGGGTCTGGGATCAAAAGGCACCTAATCCAGTTCTTAACTTTCTTCAAAGATTTGCCCAGGCACTTCCTCCTACAGGAGGCTTTTTCTGATCATCCTGAAATTACTTAGTTCACAGTGTATTCAGTGTCCGCTCAGAGAAAGAAAGGAACTGTTGGGGTTTTGTCTCCATATTCCCAACCCCTAGCACCATGCTTTATATGTAACAAGTACTTAAGAAATGTTTGTGAAATCAGAAGTTGACCTTTCCTGATGTCATACTCACTGGTTAGGGACCTATCACCAAAACGGTCCAATTGCCATTAATGACCCTGCTATCCATGGATTTATCTTAAGCCCTTAAATTTCTGCCTGCTCATCCTCCCTTCCCTTAGTAGATTTAATTATATCCTTTCAATATTTCCTACCCCCTCGTCCCACAGTTTTTATCCTTGGATCATGAGAGATCAGAATTTGGGACTTAGTACCCTCCCTCTCCAATTGGAAGGCACAGCAGAAAACTATTTCATGGTTCCTTCCTCCTCAGAGAGTAGCTACTAGTCTCTGGTGACTGAGAAAATCCTTCTCTTGTTTAGCCATTGATGCAACCATTTGCCACCTTCTTTTGTAGACTCAAAAGTTACCCTCCCCTAGGGGGTGGCTAGGTGGCACAGTGAATAGAGCATTGGCCCTGGAGTCAAGAGGACCTGAGTTCAAATGTGGCCTCAGACACTTAACACACGCACAAACACACTCGCACACACGCTTCGTGACCTTGGGCAAGTCATATAACCCCAATCGAGCTACCTTTCTCCTCCAAAAAGGAAAAAAATGCCCCTTCCCCCCCCTCAAAACCTCCTTTTCCTCTTCCCTATGCCTATGTAATAAGTCAGCTTCAGAGAAGGGCAGGTTTGAAATCTCTGCAATTTACCAGTAGGTCTGCAGGGGACATTTAATCAGAGTTTTATTGAGTTCCTACTGTATTTAAAATCTTGTGCTAGGCAAATTCATTCACTTTCCTCATCTGTAAAATAATAATAATATAAAATAATAATTCCTACTAACTAAGGTTGTTGTAAGGTCAAAATGAGATATTTCTAAAGCACTTTACAAACCTTAAGGTAGTGTATAAATGATAACTGTTGTTTTTCCCCCTCTGGGGAATTAGTGATTGATGGCTTAGACTTGCTGAAGAAGGAACATCCAGGAGCTCGGGATGGGATCCGATACCTAGAAGCTGAGTTTAAAAAAGGAAACAGGTAAGAGCTGGTGCTGGTATGGGTGGGGCTTTGATGGGGCAAGGCCAAGGGTTGAAGGAGCAGCCCGGTTGTTCATTCTGTCCACCCCTTCTCCTTCCCATCACCTGTACTTCACTCTTTTGGTCTGTTTAGGTATGATCAGTGCTTCTTAAACTGTGGGTTGAGACCTGAAGGGGTCTCCAGTAGAAAAAGTTTAAGAAATCCTGAAATAGATAGCCTTTTGAGGTCCCTCCCAACTCAGATACTTGTCCAGAAGGAGAAGCAGCTTCAAACTGGGAGGGCCAGGACTAGGGCTAGGTAGAGGGTTACTAATTCTATCAGATTCCCTTCGAAGGGAGAGGGAGATCCTTCCCACAAAGCTGCCTGTCATTCATACTGTGGTCTAGAAGGTGATTTAACTTGCCGCCTTCTCATTCCTCTTCAGGGAAGTGTTCTGTTGCCTCCTGTCATCATAGGTCCCCGTGTGTTGAATAGTCAGCCTATCAAAACCTTCATTTCTGTCAATAAATACTTTGTTGAGCATGTACTCCATGATGGGCACTGTCCACAACAGACCAGGACTTTGTGATTGTTCTCAGTCTGGGAGGGCATGATGGGGGGCTGGCACAGAGGAAAGAAAAAAGAATTCTCCCTATTCCACCCCTCCTTCTTGCTCAAGAAACAGCCAGCTGAGCTGGTTCTCTCATCTCTACCCCACCCCACCCTGTCAGGAAACAGCACAAAGCTGGCTTGTTTAGGCCTTGTCTTCAGAAGCTTTGACTTCAAAAGCATCTATTGCTTTCTCCTCCTGGCTCTGGGCGTCTCCAGCGCCTCCCCAGGGAGGAACCAAAGTGGTGATGTTATCAAGAGGAAAAGTGAGCTGGGCTCAGCTCAGCAGGAAAGCAGCCTCAGGTGGCCCTTACAGATTCAACGATCTGAGCATAGGACTCCTTCCTCCTCCCCCACCGAAAACTGACTCCCCAAGATTCATAATGACCCCCTTTGTCCTGCTACACCCTCCCCTGTCACACACCCAGTTTCTAGAACCAAACATCCTTCTCCTGTCTCCTTTACAGGTACATTCGCTGCCAGAAAGAGTGGGGGAAGAGTTTTGAGCGGCATAAACTGAAGAGGCAGGATATAGATGCCTGGTAAAGTTATAGACTTGATATCTCTGGGGCTTGAAATGGGAGGAAGGATGTTGTCAGAAGTACCACCTATCCATCCCTCTTGGGGATAGAGCACCAAGAGCTAAAAAATAATTCTTTGAGGTATCAGCCAGGAGTGAAAATAATTCATTTCTCCTTCTGTCTCTGGAAAATGGCCCCCAATTAGGTCCTGAAGATACCTCCTGATTTTTAAGATATCACCATGGCTTCCCCCAGATCCCTGTTTCAGATTTGGTACCTCTAGTAATCCTTCCATGTGACCTCCAGTTCTTTCTTGTCAGCCTTGTTACTCTGCTGCTATGGAGATACTCTTGTTTTCTCTTCTCCCCCCTAAAGTATCTCTTTGGGGTATAGCTCTCAGGATGCCATCATAGCCTGTCCCCTCTAGTCTCCCCTCATACCCATTTCTCCTTCCTCTCTAAGTTATATTGGTTTCTAGAGAAAAGCCCAGCTCATTGGCTGATAGGTTGTTTGTCCATCCCAGGACCCTCTATAAGATCCTGGACAGTTGCAAACAACTGACTCTGGCCCAGGGAATTGGAGAGGATGACCCTAGTGGCATGGTGACCATCGTCACTGGTCTTCCAATGGATGATCCCAGTACTTTCTCCAGCACCATGCAGGTAAGCAGGTTGACAGAGCTCGAGGCTGGACCCTGTTCAACAGGAGATCACCAAACTTAATTTCCCCTCCTCCTGTTTTCCTAGGAGGAGACTTCTCCACTCCCAGTCAGGTCTTTTAGTAGATAATGACAATGAGGGAATAGAGAGAAATAAAATCTGGAACTAAAAAATAGTCCTAGAGGGGCAGTTAGGTGGTGCAGTGAGTAGAGGGTCGGCCCTGGTGTCAGAAGGACCTGAGTTCGGATCCAACCTCAGACATTTAACGCACACACAAACAAAAAAAAAAACTTAGCTGTGTGACCTTGGGCAAGTTACTTAACCCCAATTGCCCTCCAAAAAGCAAAAAAAAAAAAATAGTCCTAGAGAGGCCAGTGATCAGCCCCATAGTTAATGAGAGGCAGAATCAAGTGTGTGTCCTGCCACAGGCACTTCCTGGCCCTGTTACTCTTTCAAGAGTCCCTTCCCCTCCATGGCCTATGGAGTGTTAATTGCACAGAGCTGACAGGGCTGTTGTAAGGATCTAATGATCATATTTGTGAGGTGCTTTAATGCCAGCTGTTATTATTTCAGCTACACCATAAAGGTTTGGGGTCATCTACCTACATTGTTGGCTTTCTGAGGCATCTGTTACTCACCTTTGCCTTCTGGCCCCCTATACTGCACAAACACAGGAAGGTTACACAGCTTCTGGCCCATGACACCTGTCCCCTACCTCTCTTCTTCTCCCCTTACAGGCAGCATTACAAGCAGCCACCCATGCCAGTGTTGAGATCAAGAATGTGCTGGACTTCTACAAGCAGTGGAAGGAGATTGGCTGAGACTTCCCCCATGCCCCATACTGGGGTTGACTCCAATCTCTCCTCCCTTCCCCTGCAGCCGGGGCCAACAGCAATCATTCCCCCAGTATACAAAGACAGACAGACACACACACACACATATACATACATACATACATATACACATACACAGATACACAGAGGCATGGTCCCTACCCCGGTCGTGCAGAGAGGCAGCAGGGAGGGCAAAGGAGGGGGCTAGGAGGATGGGGTCCCCTCCCCCAGCCTAACCTGTGTCCGAAAAGAAGGGAAAGAAACCTTGGAGCAGGAGAGTGCCTCCGGTTCCTCTAATCCTTCCCGTTTTATTTTGCTCCGATCGGGAAGGTCTTGGCACCCTCACTTACCCCAGCCCCCATTGTCACCCTGAGGGGGGAAGCTACAGGCAAAGGGGATTGTATTTCATTTGATTCAAAAGCAGGAGCCGTTTGAGGAGCATTTCCTGGACCTTTTGCAAGGAGGGGACATCAGAGAGCCCTTCTCCTTCCTTACCCAAGATCCAGGGCAGTGGGGGGAGGAGAGGATGACTCAGCCCCCATCCCCAACCCCCCCAGAGGTGGTGAGTTGGTTTGAGGTGGGTGTCTGGGGGGGGTTGTCCCCAGACCCCTTCCCCCTTTCTAGTACCTATTCCCCTTCCCTCCATTACCCCAAGTTGGTTTGGGGGAGCAGAACAGCCCAGGAGCAAAAAAGAGGCCTGCAGAGAAGCAGAAATGGAGCCTCACTCCTTTAGGCAGGATATGCAAGACTTTGGCCTCCGTTCCAGTATTACTGCTCTTATTCCACTCCTGCCAGCTTTGTGTTCCACCGGAACCTGGGCCCCCACTTCTGCTTTTTGGCTCTCCCTATAGCTGCTGGGGCAGGAAACTGGATGCATCTCTAGGAGCCATGGGCTACTGTGTCTGACCCTCAGCCTGAGCAGGATTTCCTGTTCCAGCATCAGCCATCTTGATGTAACCTGGCTGCTGTGTTGTGACAGAGCTGGGAGCCTGGGGGAGAGTAGTGACTCCCCTGACACCAGAGATTGTGGGAAGGGGCAGCTGCTGCCAGGATCAGAGTCAGGCCTTCCCAGCTGAGGACTGCAGTGAAAGTTACCTGCACATGTGACAAACTAGGGGAAGGAGGGACCCAGAAATGTCCAGTTTCTAGAGGCTGGTTGGGTAGGGATGTAGAAAGCCCAGAGTGGCTCCCCAGCTATCCCTGCCCTCCCCCTCCCCATTGTGTCTTCAGGCCCTGACCAACATGGGACTTGCTGGGGAAGGAAGTCAAGGTTTCTGGCATCTTGACTGAGCATGAGTGAATCATCTCCCACCCAGCAGGGTAGTTTTGGGGGTGTTGAGATCAAGATTGGGGTAGTAGGAGCAAAGATCATGGTAAACGATCAGGGCATTGAGGGCAGATCACGTCAGCAAGAGCACACTGGGTCACACTACCCAGGTACACCTTCCTCGCCCTTTATTTTCCTCAGGACCCTTTGGCGCATGGCAGTGCCCTTTCCTTCTCACTCCCCCTCCCCCAACTAAGTCTTCTTGGGGGCCTGGGGAGGGTCAGATGGGCACCCAGAGTAAGAGGGGCTGAAAACAGAAAGAAAAGTTAAGTTGGATGACTGAAGGGAGAGGAAGAATTCGTTGCTTCTCCTGCCCCCAACAGATCACAATACCAACTTCCCTGACAGGGTTCCCAGAGGAGAGGCACACCTGCCCAGCACCTCCAAGAAGCCAGATCTGGGAGAATGGGGGCAGGAGTGGGGTGTTCTCTAACCCCACAGCAAAGACTGTAAGACTGAAACATCATTCAATAAAGTCCTCCTCACCCTGGCCCCTGCCTTTTGGAAATTTCTTTCCTTTCCACATGGAGTTCCTGGAGGAAAGGAGAATGAAATGGGGTGGAAGTTATGCTCTTTGTAGTTGTCCTCACTCCATCTTCCAGAGAGCAAATCCAAAGAAGTCCATTGTGTTGTCATCTTCAAGCAGTGGCATTGGGGTCCGGTATCACCCTATAGTAAAAAAGCTAACATGCTCGTTTCATGACAGAGCAGAAAGGTACTTTTACCAGTACCTTGTCCCGAACCTGTTCCGTGGCATGGGCCCTTTTCCGGGGGAGGAGGCTGGGCAGGAGATACTCAGAGGGACAGGACATGGGTCCTACCTTCCAGGCATCTCTTTCCTCTTGTGGGGCAGGAAGGAGGAAAGCAGCCATTCTAAAGAGAAAATGCTATTTGGGAAGGTTGGCAGGGTGTGAGTGTAGCTGAAGTGAGAGGTGAAACGGGTGGGGGGTGGGGGGGTTGGACTAGGAGCACGTTGAAGAAAGGGTCTCATTGGAGAGGATGGGCAAAATAGGAAGTGTCGGGAAGGGGCTTGTCCCTGAAAGGTGAAAATGGTTCGAAGGTAAAAATAAACACCCTCACTTCTCTTTCTAGCCTGGGAAACCTTTTGCCCCTTTAGGGGTTAGTGAAAGGCAAATTTAATGGAATCCTAGGCAAGATAGGGTAGGAAAGTACTGTAAGGGTTATCACCTCCATTCCTCTGTCTCTGCACAGGATCATAGGATTTAAAGCTGGAGGGAACCTTAGACACCATCTAGACCCTTATTTTACAGATGAGGAATCAGGCCCAGAGAGGATGGAGCCCTCCCCACCCCCAGCTCAACCAGACAGGGTAAGGGGGTATCCGAGATCCTGCTCCAGAGGGGAGAAGCTGATTCCCAATTTTAGTATTTTAGAGAGAGAAGGAAGGTTAAAGATCTAGCCCAGTCTCCTTTTGTAGCTGAGGAGCCAGACAATGCATGGGCAGCTTGGGACCGCAGCAAATGGCAGGGCCAGAACCCGAACCCAGGTTCTCTCACTTCCATTAAGGAGTTTTCAGTTTTCAGACTTGTTTTCAGCCCTCTCCAGAAGGAGTGGAAGTTAGGGCTGTGGGAAGTCCAGAGTTATACCGAGTGACAATAGGGGCTAAGAAGATCAGGAGTCCATTAACAGCCAAAGGAGAGTGACTAGAGGGGGCATGAAGAAATGAGGAAGAGCTGGACTGCTTAGGAAATCAGATGCCTGTGGCCAGGGGCCTCAGGAACCTGGAGGTCAGGAGATAAGGTGGGTAGCTCATAGAAATGTGGGTTGAAGGGAGCTAGCGGAGACAGTATTTCAGAATTACAAAATGATATAAAGGACGGCCAGGTAAGGTTCCTTCCTCATGCCTGGACTCTTCAAGCAAAGTCTGGATGACCACTTGGATATGTCATAGAACAGGTTCTCATACCCAGCCAGGACTCAGAAGGCCCTTACAAATCAGGGATTGTGTCCTTGTTCCTTCAGTCACCTCTCCCACACACAATCTCATTGTAAATTAAATGATAGAAATAGCTGTGAGTGATGTTGCTGTTTAAATAGTTCTGTGCTGGGTGCTATGAAGTACAAGAATGGTTGGGAAGTGCTTCCTGTCATCTAACCTCAAGCCTTTCTATTTCAGCAACAAGTTTGTAGAAAAAAACTCTTCTGCATTCCTTTGCTGAAGCCTAGGTAGATTTGGAGATGGACCCAAGATGGGAAAGACTAAACCACCATGAGACATCACGAAATCAGTCTGTTTCCCTGATCCCACTTTGGAATGAAACTAGTCCAGAGGGTCTCTCCTGACTAGGAAGGACCCAGATTTAGTCTGGTGACTCCATCTGCTTCTGTCCTGGGCACATATGCCTATCTGTGAATGCACACACGCCTGTGTGTGCCCTCGAGTGCACACACACACACCCCTCTGGCAGAATGGAGAGGGAGGAAGGGCTGGCTATGGAGCCTGTGGGCATAGGGCCCAGGCTATGTGTAGAGCCAGGCGGCAGTGATCTGCCTGCTAATGGGGATGCACAGATTGACAGCCCTGGGGGACTAAGGGTCCCCCACTGACGGAGCCTTCCAATTGGCTGTATTGCCACCTCCTTTCTGCCTCTCTCAACTCCTAGTTCCATAACACCATGTCCCACCAAGGCAGGACAAGGCAGGAATTGTTCCCCCTTTGTCTCTCTTCCCATTCCACCCCCACCCCCAAGATCCTGCCTCCTAGCCCAGACCTCTGGTACCAGTAGGGAGATTTGCCAGCTTTGCCCAGCCTCTAGGTCTAAGAAAAGGAAGCCAGGCCATGGATTGAGGTTTCCCTGACCACAGCCTCAGTGGGGATCCTACCATCCTGGTGGAACAGGACATCCTAGATCAGGCCCTTTACATCAGACATACCATCTTCTGGGTAAGAAATGGCTTCTATTTTCATGAGATAGGGACTTTGTCCTGGGCATTGATGTGATCGAATGAGCCATTCCTCCATCTCCAGGGTACCTCTTGCTCCTCCCTGCCCTCCTTTCTGGGGATCCTGAAGCTCAGAGTTAGGAACCAGGGGTCCCCTTACTCTGGTAATACCCCTCTAGGCCTCCATCCCCAGCCCATACTCACCTCCAACACAGCCACACCCACACCGTATCCCAGTCCTCCCAGGACTCAGTCATCTCCCTGGAGATAGTATATAAGTCTCCCCGAGGCATCATCTCCGTGGTGATGGTATCTCCTACGCCCACCCCAATATGCTCAGATCTCTAAGCACTACTAGCAACTTCCACTTATGGGACAGAGTGATTTTAAGACTAACAACTCTCTGCCTGTAGGATTCTGGCATGTGGAGAGGAAGAAGTAAGACCTAGGCATTCTGTACCCTTCACTCATTTGAATCCAAATTCTTCCCTGAGGGCTGTGCCTGGTTCCCCAGTTCTAACCCTTCCCCTCCCTGCTCACTCTCCCCATTATATTCCACGGTTTGGCTGGGTGGACATACTCTTAGATCCTACTCCCATCTCCCCTCTGTGCCCCTCTGGCATCTCAGTGATCCAGTCCTAAACAGACCCTGGAGGTCCATTAGGGTGAGAGGAGTGGAGAGAGGTATAAGGGGATTGGGTGCCTGACTCCCCTGGGATTCTCCTGGAGGAAATGAGAAGTGTGAGTGGGGACAGCGTCGGCAATGAGAGAGAAGGGGAGTGAGGATGGGTAGTGGGAAACTGGAGACAGAAAGACCAAGAGAAGCAAGCAGGGAAGGGAAACAAGGGGTTAAAAGGGTGACAGACATACCAGTGGAGAAGGACAGGGAGGGCTGAACCCCCAGGCCAGTAAAATGAAGGGGAGTTGGCAAACAAGAAATAGAACTGGAAAGTTTTATGTACTGGGGCTGGGCTAGGGCTGGGCTGGGCTGGACTGGACTGGGCTGGGCTAGACTTGGGGTGGGGGGGAGTGACATCTCTCCTCCCCTGGGGGCGGTTCCTGTCCAGTCTGGCCCTGCCTCTCCACTTGTGCCAAGGAATGTGCATGAGAAAGGAGGCTAAAGCAGCGGGTGGGGGAGCCTGGGACAGAGCTGGGCCCAGACAGGGGCCACGGAGCCTGGAGAGACAACTTCACAGGTCTGGGGGAGCCTAGAGGGAAAGGGGAGGGTAAAAGATTCAGAAAAGATTGGGACCATTAAGGAACTTCCCCCAGGTCCCTCCCCTTCCCAAAGAATACCCAGACATCCAGCATCCCCGGGGTCCTCCCCATCCTCCCCAGACTTTCTCTCGTTCAGGTATCTGGGTCTAACCCATTCCCCATCCCAGCTTGGACTTAGTTGATCTTCTTCCTTCCAAGACTCCTCCCCATTCCGGAGAGGACCCAAGTGTCCTGCCCCTGGGTTCCTAGCTCCAGGCCTACTTTCTGACTCTTAGGTTCCTTTTTTCCCTGTGAGAGGTTTTCTGGGCTCACCCTGGGCACACTGCCTGTTGAGTGTCTTCTCATTTGGGTGGGGCAGCATAGGGTAGGGCTTAACAAGACCAGAACACCTGGATCCCATGCCTGAAACAGATTTGGTAGGGAGAGGGGTGACAACCAGGCAACCAGCCCCTTGCCTAGGTCCCCTGAGGCTGCCCAGTCCCTCTCAATTGGGTACTTGTCCATAATAGACAAAGGAGGATTGAATGAAGTGAGTGGTCACAGTGGAATGGGCAGGGCCCAGGGCCAAGTAGACGAGATCGTCACCCCATCCTGAGACCAGGCACATAGGGGAGGTAATTGGGGTCAAAGAACCAAGCCTCTGGGTCCTTTCTAGGAAAGGGGGCTGCAGAGGGCTAGGAGCCTAGGTTTCCTCTGGTTGAGGGAAAAAAGAAATAAAGTTTCTCGGGGAAAGGAAGGGAGTGGGGAGAGGTCAGTGGTCCAGACATTTAAGTCTCTGTGAAAGGGATGGAGGGGTTTGGGAACTACAATAAGGGACAAAGAGGCTATATTTAAGGTAGGGAATAGGAGGTGAGGAGGGAGAAGATACCGTGTTATGTTAGACAATTGTTGGGGGGGGATAGGTTGGGCTCCTTCCCAAACTGAAAGGAAGTTAAGCCTGGCTTCCTACAGCCCTTACAGGAAACCAGGGCGGGAAAGGGGCCCTGATTCCCCTCAGCACACCTCTCCCCAATACACATAACCATAAAGTCCCTGTTCCAGGCAGTGTCTCCCCAGCCCTTGGTTCTGCCCCTTGGAAGACTCTGGGGGAGGGAAGCCAGTTTGACAGCCTGGGTCCCAGCTCAGGGCATGGATAAATGGCAGGGGGTTGGCTGGGAGCAGGGCCAGGCTAGCTGTTATGGGTGAGGACGTTTTGTTTTTTGTTGTCCTTTTTTCCATGTCTCTAGCACCCCAGGGTCCACTGACTGTGGCTGAGGCAGGGAGGGGGGGCAGCCCCTCTCCTGGGGGTGCCCCCCCACTGAGCCACCATGCTGAGCATCAAGTTACCACAGCTGCTTCGGGTTCATCAGGTCCCTCGGGTAAGAGAGAGGTCCCCTCCCGTCCATCCCCCTCCACTTTCACAGCCTGCCTCTCTCCTCTACCTTGTCCTGTCAAGCTAACCTGGGCTGAGAATTGTCTCTTTCCAGAGAGAATTTTACTTCTCCTTTCTTTCATCTTCCTCTCCCGGATCCTTGGGAAGTCCCTCAGGTGGCCCATCTCTCCATCATCCTGTCAGGGTGTCAGCCCTTCCTGATGTGGTCCTTGGAAAGGTGACAATGGCAATTTGATGGGTTCCCACCTATAGAGCCACATAAGGTGGAAAAAGTACTTTCCTCCCAGCCCTGGAAAACATATAGCATACCCCCATTTTATCTGTGAACAAACCAAAGCTCAGAAACTTTAAGTGATTTATCTGAGGTAGAGGGCATTAAGTAAGGATTTATTAAGTGCCTACTCTGGCAAGGCACGGTTGATCAGAAGAAAAGGTAGGGACTGTTCCTCCCCATGACCTGCTCACATTCTAATGGGGCAGGCGACGGAAGGATAAAGAGGGCACAGTCCCTGGTGGGAAGGCATGAGAATGAAGAGGAATTCAGATGGGCTTCCTCCGGAGGTGGGATTCTAGCTGGGACTTGAAGGAAGCCACAAAAGGGGAGGAGGCAGAGCATTCCCCTCATGGGGGCCAGTATCAGAGTTGGGTCTTCTTGTTTTAAACAGGGCTTCCTGGGGGCAGCTAGGTGGCACAATGAATAGATCACCAATCCTGGAGTCAGGAGGACCTGAGTTGAAATCTAGCCTCAGACACTTAACACTTTCTAGCGGTGTAACCTTGGGCAAGTCACTTAGCCCCAACTGCCCCGCCTTCCCCCCTCCAAAAAAAAAAAACCAGGGCTTCCTTCATTCTACTATATCAATCTTAGTAATAATAGTAATAGCTGCCATTTAATGTAGTAACAATATTTCATTTGAATAGGAGAGGTAGCCTGGGATGGTCACAAAACTAGGAAAACCTGGGTTTTAGTGCTCCCTTCGGCCACATATTGATGGCCCTGGGCAAGTTACCTGAGCTCTCAGTGTTCTGTCAAATGTTAATAGAAACAGATGGGAGTGACTGAACAGTAAGGATTCCTGCAAGTCACACAGTGGCTTAGGTAACCACATATTAACATCATCTATGTTTTAATGCAATTTTATTTTGTTAAATATTTCCCAATTACAGGGGAGGGGAGGCACTAGGCAACTTAACAAAACTAAGTAATTCTAAATTGTAGAGAAGGTGCAGACCTATATTAATAGAGGGAATTTCCTCACCTGGACTTGCCTTATACTAATGAAATCCCAAATCAGGTCTCTATTCCTGTCTCATTTGAGTAGCACAGGCTCTAGGCTCTGGGCTCTTGCCTTCTTCCCTAGGTCTTCTGGGAAGACGGGATCATCTCAGGTTATCGACGCCCCACCAGCTCCGCCCTGGACTGTGTGCTCAGCTCCTTCCAGATGACAAATGAGACCATCAACATCTGGACCCACTTCCTGCCTACCTGGTGACGAGGAGGGGGTATGGGGTGGGGGGAGGAGGGGAGAGTGAGAGGAGAGGAGTGAAGAGAGATGGGCATCAGGGATATGGAAGGCAAGTCCCTGGGTGGGATTTAAAGGGTCAGTGGGTGTGTGGTCCATATCTCTTAAGAGAGACCAAGGCCAGTAGATCTAAAATCATATTTCAAAGTACTTTCCTCCCAGCATTTGTGGGAGGCAGACCAGCAATCTAGATATCATGGTCTCCTTTTAATAGATGGGGAAATTGAGCCTCAGGTTAAGTGGTTTATGAGGTCTTAGGATGTTGAACTGGGACCATAGAACCCTCTCTCTCCTTTTCCAGCTGAAGAAATGGGGGGAGAGGCAGCGGCACAGTGAATAGAGCTCAAATTCAACCTCAGACACTTAACACTTACCAGCTGTGTGACCCTGGACAATTCACTAAACCCCAATTGCCCTGCCCTCCCCCTCCAAAAAAGACCAAAAAAAAAAGGACTCAGGAAATGGAAAAGCAAAAGAAGTTAAATAATTTGCTCATTAACACAGATAGAAAGTGGTTGAATTTGAACCTAGGACAACTGACTCTTAAAATTACCCAGCACTATTTGGTAGCAAGGACCACGGACCCCAAACCCAGTCACAGGATTCACAGAGGTTGTAGAACTTTAGGAGTCAAAAGTCAGGTCTGTGGAACATTGTGACAGTGGGGTCTGAGGCATCCTTAGGGTCATGTGATTATAGATCAGAGCTAAAAAGGCCTCAGGTCATCTAGTCCATTTTACAGATAAGGAAACTGAGGCTCAGAGAGTGACCCAGGGAATAAGCAATCAGCTTGGGGCTTGAAGCCGGGTTCTCTGATTCCTAATCCAGTGTTCCCCTGTGCCATGCCACCTCCCTCCCATGGTGTCTCCCTCTCAGGACTTGATTCCCCTTGAGGAGATGCAGGGTCCCCGGGTCAGCAGCTAAGTGTATCTTCTCAGGGAGGCCTGGTTTGGGAGCCAAGAAACTTGGATCCTGATCCTGGCTCTGTCTTCAACAAGTTTTTGGACCTCAGTTTTCTGAGCTATAGAATGGGATTTCCCCTCACCACTCCAAGGTTCCCTCCAGCTCTAAAACCTAGGATCCTATCACCTCTAAAACTATCACAGAAAATACCTTGGGGTTACTTCTGGCTCTGTGCTTTGTATTCCCTGGTTCTAGGTATTTCCTGTGGCGGCTCCTGGCCCTGGCTGAGGGTCCTGGCTTCTGGTCAGAGCCCTACCACTGGCCACTGCTGGTGTATCTGCTGCTCATCTGCCTGTACCCCTTCACATCCTGCTGTGCCCACACCTTCAGCTCCATGTCCCCCCGAGCCCGCCACATCTGTTACTTCCTAGACTATGGTGCGCTCAGCCTCTACAGCCTCGGTGAGCCCAGGGACCTCCCAGCCTGACAGTGAGCTTTCCTCTGGGGGACCCTGGCATGAGGCCTCCCCTCCCTGCACATTACAGGCTCCCCAGAACTTCAGGGGCCAGCTCTCTATATCCGCTTGTTTTATATTGTTGTTTTTGTTGAACCACAAACCCAGACTTTATTCCGTTGGCTTTTTCCCCAAGCCAGTACCCAGGGGCCCTGGCATCCCCACTGGGAGCCCCAGGGAACACTAGGAACAGGAATCACAGGCCCCCCCTGTGTTCCCCCAGGCTGTGCACTCACCTATGGAGCCTATGCTATGCCTTCCTCCTGGCTCAACAGCCCCCTGCACCAGCTGTTCGTGCCCACAGCCACAGTCAACTCTCTCCTCTGCACCTGCCTGTCCTGTTACTCGAGGTACTGCCACCTCAGATGAGGCTGCACTCCCTGAAGTGGCCTTCCTGTCCCATCGTGCCCCTGGACTTCCACTCAGCACAGAGAACAAGGCTTCAGGGTCCCCTTCCTTTGGGGCTTAGAGGCTGACTGTCTTACCTTCCCCCCTTCAGGTTTCTAGAACTGGAGAACCCACGACTCAGTAAGGTCTTACGCACAGTGGCCTTTGCCTATCCGTTCTTCTTCGACAACCTCCCACTTTTTTATCGGGTAAAGGTGGGGGATAACCCCAGCCCAACCCCTGGTATCACAGACTCAGCTCCTCACCCCAGTGGTCCAGAATCCTTTCCCTCCTGCTCCTGGGCCCACTCCTAAGAAACAGGCATCCCAACTTCCTCCCTGTGACCCAGACTCCTAATTCCCATTTCCAGTCTTGACCTAGAACCCCTAGCTCTAGACCTAGGACCCAGGAATCCCAAGTCCAGCCAGGGGATCCACGTATCTCAGCCCCCCAGGCCCAGAACAACCTAGGGGGCCATGAAGACCTAGACACTCTCACCCAGTGTGTCCCTTCCTCCTCCCCTCCCCCCTCCAGCTCCTGCTCTGTTCCAGTGGGGGCTTCAGCTGTGGGCAGGAAGCTCTGAGTGCCAACCACAGCTACCACCTGCTCTGTGCCTTGCTCACTGGTTTCCTCTTTGCCTCCCACCTCCCTGAGCGTCTGGCACCTGGCCGCTTCGACTATATTGGTGAGGGTGAGGCCTATCCTGGGAGTGTGGGGGAGTTAACTCCTGGGTTTCTTAAAAGGCAAAATAGGAGGAAATGTGGCTTAATAGAGATAAAGGATACAACAGGAGGAACCTCCCAAAGTAGGCTATGGTCTGAAGGTTTGTTTATAATTTGGTTGTTTGGAAAACATTTTTTCTGCTAAAAACAATGTTATAAATACAGAAGCCCATGATATTGATAACTAGATAACCAGTGCTCACATTTATGAAATCCTTTACAAAGAAGCTTCCTGACAACATCCCCATGGAACAGGTGATGTTGATGATCAAGGAAACAGGCTCAAAGAAATGACTTGCCCAAGGTCACACAACTAGTGTCAGTAAGATTCAAGCCTAGCTCATCTTACTGCAGATTCAGTACTTTCTTCTTTCCTTTCTCTCTTTCTTTTCTTCCCTTCTCCCTTTTCTCCCTCCCTCCTTTTCTTTCTCTTTCTCTCTTTTTCTTCGTTTCTTTTCTTTCCTTCCCCCTATACCATGATACCTTCCAGTTGTAATGACCTGAATCATGGGGCCAGGAAACTGGAGACTATGCATGCCCTGTACACCCTCCCAGGGGGAAAGAAGTGTGTTTCTTCCCTATTTGGCCCCCAGACAAAATTTTAAGATAGTCAGGAAGTCTGATATCCTTCCATCTCCCTTTTTGTGTCCCTCCCTCCAGTAACTCCTTATCTTAGACCCCTCACTTGCCAAGTTCACCCCCCAAAATGCTCCCAAATGTCACCATCTGGTGGTGGGAGGACAGGGCTTTCTTTGTAAATGTTGTAGCACTATATAAATGTGAGTTATTCTACTTCAAGCTTTTAGTGGGTCCAGGATCTTAGCAATTCAGGCATCCCTCAACTTTCACAGATTGCGACCTCTCCATGCTTTACTGTCATTTGGAGTTCTTGTCTGTGTCCCTCAGAGAGCATCGGTCAGTCAAACAAACATGTACTAAGTGCCTACTGTGTGCCAGCTACTGTGCTAAGCATTGGGGATACAAGGAAAGGCACCCTCTGTCCTCAAGGAGCTCATAGTCTAAAGGGAGAGTCCCTATGCAAACGACCAGTACAAACCATGTCTAGACAGGGTAAATAAAAAAGATCCAACAGAGGGCAGGCATTAGAATCAGAAGGGATTAGGGACTGGTTCCCTCTTCCTGGTACAAGGTAGATTTTAGTTGGGACTTGAAAACAAGCTAGAAAAGAAGAAAGAGAGTATTGCAGGTATGGAGGACAGGCAGTGATGCCCTGACTTGGGAGAAGGGGCATCTTGCTCAAAACCCAGCCAGGAGGCCAGTGTCCCTAGAGCCAAGAGGAGGTGGGGCATGGCAGGTGGTGAGGAGGGGATATACAGTGAAACCTGGGAAGGTGGAGGGGGCAGACTACAGAGAGCTTTGAACACCAGACAATATTTTATAGTTGATCCTGGATCCGATAGGGAGCCACTGGAGTTTGTTGGGTTGGGGAGTGACATGGTCAGACCTGCACTTTTAAGATCATTTTGGCAACTGAATGGAGGATGAATTGGAGTGGGGAGAGACTTGAGGCAGGCCGACTCACCATTGCAGTAGTCCAGGTGTGAGGGTTTGAGTCGGCAGTGTCAGAGGAGAGAAGGGGCCAATATGAGAGATGTTGCAGAGGTGAAGTAGACTGGCAGCAGATTGGATATGGCTTGGGTAGAGGTGAGGGAGGACAGCAGTGGGGGCTAGTGCCCCCAGAGTAATTAGGAAGGTTGGAAGGAAAGATAACGAATTCAGTTTTGGACATGTTGAATTTAAGATTAGAATGAGAGACCCAGTTGGGGGGTGATTGGAGATGTAAGACTGGAAGTTAGCCAAGAGGTTAAGGATGGTCAAGTAGATTTTGGAATCATTGGCATAAAGATGATCATTGGATTTGTGAGAGCTGATGAGATCACTAAATGAAATTGTATAAGACAGTGCCCTGTGTGACTGGTGCTCCGGCCATAGATGAAGATTCAGCTCCAGAGACTAAGAAGTAGTCAGATAGATAGGAGAAGAACCAGGAGAAGGCAGAGTCCTAAAAATCCAGACAGAAGAGAGGGGTGATTGATAGTATCAGAGATTGCAGAGAAGTCAAGAAAGACAAGGTTTGAGACAAGGCCATGGGATTTGGCAGTTAAGAGATCGTTGGTGACTTTGGTAACTTTGAATGATGAGGTTGGAAGCCAGTGTCCCAGTTGGAGGGCTCCCTCTAAATCTTTTAAAATTCTGTGGATATCAGTGGGGCACATGGGCTGGCCATGTGTTATCTCTTCCTGTCTCTAACTGGCCAGCTCACATCTTCATCCACTCATATATGTCCTTGATAACAGATATCACCCTTCAAGATTATCTCTTCCTCCACAGAATTAAAGCTACATTCCCTCAGTATCCCAGTAACAGCAGTAACTCCCATCTGTGTGGCCCTTTAAAGCTTATAAAGCAGTTTCCCTACCACCCAGAATTAAGTAGTACTCCCTTTACACACCCAAAGAGGAGGCTTGTTAATCCCAACAAGCTTGGAATTAGTTAATGCTAGGCAGCGTCATGAAGTGTAATGACAATATAAACCACGAAGGGAAAGGTATTTGGGTGTCTGAGCACCACCATACTGGCAAGACTGCCCTTGAGGTCAGCACCCTGAAGCTGTTTCTGCTTTTTCTAAGGAAGCAGGAACCCCCAGTTCTCTAAAAGTTAGGAGTTTAATTTTATTTTTAAAAATTCCCCCCCCAGGGGTGGCTAGGTGGCACAGTGAATAGAGCATCAGCCCTGGAGTCAGAAGGACCGGAGTTCAAATTCAGCCTCAGACACCTAACACAAAAACTAGCCATGTGACCTTGGGCAAGTCACTTAACCCCAACTGCCCTCCAAAAAAAGCAAAATAAAAAAATCCCCCCACCCAACCTCTCCCACTGTAGAAGCAGCCAGGGGCTAAGCAGATGCATGCATGCATCATGTTTATAGGTTGGAGAATGCCTAGAAGTTCATAAAATGTCATTGCTGAAAGATGTAGCACTGCAGAGGGACCTTAGAACTCAACTTGCCTAAATCCTCATTTTATAGAAAGAAAAACTGAGGCTGAGGGAGACAATCATGGACATCCACAGGAGAAAGAAATGTTAAGGAGAGAAACTGAGAGGAGGGCAAGGACCAGCCATGTGCATGGACCTCTAACGCTCTTGCCTTCTCCCACAGGCCACAGTCACCAGCTGTTCCACATCTGTGCAGTGCTAGGCACTCATTTCCAACTGGAGGCAGTGCTAGCTGATATGGGGACACGGCGGGACTGGCTGGCCGCCCATAGCCCTCCCTCATCTTTGGTGGCCACTGTGGCCACCATGGGCCTTGCTGTGACTGGGAACCTGCTCATCATTGCCATCTTCACAGCATCCCTGCTTCGTGCCCCCCAAGCCTGTCCCCTACTGCAAGAGACCCAGCCTGAGTCAGTGGGCAGGGCCAAGGGGGAATAAGAAGAGGAGCCTCAGAAGGCTACTTCTTCCCAGAGACCACACCATCCAACTGCCCAGGTTCTGGCACAATCTGTTACCACCCTTCTCCCCTATAGTTTTTTCATCTCTAGGAGAGAAATAGACCAAGGACCTAGGTATCCAGATCCCCAGGCCCTGACTCAGCCCTACGAGGCTGAGGGCAGAACATCCTGAGCCTATAAGAAAGAGAAGTTATGAGAGAAGAAATGGGGTTTGGGAGAGGGCAGAGTGACTGGGATGAAAGGGCAGGGTAAGAGAGAGAGCAGGAGACCTCTTGTTTTGGGTTGAGGTAGGTGCTACAGGTGAGAGATGGGACAGGCTAGTGGAGGAAGGCCTGGGGATCCTTCAGGTCCCCAAAGTGAGTCCAGGCTCAGGGGGATGGAAAGGATCTTTGAAGAGTTCAAATTGAATTTGCTTCTGAGCTGTATAGAAGAGATGGTAGCATCTAAGGCCCATAGATTGGGCCAGAGTAAGCTGTTATGGATATTAGAAGTTCCAGTAGGGGCCCCACCTGTTAGGTTATTATCTGGGCCTAAGTTAGAACAATATAGGAATGTTGCAGACACAACAGAACATCCTTAGGTGTCAAATATTAAGATGTCTTACTTGGATCCTACTCGGGGTCATGCAGAGAATCTGGGTCAGTCTTTGGGGAAACCGCTCTCTTTAGGGACCCTTGGAGACCATGCTCAATGATCTCTTCCTGAGGAAACTAACGCCATTAATTTAGACTTCACCAAAGGGTCCATGCTTTCACCCCAACCTTTGGGACCAAACTCAAGAGGGGAGAAGGACAGGAAACAGCTGCCTCACCTGGCCCTCTGGCATGCTGAAATGACCAGAATATCATCATCTCCAAGCAAAGATGAGAGGGGAAATGGATAAAGGAACTCATTGATTCCTGGGAGAAACTGGATTGAAACAGTTACAGCCTCTTGGTGTGTATATCTGCTTTACTACCACCTCCTTGCCAATAAAGATCTCTCCCTTGATGCAGGCCTGTGGTGGTCTGTGGAGCTGAGAAGCCCCTTCATAACCCCATGGACAGGGCATACCTTTGCAAGTCTAGGTCTATGACCAGAGACTTGTGGTCTGCTCAGCTATGGGAAGCATCCTAAGGAGGGAGGTGGGGTGGAACAAAGGACAACACAACTTAGGAAGCCTTTTCTTGGGCTGTAGGGTGTGGGAGACTTGGACTAGCTCGAAGGCTCCTCCCTCCCTTGGGGGTAGAGGGTGGGACAAGTCCAGGTTTGCCCATTCTGCGCGCGCGCGCGCGCGCGCACACACACACACACACACACACACACACACACACACACACACACACACACACACACACACACACACACACACACACACACACACACACACACACGACAGACCAGCTGATTCCTCTTCCCCTTGTGTTTATTTCAGAAAGTCAGAAGGAGCAGGCCATGTATGTGCTGGGTTTGCAGACAGGGGGAGCTCCTGGGCACACCAAGGAAGTGGTGGGCTGGGTGTTTGGAATGAAGGCTGGGACTAGGACCTCCCAGCGGCATGGCCAACACACGGGAGGGAGGGAGGGGGCATCCTGGGGCTTAGGCTGTCCCGTAGAATCGCCGGTACGCCTCGCTGAAGCCAATGTGGTCAGCGAGCTCATCACAGTCAGGGTTAAGTTCACACACCTCCCGTTTCTGCTCCAAGGGGTCAGGGTAGGGAGCAGGAAGCCTAGGGGAGAGCCTATGTTAGTCTGTTCTTTCCCCTGCCCTGTAACAGAGCGAGCCTTCCCCAACCTTGAGAGTTGTATAAAGGTCTAACCTCCCCCCACTGCATCCCCTTCAGGACTGCTCAAGAGTCCAAAGATAGGCAAATAAAACAGGGAAGGGGCTTCTCTAGGGTCTCTCATTGCGCAGAGAGAAGAATGAACTGCCTCCAGACCCTCACCTTCCCAGTCCCTAGAAGTTAAATCTGAGCAAAGCAGCCCTTCCTCCCCGGCAGTCAAACACTCACCCTGGCCAGTTGTACAGGTAGCGCTTGGGTCTCCTCACTAGCTCACTGCTCTCACGCTTGGAGGCAAAGGCTGAGGGGCAGGAGAGAGATCAGTGGCTGGCCACCCCTCCCATACTAGCCCAGAGGAAGGGAACTAGTATCTGCAGTCAAGTGGAAGGCTGGGGGTGGAGCTTTGCCAGCTGAGTTTAAGGTGGGCAGAGGACAGGAGGCGGGACAGCAGCAGGAGTTGGGGGGGGGGGGGGTGCAGCACATGGGAGCTAGAGGTGCTCAGGAACCTTGGCATGTCATCATGAGATGAGTGTGCAAATGAAACAACCCATAATGAAAATCATCCCCCTCCCTGCAGTCCCCCATACATACCTGTTCTTGTGCCAGAGTCTTGGGGGCTGGCCTGAGCATCTAAAAGATAGCAAGGAATCTGCCTGAGCATTTTCCTTGTATGACCTCTTTCATTCTTTCACTCTGGTTGTTCCTTTTTTTCCACACACAACAGAGAGAAAGCTGGGATTGCATTAGGAGACATGAGTAAGCTAAAAAATGGAATAACCATTTTCTCTTTGGAAATTTTTTTTAAATTGTTTTAAATTTTAATTTTTTTCCCCCTTGAAAATCTTAAGGAAAAGGTATGGACGCTAGTCCATACAGGTGAATGGTTGACAATGGGAGGGAGAGGAGGGTGACCCTAGGGACTATCCCAATTCTCTACTTGTCTCACCCTACCCTCCAATCGATAGGTGATGCTGGTGGCAAAAGAAAGTGTACAAGACAGATTGCTGGGTTAAGCCTCCCCACACTGAAGCACTGGCAGTGACTGAGGGTGAAGATCCCCCTCCTTCCACAAAGGCCTCTTACCTCCCTCAGGTCCACACTCACCTTGCTTGCAGACACAAAGGGTGGCCAGGGTCAGCAAGGAGAGAAGTAGGACTATCTTCATGATGCAGTTATGTTTAGCAGGAGGTCAAGTTTGGTTCAGTCCACACTGGTCCTGTCTCTATTTACACCCTTCTCCAGGGCATCATTTATACCCTTTGAGCTTCCTGGCCCCTGAGGGGAGGGGCATACCTCTGGCTGACCACAGATGGGTGGGCCTGAGGTAAACCTTGCCAGCTCTATTTGAAGGCTATCCGGCTTACGATTGACAGGCCCAAACCTCAAAGGATGTTGTGGTTTGGGAGACATCGACAAGTGTTCAAGGGATAGGAGAAGGAAGACCTGGAGATGTCAGTGGGTACAGCTGTGCTCTCAGCCACAAGGACCCCTTTTTCCTACTATCCCCATTCTGAGCTGTCCATGCTGTAGCCCAGCAGTCTTATAGGCAGAGACTAGTGCTGAAATATAGGTGAGATGAGGAAGGAGCTAGCGAACCAAGCAACTGAGTCCCCAGACATCCCCTGTCTTCTCCAGTGCCCCCACTTGGCCACATTCTACCATTTTCCCTTTCTCCCTCTAGTAGGTTTTCTTATCCCTGCCCTTTCTCCTTCAAGTCCTCCTCCCTGTCCCTAAGTGTAGTGGAAGCTTAAATAGGCAAAATGGGGAGCCAAGGGAGGAAGAAGGGAATTCAGGATGATGGGTTTTAAATAGGTCAATGAGCAGAGATCAGCTCTGTTTCTACTCCTAGCCTATGATTTCCACGAATCTGATCCTAGTGGCTCAGGCTCTATGAGCAGATGCCAAACCCCAGAGAAAACACACCAGGCAATGCCCTTGATTACCCAGGTCCCATAACCCCTTTGTTTGCCAAAAGTCAGGGTATGATTTATAAGAAAATAAGAGTTTGACTGAGACTCTTGAGTGGAAGTTTGAGCTGGACTCCCGAGGGCTCAGGAGATGAAGGGCTGGGTGAAGGACTTGGAGAGAACACTGGGAGAAAAAGAATATTAAGGTTCAAATGTGGGACACAGTATGTCAGGTTCCAAGCTTCTGGAAAAGGACTCTAAAAGTGAGACTGTTGAGTACCATCTCCATAGACAGCAGTATTAGAGGGTACTTATGTTACCACAAGAGAAGTGGAGGGTATACGTCAGGAAGGACTTCCTGGTGTTGGAGGATCACAGGACACTGGAGGACAGAAGGAATCTCTTTTTTTGGAGGCCCCTGTCTGTGTAGGATGGAAGTGAAGGAGGGAGGAGGATGGAAAATCTCAGGTGCCCCTGGGAAGCTCCGATTCTCATCCTGCTCCTTACCAGCACTCCTCCTTCACTCCCTCACAGAATCCCAGACTTGGAAGGGATCAGCAATGTTCAAACAAGAATCAGTCCCCTCTGGGACACAACGACAAGTGGTCTTGCAGTCTTTGCTCAAAGACCTCTGGTGAGGATGAAACCATGACTTCCTAAGACAGTCCATGCCATTTTAAGATTGCTTTTGATGCTTAGCAAGTTTTTCTTTACATTTAACCTAAATCTGCCTCTCTAAAATGTCTACCCATTACTCCTGGTTCTGGTTTCTAACTTCTGGAGTCAAGTGAAATAAATCTAATCCTACATGATAGTTTCTTCAAGGTAGGACACCCCCAGTTCCTTCAACAACTCCTACGGCATGATCTCAACTTTACTGATATTCTTCCTGAAATGTGGTAACCTATAACTATACTGGATATACTAAATATCTTCCTCTTAAAATGGATCCTCAAAGGGAATAGAAAGCAAAGACTCAAAAATATTATGTACCAAAATGCCTTCTTTTCCCTCCTGATATAGGCCTGGTTTGAAGGGCAGAGAGAGGCCACATGGGTCCCCTCTGTCTGGACTATGACCTAATCAACCCTAGAGGGAGGTAGGATAGACAGTCTGGCCGACTTACCAAGTAAACAAATGCATTTTCACGTTGGCTGCTGAACTGTAATGAACTGGGAACAAAGCAGTAGGTAAGAAACTGGCCACTTATGGAGCTTAATTCCAGTCTGATCCTAATTTCCCCAGTAACTATGAAAAATGAAATCATTTCTCTGGCTGATTCTGTGGAAGTTTTCCCTGCTATCTAGGCTTTCTAACAGCTTTCTTTCTATACCTGTCTCATCCCCTACTAAACTGTAAGCTACTTAGAGGGCCTGTGTTGCTTTTTATATGTAGGATATATTTAATAAATATGTAAATGAATCTGTTCTTCTGCTACCTTGATATCCTATTTCTTCTTGCACTGACCTTATTTTAAGGAGTGACAGTGAGTAGGAATTAAAATAAGGGAGAAAGACACCTTTTAGAGAGTATCAACTTATTTTTATCTGCATGCACAAGTAAGACTACAACAAGATATGTAAATTACATAGATTTATTTTCAATCAGCCCAGACATAAAACAAGAAAAGTGGGGTAAGGGTCAAGGTTAGACAAATTACAAAATTATATGTCTATAGTCACTGAGATATATTTGGGGCTTGGGGTCCATCTTATCTCCCAGATCTGAAGGAGGCTCCAGATTCTATAGACTGGGAAAATTTATTGGGGTCAAACTGTCCTACTTGCAAAAAGAACTCAAGGTCTTGGATCCAAATGCTCCATGTTAGCCTGGGGACCAGCATAGGGACAACCAACAAATCAGAGACAGCTAAGGCCAACAGAGGCAAACATCTTGGGAGTGGAGAGATGACAGTGTAGTGTAGGAAGTTTATTTACAGATGTGGGGAGAACATGACAGGGCATCAGCTTGGCCAGCAAGGCAGCAATCAGTGGAGATTGGAAACAGATTCCATGATTAAAGGATTCATGAACTTTGTGGCTGGGGCAGTCTGAGAAGGATGTGAGGAGGGGGAAAAACTGTGCTGGGTTCAGTGAAGAAAGAGATATTAAAATCCAAACCAAGATGAGAATAAACAAGATGAGTGAAAACCTATTGCCCATCTTACTCCAAAGCAGTAGAAAACAGAAGGAAATTACAAGTGAAGTCTGGGAGCAGGATGAATGGCACCAGAGAAGCCCAGCACACATGAAGAGGCAGTTGTAACCAGCACCCTTGGTTTCTGGCTGATCCCTTTACTGCTCTTGGGTCTTCTTCTTAGCTGGCTTCCCTTCCCAAAGTAGCTCAGAGTTTCAGCCCCTGTAGATTCTACCTCTATGGGAATCTCAGTAAATTTAATTTGTACGGATGATGTGGATCCCTCCAAAGCCAGAGAATATCAGAATGGGGGTCCAGCTAACTGGCCTCCTCACTCGGGGTCTTCCAGCACTGTTGCCAGCTCTCTCTGTTTTTTGCTAAGAGCCTGGGTATGGAGAAAGAGAAAAACAATACAAAAGTGACAGAAAAAATAAAACCTTTTCCCTCGATGGGCCTCTACTCTGGACTTAGATTTATACTAGATGGTAAAGGTAAGATCTTTTGCTCCATTTTCACTGAGGGCTCAATATGAAAAAAATCATGATAGATGTCTATGACCATTTATTATAAAACATACTTACGTCACAAATCCCTTCTATAACATTTCTGAGGAGGCCTATTCCACTTTTGGACAGTGTTAATACTGTAGAAGTTTTTCCTTAGGTTAAGATGAGATGTGTTTCCCTGTAATTTCTCAGTATTGGTTCTCTTTCTGCCCTAGCAAGAACAAGCCTCTTCTAAAGGACAGCCCTTTAAATATTTTAAAACAAGGATCATGTCCCCATTAAGTCTTCTCTAAGAGAAGCATTCCTCATGGAACCAAAGAAGCCCCAATTCTCTTCAGTGACATTTTGGAGAACTGGTTCTGTCACCGTGTCTTAGTCCCTTTCCTCAAGACCCAGAATAGCTTTATTGCTGTTCAGTCACATCTGATTCTTCCTGACTCCATTGACCACAACACATCAGGCCCTCCTATCCTCCACTATCTCTCCAAGCCTGCCCAAGTCCACATTCATTGTCTCTATGATATTATCTAGCCAACTCATCATCTGCTATCTGTTTTCTTTTGCCTTCAGTCTTTCCCAACATCTAGGTCTTTTCCAATGATTGCTGTCTTCTCATCATGTGGCCAAAGTATTTAAGTTTCAGCTTCAGTATTTGACCTTCCAGTGAACAGACTGAATTAATTTCTTTAAGTATTGACTGATTTGACCTCCTTGACGTCTAAGAGACTCAAAAGTCTTCTCCAGCACCACAAATTCAAAAGCACTGATTCGGCAATGCTCAGCTTTAATTATAGTCCAACTCTCACAGCCTTTCTAGTCTAAGACACTATGACTCTACTGGAAATGCCACAGATTTGACTATATGGACCTCTGTTGGGCAGGTGATGGCTCTGCTTTTTAGTATACTGGCCAGTCTTGCCAGAGTTCTCCTTGTAAGGAGCAAGTGTCCTTTAATTTCATGACTGCAGTCTCAATCTGCAGTGATCTTGAGTCTAAAAACATAAAATCTGATGCTGCTTCCATTTCTTCCTCTATTTGCCAGGAAGTGATGGGCCCAGTTGCCAAGATCCTAGTTGTTTTTATCAAGCTTCAAGCCAGCTTTTATACTCTCCTCTCCCTTAATTCTTCTTCGCTTTCTGCCATCAGAGTGGTATCATCTACACATCTGAGATTGTTGATATTTCTCCCTCCCAGCTTTTGGTTCATCTAGCCTGGCATTCTGCGTGATGTACTCTGCATTTAAGGCAAATAAATAAGGTGACAATATACAGCCTTGTTGCACTCCTTTTCCAATCTTAAACCAATCAATTGTTGCATGTTCAGGTTCTCACTATTGCTCCTTGACTCACATATTTGACTCTCCTGGGAGACAAGTAAGATGATCTGGTACTCTTGCCTCTTTGAGGACTGCCGCACTTTACTGTAATCCACACTCTAGTAAAGTCAATGAAGCAGAGACACATGTTTCTCTGGAATTCCCTTGCTCTCCATAATCCAGTGAATGTTGGTGATTTGGTCTCTGGTTGCTCTGCTTCTCCCCAGTAGCATCCTGGACGCCTTCCAACCTGAAGGGCTCATTTTCCAGTGTCATCTCTTTTCTCATTTTAGTACTGTTTGTGTATGTTTTGTCAGAACTCTCCACTATGACCTGCCTGTCTTGAGTAATCCTGCATGGCACAGCTCATAGTTTCACTAAACTATGCAAGTCCCTGCACTATGACAAAGCAATAATTGGGGAGGGCCCCCTATCCCCAGTAGCACAATAGCTTACCAATGTTCTTTTAAAAACATGGCCCCCAAGGGCGGCTAGGTGGCACAGTCAGTAGAGTCAGGAGGACCTGGGTTCAGATCCTACCTCAGACACTTGACACAAAATCTAGTGGTGTGACCTTGGGCAAGTCACTTAACCCCAATTGCCCTCCTCTTCCCCCTCCAAAAAGCAAAACAAATACAAACATGGCCCAAAGAGCAGGAAAAAACAGACAGAGCAGAACAGAGTGTTGTTTGTAGAGGGACTCTTATCCTCTCACCCGCATCTTGCACTTTGGCTGCCATATCCCAATGCTAACATGTTACTGAGCTCACACTGCACAAAATCCTCATGTCTTCTCATGTGATCTTTTTCCTATCTACCCTTTCTCCTGAACTTGGGCAGTTTTGTATATTATATTTATGTTTACTACAATATACAGAACATGAATAGAAGAGCATCTTTCTAAGCTATAATAAATCATGAATCCAAAACATTCAGAAAAAAGAACAGAAAGACCTACACAAATGCAGAGTGAAAAAAGGAAAACTATGTACACAACGACTAAAACCATTTAAATGAATGAGACGAAACTGAACTCTGTGATTACAAGGACACAGCTTGGTCCCAGAGAAGTTTTTAAAAATACAATACTGTATGTATAAAAAAAAAGATTTCACACAGTCATAGAATTGTTCAGAGTCAGGAGGGACCTCAGAGTAGATTTAATCCAGACCAGATCATCTGCACAAGGAGTGTTCACTCCAGCTTTGGCCTGAAGACCCTCAGTGAATGGGACCCGTCGCCCCCAGAGGCAGCTCATTCCACTTTTGGGCAGCTCTGTGCAGAGGTATTTTCATACATCAAGCCTGTATTTGCCTCTTTGCAACTCCTACCCACTGCTCCTAGTTCTGTCCTCTTGGATCACACAAAATAAATTTACATGACCCTCTTGCAGATGACAATGTTTCAAATACTTGGAGACAACTATTAAGCTCCTCCTAAGTGAGTTCTTCTAAACATCCCTACTTTCTTCAGTTGATCCTTTCACTAAATCCCTTCACCATCCAGGCTGCTTTCCTCTGGACATGGCATTTTACCAGTGCTTCCCCAGAATGTGGTGTCCATAAACATAATACAGTCGGACAAAGGTAGATTATAGAAGGATTATCACTTTTACAGTCTAAGACACTATAACTCTTAGTAAAGCCTTAGTAACTGATTACTTAGTAATTGTATCAGTACAGTTGTTTTTTTTTTTCTTTTTCTTTTTGGAGGGCAATTGAGGTAAAGTAAGGTGCCCAAAGTCACACGGCTAGGTTTTTATTTGTGTGTGCGTTAAGTGTCTGAGGCTGGATCCAAACTCAGGTCCTTCTGACTCCAGGGCCAGCGCTCTACTCACTGCGCCACCTAGCCGCCCCCAGTTGTTTTTTTTTTAATGGGCAATAAAAACTATTCTAGGGTTCAGTGAGCCCCCAACTTGAACAGACTACCTATTCAATGGAAATGCAAATTTAAAGATCTTCCCTGCCCCTAGGCCCTTTGATAGGCTTAAGAGACTCTGAGAACCTTCCTAGATTTGAAAATATACTCTGCCCCCTAAAAGGCTGAATGTGGTCACATGGAGCCTGTGGCAGGAGGCTTGGTTTTCAGGAATGCCCACACCTTGATGCTGTGTGATTGGGCAGTGGGTCAAGAGGGTGGTTACATTCTCTGAGCCAGGAGAAGGCTATATAAATCATCCCAGATGTGAGGCTTTGCTTTGGGGCTCACTTTGAGAAGTGTTGTGTGATTTAACCAGATGAGACTCTGGGCAGCCGTTGAGAGCCCCCCCAGATGCCGATGCTTCCCTCTCTGGTAACAGTGATTTGGTATTGATGTAATGGTTGGGCAGTCTGGAAGCCTGTCTGCTTGATCTGTTTGTTTCTCTGTTTCGAAACTTCTCTCTGTATACTTTGAAGTTCGGGGTGCTGACCTTTTTCCCCTGAACTAGGTAAATGATATATGTTTGATTGATTAAAGTAAGCTTGTTAACCCATTTTGAGTTGCTTTCCTTTAGAAAAGCAGATCTAAGAACCTGTGTTGGCAGCTGCCCTGAGGATGTTGGAGTGCTTGCTGCTACAACCCAGTCTAAGCAAATCACCAGAATTTTTAAAAACCATTTAATTTTACCATGCTAAGAAAACAGGAAAACATACATTAAAATCATACTCTTTTGGGGGGTCAATTCTAAATTAATTTTTTTTCAATCAGCAAAAATCTGCTTTCTTTCCCTCTTACACTTCTCCCCACAAGAAAAACAAAACATCTCCCACTCGGTAGCACTATACTTGGTTTTGTTAGGTATGTTACTCTTGGTTGTAATCTTAGATCCTTTGCCCACCGGAACACCATATTCTGAGCTCTTTGCTTCTCTATGGTTGTGACTTCTTAATCTGGTGTGACCCTTGTGGCTTCTTGGTATTCGAATTCTTTCTTTTTGACTGCCAGCAGTATTTTTTCTTTGACCTGGGGTCTTTCAGGTGACCAGTGGGTTCTTTAATTTGTATTTTGTCCTTTGTTCTAAGATATGTGGGCAATTTTCTTTTCAGATATCTTGAAATATGATGTCTAAGACTTAAGAACTCTGACTGATGCAAAGAGGACTGATACAGCAGACTAATCACCCTGACAGTGAGGTTATAAAACATAGAACTTTTGGATGTGGCCAATAAGGGAATTTTTTTAATTGAAAATGCATATTTGTTAAAAAGAATTTTATTTTCTTTTTCCTCTTTTCAATGAGAGAGAAAAAGTGTTTGTCAACTGAAAAAATTTAAGAAAAAGACTTTCTTTTTTTCTATACAACTTTATAAGTCAAATGTGAGGAAATGTGACCCACCTATCAGCCCTTTACTTTGTAGTGGTTTCCCATGAATGTCTGTATGTGTTTCAGTGTGTGTAGGGCAGAGTATTTGATGAGTCTTAATTTTTTTCTTCTCAATCTGTTTTTAAGATAAGTTGTCTTTGCTAAAAGACACCTTATATATTTTTTATTTTTTCAGTTTCTTGACTCTGTTTTAATATTTGATGTCTCATGGAGTCATTAGCTTCTCTTTAGTCCATTTTAATTTTTAGGGAGTCAGTTTTGTCCAGGCAAGGTTTTATACCTCTTGTGCCAAGCTGTTAATTCCCTTTCTAATTCTTTCTTCCAAAGCTCTCATTTCTCTTCCAATTTTTCCTTTAGTGCTCTCATTTCATATAAGAAAATAGTTTAACTCTTTTTTTTTTGTTTTTGTTTTTTGCTTTTTGGAGGGCCATTGGGGTTAAGTAACTTGCCCAAGATCACACGGCTAGGTTTTTGTTTGTGTGTGGTAAGTGTCTGAGGCCAGAACGAACTCAGGTCCTTCTGACTCCAGGGCTGATGCTCTACTCACTGCACCACCTAGCCGCCCCCTAGTTTAACTCTTCAAAAAAAACTTTTTTGTCTCTCCCAGGAATTCTAGTTGAATTTATGCTCAAGGTGTGCTTTTTCTTTGAGAATTTGACTATAGATGTTTTAGAGTCATTCTTTTCTTCTGGCTTTGTGTCTTGTGTATGCCATCACCATTAACAGCTCTTTTTCTGATGGAATTTGTTTTAGTTTGCTCATTCTTCCAGCTACTTCCTTACTTAAGACTTTATGTTAGGTCCAGGTCCTGTACTTCTGAAGGGAACGTCTTCTACTGTTGCTTTCTAGGAATACCAAGTATTATGTGACTACAGGATCTCAGGGACAGCTCAGGCTATGGATTGGCAAGCTTCGGGGCTTTCAAAGTGGCCTAAATGAGAGCAACATTTGATCACTGTCTCCCTTGTTTGAGTTCTGCAAGTTTCTTACCTGGGTCTGAGTAATAGGTCTGTGGGCTCCCGGTGGAGTTTCAATAGACTTCTTCTGGACTCAGTCACTATAAACCAGTTGGAAAACTCTGCTGATTCAGAGTGACTAAAGTGCAAACTACTTTTTGGTCTGGGATTCCTGCTCTGATTACTCTGTTGCAGGCTTCAGACTGGACTGAAGGCTAGAACTGAGACCCTGTTTAGTTCCTAGGGTCAGAGACACATAGCAGCTGCTTGCTTCTGGTTTCACTCCTCTCTTGGAACACAGTCTAGAGTTCAAAGCTCCTTCTTACCCTGGAATGTCACCCCTCGGTGCAGGTCCCCTCCTCAACCCACCCTGAATCTGTGACTTGGAACAAGGTAGTGGCAGAAGTGCCCATCAGCATCTGTACAAGATGAAGCCCCTCTGTGCTGGATCAATAGCCTGTTCTTTCCCTCATATAGCCTCTCCCTGTGCTAGTATGCTCCTGACCAGAGCCCATCCCCAATGTCCACAGATTCTGTCAATGCTGACCTAGACTGGAAAAATAACTTTTTGTGATTTTTTTCATGGATTTCCTGATCAGAAGTCAGTTTGGTAGACTTTCTAGATCTGTTTGTAAGGGTTTTTGGTGTTTGTTTTCCTTTTTTTTTTTTTTGGCGGGGGGGGAATCTGTTACTCTGCTCTTATTCAAATTTCATTATTCAATAATATGATTCTTGATACCTCATAAACCAATGGAAAACAATTTCCCTTAACAGACTAGTGAGGAAAATGAAGAAATAAATCTTTGTCCATCTCCCTAGGAAGGAGTGGGTAGGTGCTGTACTTTATGTTCCAAAGACACAGGAGGGAAAGCCGCTAAAAAAGTCTTCCTAGAGGCTACAAGTCTCCTGACCCCTGCTTCCAGAGGGATTAGAAAGAAGAATGACTTAAGTTGCTGCTGGTATAGCATTGTGAGCAGCTGCTTGTCTCTTCAGCTGTCAGCTCCACCTCTGAGCTGCCTCTGCTCTAAGCTCCTCTATCTTCTCCTATCTGGATAAGAGTCCCTGTGCTGCTTCCCTCTGCTGCTTTAGGTTACAACGTTTTAACTCCAGATCTTCCAAAGCATATGCCAAGGGGATGTTGTTAATACTTAATAAAGGGCTCTTTAAAAGATGAGGGCTATTTGTCACCTTCTTTGATCTAACCTTTTCACTTATCTCAAGGCTCTACCAAAGCAACATTCAAAATTGTTCCTTACAGAATCCAACTATCTCAGAATTGAAAGAAATCTCAGAGGTCCTTGAGTTCAAACCATTCCTGAAAAAGAAGCCTTCTACGACATAGGTGGCCTTCGAGTTCACTATGTGCTGAGCACTCCAGCCCATCCCACTTTGGGACGCTTTTAGGTGTCAGGGAGTTCTTCCTAACCTCAAGCATAAATCCACTTCTACATTCTAGGTTTTGCCCTCTAGATCTGGTAGGACAAGTACAGCCCCTCTTTCAGATGACAAACCTTCAGATCCTTGAAGATAGCTACTGTGTTTCCCCGTGCCCCTAAATCTTCTCTTCTCTGGCCCCATTTTCTTCCCATCCTCAACTCCTTCAACTAATTCTCATCCACTGAGCAGCTGAGATAGCCCAGACACAACCATTACCATGAGCTTCCAGTCATCTATTGCCCTCAGTGGAACTGCTCAGATCTACTGCCTGGCCTTATTCCCAGTGGCCAATGAGCTGCTACCATCTCTTGATCTCAGCTGAATTCTCACCTGCTAAAGAGTGGATCCCCACTTTCCTTCATGTTTGCTCAAACCCATCCCCATCCCTCCCAGATCCTAGCCCAGGCCTGCCTTCCTCTTCCACTTAGCCATTTGGAATTTGTGTTACATTAGTAACAAACATTTTACCATTTTATACCTCTTCCTCTTGTGCTCCCAGCCTCTAGTCTCATACCATATAGTACTGCAGCCTAGGACACTCTGGCATTGTCTGTGTCCTCTCTCATACCCTGCCCCCACCATACTGATTCTCAAAGAGTTGGGGCCATTTCTTACTCCCTGCTGTCACTTCCAGATTTTCCCTCTGACACCATAACTCAGTAGTTTCTACTCCTTTGAGGTTCACTTTATCCAAATATATCATCACGCAGTTCGGATCCTGGGAGCAGTCACCTCCTGGTCCCTAGATCATTTGCCCTACTTTCTCATAGAGTTCATTACATAGCTCCCAGTCTTTCCCTCCACTCCAATTCCTATTCTTATACTTGGAGTTTTCAATATACATGTTGATGTTACTTCCTCACTCTTACCTCCCATTACCTATTCTTCCACTCCACATCTATCACACACAAGAACAGCTATTAATCTCTTTCACCCACAAATGATGGTTAAATGAAGCTAGACAAAGTCACACAGCCATGCAGACTGGGCCCACTACCAATCTACATTATCTAATCTCACTGCAGTGAGGCAAGCTTTTACTCCTACCTAATTGATTTTCTTAAAAAAAAAAAAAAGTTGTTCAAAGTTTATCCATTTCTGTTAAATACAAAGTAAACAAAGTTACTGAGACTTCTAGAAAGCACAAAGGTGATAGCCACAAGCAACCTGGGAATCTCCTAAGTGTTCTGGGTATTCCAGCACAGTTGTCATGCATGGACTTCATTCACTTCCCAAAGAAGTATGGCTCTAATTTTGGGAGATGAGGATAGTAAGGGTCACTTCTCTGGAGCATGCAGCATTCCCACAGGAGGTATTGCTAGAAGTGATACCCAAACCCCTCCAGCAGTGGGCAGAGGCTGCTCTATTTGAAGATCAGAATTGCTTTGCTTCTAATGACAATAAAAACAGGTTCCCCAGAATTCTGCCAGACACCGGGAGGGCTTCAGCCAATTGTCATGGAGGACTAGGTTCCAAGAGATGGGGTGCTGGGCCACCCCTTCCTCCTGGACATTCTCTCTTTTTGAGTTTCCAAGATACAGTTCTCTTTTGACTCTTCCTCTCCATCTAACTGTAGTCCTGAAGTGTCCTTTGTTCCTATATTATTCATATCCTACCCTCTAAATGTGGATGTACCCCAAGGTTTTGTCCTGGTTCTTTTCTCTATATATGTTCCCTTTTTTGGTGAGCTCATCAATTCCCATTGGTTTAACCATCATCTCTTGTAGATGACTCCCAAATCTATATATCTAACTTAAGCTCTAGACCCATATCCCCAACTGCCCATGACATCCTGACCTAAATGTCTAATAGGCATCTCAAATTCAACATGTCTAAAACAATTCGTTATCCTTTTCCCTAAGTGCACCTCTCTACCAAATTTTATGTTCCAGCTGAGGGAAGCACTGTCCTTCTAGTCACTCAGGGTCAAAGCCTCAATCACTCTCCTTCACCCCATAGGTCCTAACATTTGCTCATTCTTGCTTCGACTTCTGTATCCATTCCCTTCTCTCTACCCACAAAATCAAGCCTTCATGATCTCTCACCTGGACTATTCTAACAGCCTCCTTTTGGCTTCTTTCATTCTTCCCTTTTCCCCTCTTCAATTCACCCTCTACATTACTGCCAAAGTGATTTTCCTAAAGCACAGGTCTAACCATATAACTCCCTGGCCCAATAAACTCTATGGCTCCTTACCGCCTTTAGCACCAAGTACAAACTCCTGTTTTGCATGTAAAGTCCTATGTGATCTGCCTCCATGCTGCCTTTCTAGCCTCATTCTGCACGACTCCACCACCAATACTAGATTTCTCACATCGAACCAATATCTCTTATCTCCCAGCCTCTGCCCAGGCTACCCCCATGCTTGGAATAAACTCCCTGGTTTCCTTCAAAGATCAGCTCAAGCACCACTTTCTCCAAGAACTCTTTCCTGAGCCACATCCTCAGCTTCAGGGGCCTCTTCCCCAAGACCCTGTGTATATTGTCCTCCTCCCCTCTCCCTCCACCTCTGAAGCAATAGAATGTAAGCTTCTTGAGAACAGGGACCATTTCATTTGTCTTTGTCTCCAGGGCCTGAAATACTGCCCAGCACATCTCAGGTGTCTGATGAAGGCTTACCAACTGACTGACATAACATGGTCCTTATCATTCTGGCTTCCCTTCCCTGAATGCTCTCTAGTGTATCAAGGTCCTTCCTGAAAAGTAGGGTCTGGAGCCTAATGCAAGGTGACCTGACCCAGACACAGAACCCTGAGAACATAACTGCCTCCCAAGGCAGCCCAAGGAAGCTTTGTTTCATGTCAAACCTGAAGTCCATTTATCTTCCAAGACTGTTTTCAGACAACTTGTTATTCAGCCTTGCCTTGACCACCTTGTATTTTTGGAGTTGGTTTTTTTTTTTTTTTGGAGGGGGGGAAGGGCAGAGTCATTAGGGTTACGTGACTTGCCCAAGGTCACATGGCTAGTTAGTGTTAAGTGTCCGAGGCCAGACTGGAACTCAGGTCATTCTGACTCCTGGGCTGGTGCTCTATTCACTGTGCCACCTAGTCGCCCCTGGAATAGGTGTTTTGAAAGATCTCCCCCTCACTCTTTTCCATGAAGTGTCTTGAGCCCCGAATCTCGTCTATGCTGGGGTAGATCATATTCTTTTGTTTCTGCCCCAACCTCAGAAATAGGCAGCATACTTCATCCCTACTAAAGGAGCCCCACATTCTCTTTTCTGAGGCTGGGGGCACATACATGCACTGTGTACTGGTTTTCAACTCTTCATCATGCCTCCCATGTAAATGTTCTTGAAATAAGATAAGCTTCATCAAAATGCCAAATGACTAATGGGGACAGGGAAGGAAGAGGCACTAGCTGCAAATCCTATGTTGGCATTCTTGATATATATAATTAGCCATAATACAATTGCTTTCGTTGTTACCTATAATGAAGTTTCTAATTCAGTGGCAAAGTAGATAAAGAGTGCTAGAAAACTTGATTCCACAATCTGGTCTCAGACACTGACTAGCTGTACCACCCTAGGTAAGTCATTTAACCTCGGTTTCCTCAATTGTAAAACAGAGATAACACGACCTCCCTTATAGGGTTATTTTGAGGATCAGATGAGATAACTCTATAAAACACTATCTCAGTGAGCTGTTACTATCAACATCAGCATCAGCATCCTTAGAATGTCATTAGTTTGGGCACTCCACTGGCCGCTCCCAGCAGAAGGAGGAGGGAGGAGGACACTTGCCTGCCAAGCTTGCTTCCGGGCCTGGATCTGTTGCTGTAGCTCCAGCACCTGCTTCCGCCCTTCTAGGACCATTTCAGCCAGTTTGACATTCTCCTTCTCCTGCTCCTGAACCAATCGCTCCAGGGATGACTGCTGCTGTAAGAAGTAGGGCATCAGGGTACTGCGCACATCATCCTCAGGAATCCCACTGGGGCGCCTAGGCAGGAAATTCAGACATGGCAGCATAAACAAAGGGCTAAAGAAATCTGGGGTGGAGGTGGGCTAGGGAAAGAAGAGGGCATTGTCTTTTCCTAACGACTAATGTAATTTCCTGTGTCCAAGCCTAACTCAACTAGGGCTTTGAGGTTTTTCCTACTGCCTTCTACTGTCTGTCATTTTTAATCACCCCACAAGACTACTCCACCTGGGCAGACCTGCCTATGGGCCCTAGCTCATACAACCTTATCCAGGAATTCCTTCTTCTGCCTCTATTAAGCCTACCATCATGTTCTTCCCAACTCTAACCCGCCCTCTTCTCACTTTAGGACTGATCAGATTTTTCCATTCTTCCTCTCCAAATTTCACCACACTGCCCCTCCTCTCCCCATGGTTCCCTCCGTGTTCCTCCACCCTCCACTGGTATTCGGAGTTGCTGGCTGTATCATATACCCTTGTCTATCATTCTCCAAGGCACATCCTATCTCTCTCATAAACTTAAGAGTTCTTGAGAGCTGGAACCATATTTCCTCCTCCTTCTAGATCTCCCCTGTGGGTTGCATATTGACTTAGAAAAACACATATTCAGGGTGGCTAGGTGGCACAGTGAATAGAGCACCGGCCTTGCCGTCAGGAGGACCTGGGTTCAAGTCCGGCCTCAGACACTTAACACACACACACACACACACACACACACACACACACACACACACACACACACTAGCTGTGTGACCTTGGGCAAATCATTTAACCCCAACTGCCCTCCAAAAAAGAAAAAAAAAAGAAAGAAAACCACATATTCACATTATCTATATTTTATTGTATTTTTTTTAACTATTTCCCAAGTCTCTGCTCTAGTCTATTTTTGAACTTTATAAAAACTTTCATTAGCTGCTGTTCAGTGGATGAAAACCTCAGATTCAAAGCTTCCCTTCTGCAATCTTTGTAACTAGAAGCTCCATTAGATCCTCATTTAATAGTCCTTCTCCATTAGATACAATCAACTCCTCCTAGCCTTAAGCCTAATCCTAGCCTTAAGATCATCTGAAAAACAAGATTTGATGTATATATGACAGTTCTGATGTGATCCCACAAGTCTAATGGAGATAGATCAGGTGAATGCAGTAGCTAAGCAAGAGGAACCCCCTCTACCAATCCACAGGTCTGAAAGTGTCATCCAGAAAACTGAAAATCAAAAAAACTTATTAAACAATATTTACAAAACTAAATTGGTATAAAAGAAATTTAAATAAGCTTTCAAGTGATTTTTTTGGTAAGTCTATAGCTTTTATACCTCTTAAGTTAATAAAGTTTAAAACTGCATTAAGACTTTTGGGATACCTTGTGTGGTAAAAATACTTAAATGTTAAGCTAAATATTTGTTTACTACTTTTACTCTACTTCTGCTCTTTCTATGCCAGTATGTTTCTCACAGAGCAGGGACCATGGCAGAATAACATCTGTCAAGCACCCTATATAACAGTTTTATAATAATTATTAATTATAATGACGATTAAGCCCACTTTATCACCCTTTCCTCTGAGCTGCAGCTATCTGGAAGATAATTCAAACATTCCCTGAAAGTGACCACACAAGGGGGTCTTCAGTTCCCTTCCTCTTCCATGCCATCAATTCTCACCATGCTGGCTCCTTTCGATCCTCAGCTTCCTCCAAGATCTTATCAAGGGAATTCAAAACAGCTTCTAGGTTCCCTTCTTCCTTAATTGTGGAAATTTCTTCCTGAGAGTAAAGGAGAAAAGAGGCAGAACAATATGGAAGTACACAAAAATCTTCACTGGCATCATACTGCCTGTTAGACCAAGTCTACAAACTATTGGCATTTAAGGCCCTCTCTCTGACCAATCTTATTACCTCCTATTTAGCAACACATTCCTTTCACTATTGTCAGGGTAGTTTTTTCCCCACATTCTAGGAAGGACATTGATAAACTTCAGCATATCCAGAAGAGGGTGATCATGATGCTAAAGGGACAACAGATCACACCATATGAGGATCATTTGAAAGAACTAGGAATATTTAAGTTGGAGAAGATTTAATGTGAACAAGATAACTGTCTTCAAGAACTGAAGGTATCTGGTATGGAAGAAAGATGATACTGTTTTGCTTGTTCCCAGAAGACAGGACCAAGAACAATGGGTAGAAAATATAGAGAAAAACCACAGTAAGAAGTGGAGGGGCAGCTAGGTGGCACAGTAAATAGAGCATGGGTCCTGGAATCAGGAGGACCTGAGTTCAAAGCCCGCCCAGCCTCAGACACTTAGCACTTTACTAGCTGTGTGACCTTGGGCAAGTCACTTAACCCCAATTGCCCTGCCTTCACCCCTCCAAAAAGCAAAAAAAAAAAAAAAAAAGAAGTGGAGCTGTCCGAGGCAGACAAGTCATCCCTGCTGGAGGCAGTGAGCTTTCCATTCTTATTAGGGGTCTTCCTGCAGAAGCTAGAGAAATGGCTCTCAGGGGTGCCAGAAGGTGACGTTAGACTGAACGGGGACCTTCCAATTCTGACACACTGTGGCTCCTCCTCTTCCTCCATTTAACATGCTCCCCTTTTTCCTCTCTGCTGATGCAAGTCCTTTTTGTTGTTGTTCAGTTGTTTCAGTCGCATCTGACACTTCTCGACCCCATTTGGAGTCTTCTTGGTAAAGACCATTAGAGATGGGGAAACTAACATGGTTAAGTGACTTGCCCAGAGTCACACAGCTAGTAAGTGTCTGAGGCTGCATTTGAATTCAGATCCTCCTGACTCCAGATCTGGCACTCTATCCACTTAACTGCCCCAGATATAGTTCTCCATCACCTAGCTGCCCCAACTCTATCCTACTCTTTAAAACTCCAACACAGAGCTTTCACTAATTCTAGTCTATATGGATTTTGTCTTTAAATACAGCCAACATCACACATTTTGTTATTTAAAAGTCTTTCCTATCTTAATTTTTCTACATCTATTTAACTGAAGCATAAGTTACTTTAGAAAATATATCATTTCATTAGCTTTTGTATTCCCCATAATACTTAATAGTTAACCCAGGGTTGGAAACATAGTAAGAGCTACATAAATACCCGCTCAACTGAATTAAATGTCATAAAGTATCAATGCTTCCAATCTCCTAGCAATTGATGTTTGGAATTTTTCCCATTTCTTCAATACCCAGACAGGAGAGTATGTTCTGGCCCATTGGCCATCCCTCCAGTTCACCATCGCCTGAAGACAAGAGACCATCCTCTTTCATTTCTTCTGTAACTGTTCATAGTACCAGCCACCAGGAGTGTAAGAGGGCCAGGTATACCATGCTCGTCAGTTACCAGTGACATCATCTGACCAGCTGAGAAGGTGACTGCAATAACTATAGAGAACTGTTCAAAAGATAACAGGGCTCAGAGCTGCAAGAGCCATCGAAGGTCTTCTTGTCTAACTTCTCATTATACAGATGAGAAGGTTAAAGCCCAAAGAGGTAAAAGGACTTTCCCAGAATCACAGACTCAGAGGCACCTAACTTCCTCATCCAACTAACATATATAGTTATCTACTATGTGCAATGCACTAGGCTTAGTAAGATAAAGTTCCAAACCTCAAGGGACTTGAAATTTAGGGGCAAAATCAGAAAATGAAGGGCATTTGCTGGATCACTTATCTACTTACCCGGATGGATGTCTGCAACTGAGTTATAAACTGATCATAAATTAGTCGTGTCATTTCAGGCTGGAGTTTGTAGAAGCGCTTGTAACACTTGGCAAATTGCTCATAGCTGGACAAAGGGAAGAGAAAACAGAGTTAAATCACCATTACAAGGCACTTGCCCAACTGCTGATTTGATTATCTCCCCTGCAAAGATGAACAACTCTCCATCATTAGTCATCTCTGAGCTGAGGAATCTGGGCAGATGATCCAGGCCCTCCCATTTCCTGCTCCCTGCCTTGTGCTCATTTTGCTGGGAAAGACAGGGAAATTTAAACCTATCCATGCTGCAGCTCTGAGCAAATGCTAGAATGGGAACTGAGGTGGAAGGAAATTATTTCTCTGTATATTTCAATCATCAGTGGTTTTCTTACCACTCACCACTCTCCCACAACCCCCCAAAACGAAGTACATTTCTAGCTCTCTTGTCCCTCAGACACAAGGAAGTAATTAGATTAAATGACTTATCTTTGTTGCTCTCTCTCCCTTTGTGTTCTCTTTTCCTACTCCACAGATTACTACAAAATAGTACATTTTCATATCACCCCACTTTGAGGACCCCAAGAAACATTCAAATTTAGTCAGAAAAAAAGCACCTTGCAAGTGGTACAGTACTGTCCCCAAAAGAACCCATGCCACCAGAGGGAACAAAGGGGCAACCCTTTGTACTGTAATCCTCTTCTAATAAATGCCTAAATGTCAAACTTCCTCACAAACAAACCAATGTTTATGAGATCCACTAAAAGGTAGAACTTTCCCTACTTTACAATCCGATGTTGAAACAGGATGCATGGGTCCATCCCACATAAAAGGCACAATAGCATAGCACTGAGGGGATAACACTATTATGTATTTCTCACCCTGTTCCCTCTCTACTGTCTCAAATAATTGATAATCCCCTATCTCAAATCCACAGGGAGGTATAAGAAGTGAAAATGACAAGATCAGCTCTCCTCCATGAAATCCACTTTTGTTATAAGTGGGATTTAAAATTTTAAATGGGATTTAAAAATTACAATTTAAACCTAGTTTAAATCCTGTCACTCCTACTACCTGGCTGCTGTGTGACCTTGAACAAGTCACTTTCTTTGGATGTCAGTTTCCAGATCTGTAAAATATAGGGCTGGGACAAGATGATCTCTAAGACTGTATCTAAGAATTATCTAAGATTAGATCTATACTACTTTCCCTGAGGGGCTTGCTCATTGCTTAAAATAAAAAAAGAACAATATACAGGATATGGGTCACAAAACTCCCACTTTCTGGCTAGAGAAGTAGTATCCTGTCGACCCAAGCAAAGGCCCAAACAACCAATACAACCAAATTGCTGTTTGCATCTGGTCCCACTAGAAACAAAGACTGTGGCTGCAGAGGACTGGAGAGGAGATGAGGATACCTCATCCTGGGTAATTGTGGGCTGTCTGGTTTAGCTTTTGGAGATGGGTCAATTTTTTTTTTTTAAGCAATTGGGGTTAAGTAACTTGCTCAAGGTTACATGGCTAGTCATTATCTGTGTGTGGGTGCTCATTTTCTGAGGCCAGATTCGATCTCGGGTCATCCCAACTCCGAGGCCGGCGCTCTTACTCACTGCGCCACCTAGCCGCCCCTGATGGGTCAATTTCTGATCCTCCTGGTCCCTTCTCGGGACTAGCAAGCAGAGAGCTTGAGTTTCAGACTTTCTTCTCAGTCCTATATCCCTAAAGGTAGCTGGAGGAGAAGGTGTGTGTGTGTGTGTGTGTGTGTGTGTGTGTGTGTGTGTGTGCGTGTGCGCGCGTGTATGTGCATCTACACGCATTTATCTAAATGTGCATCTGTAAACACACGTGTATCTATGTGTGTATACATAAGACATGTGTATATATACATATACACATGAACACACACATGCATGTGTAGAGTGTGACCAGGGAATGGCAAATAGTAAACACTCTTCCCATCTCCCCAACCTTGAGGGTTAAGACTGTCTATACTATCATGGATGAATGAACTTCAATCAGAGAGACACAAATTCAGAAAACAAATGTGAATGGATATGAAAGCAAGCAGTTGCTTTTGCAAACTGGCAACAGAGAATCGGAAAAAATTTGAAGTTTCATTTTGGATTCTTTAAACAGGCAGGGAAAGGGAAATAATACATTTTGGGAAATCTCCCCAAGGTTCCTTCTTTCTGTCAAGAATATTCTATCTACTGGAGTATAAACTCCTTATGAGTAAGAACCATGTCTTAAACCTCTTTGCTGTGTCCAGTGTCAAACACAGCACTAGGCATGTGAATAGATTATTGGGGGGCCTAAGATTGACTTAAGGGCCAAAGGTGAGGTACTAAATGAATTTGAGTGGCGTGGCCTCAGGGCTGTGGAAAGAGGCTGGTGATTAAATAAATGATGGGAAGAGCTCACTCTGTCACTCTTCTGCCCAGTCATCCCTTTGCATTAGGGGGACACCAGGTACCTGAGTGCTAGAAGCCTAAACGTGAGGCTTTAGGCTTTCCCTAATGGTGAACCCAAGTACAATCTCTTCCAAGGCTCCTGGCTGAGGTTCTGCCTCCCTTCCCCTACCTTTACAGGGAGCCTGGAATCTAACTGATCCTGAGCTAGGAAAAAATCAGACTAAGCACTCTGTAAACTGAACAGCACAAAGAAAAGCTTGACCTAGTCCTTAAAAAATAAGTCAGGGTCTTTTTTTTTTTTTTTTTTTTTAAAAAGCAATTGGGGTTAAGTAACTTGCTCAAGGTTACACGGCTAGTCATGATTTATGCGTGGGTGCTCATTTTCTGAGGCCGGATCTGATCTCGGGTCATCCAAACTCCGAGGCCGGTGCTCTTACTCACTGCGCCACCTAGCCGCCCCTTTAGGGCAATTGGGGTTAAGTAACTTGCCCAAGGTTACACGGCTAGGTTTTTGTTTGTGTGGATTAAGTGTCGGAGGCCGGCTCCGAACTCAGGTCCTTCTGATTCCAGGGCCGGCGCTCTATTCACTGCGCCACCTAGCCGCCCCAAGTCAGGGTCTTTTTTAAAAACACATTTACTGAGTTTAAGAAACTAAGGCAAAAAAAAACAATTTTTGAGCTAAAGTTTTTTTTTTAACTTAATTCATCTAATTTACTGTTAAACTAAGGGTTTCCTTTTTTTTAGAAGCTTTAAAAAACTCAAAATGTTTTGTTTTTAAAATCAATGTCAATTATTTTAGGCCCATTACTTAAGCTTTTCTTTGTACTTCAGAAGTCCTTATCTGCCAATATGCAGACAAAATGGTTCTGAGCTAGAGACATTTTTTCCCACAAAGATTTGGGCTGATGATTTAGGGGCTAAAGTATTCTGTTTGCCCTGTAGTGCTAACTAATAAGTTCCTTGACTGCCTCCTCCTTCCCTTTTCTACCAAGCAAGCCCAGCAGGGGGCAGAGAGGGGCTGAGAGAAGACTCAAGCTCCAGAGTCCATGTTGCTCCTCCAGAACAGCTCTAGTCCACTAAAAAGGCTAAAGAAAAAAGGGTGAAAGAGCACTTCATTTGGGAGTCAGGAGAGTCAGGCAGCAGTTCGGGCTCTGTAAATAACTATCAGTGTGACTGTGGGAGAATTCAGCCACTGCAGCATCCCAGCCTCAATTCTAAGCTCTATCTAAACAAGATCCCCCATTAGGGAGAGGAAAAAGGGGATAAGCAAGTATCAAGTGCCTACTGTGTGCCCCATTACAAATATTATCAAAATATCAAGTGCCTACTGTGCGCCCCATTACAAATATTATCAAAATATCAAGTGCCTACTGTGCACCCCATTACAAATATTATCAAAATATCAAGTGCCTACTGTGCACCCCATTACAAATATTATCAAAATATCACTATTACAAAAACTGGTCAACAGTCTTGGGAAGGAGATATTATTTTTAGCCCCATTCTACAGGTGAGGAAACTGAGGCAGAGGTTAAATGACTTGCCCAGTGTCACACAGCAAAGAAGTGTCTGAGGCAGGATTTCAACTATGATCTTCTTGATTCCAGTTTGCCTAGAACACAGATTTGACAAAGGAGAAATGATGTGACACAGATCTCTGAAGATTTCTGAGCAAGGGGATTCACTAATGAGACCTATTTTTAAGGAATGTCAATCTGGCAGGTCTCTGGAGAATGGATTAGAGCGGGGAAACTATGGAAAAAGGCAACAATTAGAAGAATATTACAATAATGTTAGTAGGGGATATAAGGGACAGAACTAAGGCAAAATCAGTGTGAGAGGAGAGAAAAGGACAGATGGAAGAGATGTAAGAATCAACAAGCCTGAGCGAGTAATTGAACCTGGGGCTTGAAGGAGAGTCAAAGTCAAGGATAACTGAGTTTGCAAAGGTGGCTGGCCAGTAGGTTAGTTCGGGTTAGGAGACTTCTGAAAGAGGCAAGAGATTAGAAGAGACTGATTTGGGGGAAAATATAGAATTAGTACTGTTTGGAAATGTTGAGTTTGAGATGCCTATGTGGTCTCCTAATGGAAATATCTAGTAGAATGATGAAGGCTGGAAATATAAATTTAGGACTTACACGGATATGGTAGTCAAATCTTTGGAGGCTAATAAGGTCAGAAAGTGTAAGAGGACCCAGGACAAAGTCTTGGGGGACACCCATGCTTAATAGGCTAGAGATGGATGATGACCCAGCAAAGAATATGATGAACAGTCAAACAGATAAGAGGAAAATGAAGATCATGTGACAAAAAGCCAAGGGAGGTTAAGAATTTCCAGGAGTGGGTGGTTAACAGTGCTGAGAGTTAAAGAGACTGTAGAAATGAATGGGGATTCAGAAAAGATGACTGGATTTAGCACTTTCAAGATCTCTTATAACTTTGAAAAAGGCAGTTTTAGTAGTCTTAGTCTGAAAAAAGTAGTTTTATCTTCCATCTAAGGTTGAAAGCTAGAGAGCAGGAAGGGTTAGTGCCTAGAACGAGTGAGGTGATAGTTATCACTACATTCTGACCCAGTTAGAACACACATGTGGAGTACATTCAGTTTTACAGTTTAGGGAAGGCCACAGATATGCTAGATAATGTCCACAGAAGAACAACCAAGATGAAAGGCCTCAAATTCATGCCATAAGAGGTTTGAAATAACTGGAGATGTTTAGTCTGAAGAAGAATCTCTTGTCAAATAGATGAGAGGTTAGGCTTGTTTTCTGTCTGACCCCAAGGAGAGGAACTAGAAACAAGATGAGGATGTAATAAAGGGGCAAATCTAGTTGGGGTTTCAAGGAAGTATTTCCTAAACAATCAGAGCTATCCAAAAGTGAAGGGGACCGCCCCAGCTTAGAGGAAGTCAGTTCTCACTGGGGTCTTCCAAGGCTGAATGACCGAATGGAGAGATGTTGTAGGAGATTCTTGTTCAGGTATGGGTTGGAATAGATACCTCTTGAGGTCTCTTTTAGTCTATGTCTGGCCCAGGAGTCAAGATGACACAGGATCGGGATCAGGTATCCCTGGCCTCAGATACTTAACACCCACACAAAAAAACTGGCCATGTAACCCTGGGCAAGTTACTTAACCCCAGTTGCTTTAAAAAAAAAAAAAAGTCTACGTTGGGGCAGCTAGGTGATGCTCCTCCTGGAGTCAGGAGAACCTGAGTTCAAATCTGACCTCAGACACTAAACACACACACACACACACACACACACACACACACACACACACACACACACACACACCACCTAGCTGTGTGACCTTAGGCAAGTCACTTAACCCCAACTGCCCTACCTTCCCCCCTCCAAAAAAAAGAGAGTCTATGTCTAAGGGGCAGCTAGATGGCATAGTGAATATAGTACTGATCCTGGAGTCAAGAGGACTTGAGTTCAAATTTTACCTCAGACACTTGACACTTACTAGCTGTGTGACCTCGGGCAAGTCACCCCCAATTGCCTTGCCTTCCCCCCTCAAAACAAAACCAAAATAAAAGAGTCTATGACTCCATGCTGAGGAATGAGAAAATGGAGATAATGAGTGTCTACAACCCCTTCTAGGAGCCTGGCTGTCAAGAGAAGAGAATCAGGATGATGGCTGGAGGAGGTGGGAGAGTGAAATGCAGGGATTTAGGTTTGGTTTAGTTTTTTAAATGATTTTTAGGTGTGGGTTTATTTTTGGGTGGTAAGGGAGTGAGAAGATAAGGAAAGATTTTTCTCTATACTTTCTTACCTGGTGACTTTATCAACTCCAAGGCTTCAAATATGCAAATGACTTCCATATCCATCTATATAGCCAACTTTATTTCTCTCCAGTTGAATTGCTTAGCAGTTTCAAACTAAACTCATTATCTCCACCCCTGACCACCTAAGCTTTCCATCACCACTGAGACCTCAGTGACATCCTCAGCTCCTCACTTTCCCAAAGCTTGCTGTTCCTACCTTCACAATATACAGTGCATCCCTCCCCTCCTCCATTTATGTCTGCTGCTCTAGTTCAGGCCTTCAAAGCTCAAGTATTTTTTCAGTAGCCTCCTAATTGATCTCCCAAAGGGATCTTCCTAAAGCATAGTTCTGTTTATGTCACCCTTCCCTCAACCAGCTTCGGAGACTTCCTATTAACTAGTGAAACAGATGCCTCTGGCATTTAAAGCTCTCCACCCTCACTTCCCTGCCTCATCAGACACTACTCCCTTTCATACTATCCAAGGTGCAGTCATACTGACCTACTTGCTTTTCCTCACTTTCCTCACCCAACTCTATGCCTTCAATGGCTGGAATGCTCTATTCCGACCTCTGCCCTCAGGATCTGTTTTCCTTCAAGATTTAGCTCAAATACTGCCTTCTGTAGAGGCCTTATATTTACCAGCTGTGACACTGGGCAAGTCACTTAACCCTGTTTGCCTCGGTTTCCTCATCTGTAAAATGAACTAGAGAAGGAAAGGGCAAGCACTCTAGTATCTCTGCTAAGAAACCCCAAATGGGGTCAGGAAGTCAGAAACGACAGTAATCTGCCTGGGGGCAGGAGCTGATTATTCCTTTCCTTTAGACCTCAGCTCTCTCAGCAGTGAGAGAAGCAAAGCAGAGTGAATCACGGGAACAGGTGAGCTGCCAGAAGACTGGAATGGGATAAAAAGCCCAAGCTCCTCTGAGTAGGGCTGTTTCATGTTTGCCTCTGTATCCCCAGCACTTAACACAATATCCCGCACACAGTGGGTGCAGGTGTACATTGAACTGAACTGAGGGTGGAGGTTAGGGGCGGCTAGGTGTCGCAGTGAATAGAGCACTGGCCCTGGAGTCAGGAGGACCTGAGTTCAAATCCAACTTCACACACTTAACTGAAAAACTAGCCCTGTGACCTTGGGCAAGTCAAGACGGCTGAAGGTTGGGAATCACCATCGTACCCTTACTGCCAGGCACGTTTTGGGGGTCTGACCCTGTCACCATCAAGCCCTCGGCCATTAGTCCGCTGGAGAACCCCGCCCCGCCCCGCAGGTACGAGTCCGAGGTGGGCCCGGAGCGGTCCTACCGAATCTGGGGCAGAGGCACCCTCTGCTGCAGGGGTGTGGGGCTCCGCCCCCATCCCATAACAGGCTCCCCGGGAGCGGTTACCTTAGATCTTTGGGACCTGGGAGACTGAAGCTATCTTACGCAATTTGGAGCCACTGCCCCCTACAGGTAAAGAAGGCTTGAGCCCCGCCACGAGGCAGCCACTAGACAGTTCTGAACGCTAAGATCCCGCGAGATTTACATTTTACTTCTTCCCTCCCCATAAGGGCCATTATGACTCGAGCACTCGCGAGACTTCAAAACGCACCACTTCTTACCTCCCGGCAGACACTAGCTTCTGAAGGAAAGTGTCCACCACGGTGTCCAAAAGCTTCACCTTCGGGATGTAGTTGGTAGACGACCCCTCCGCCAGAGATAACTCCTCACCTCCCGCCACCTCGCCGCTGCTGCTGCTGCCGGCGTTACTCCCGCTAGCGTTCGCCATGTTAAAGTCGAACCGCCAAAATACAACTGCACCACCTGCCCCGCCCACCAAGATACCCAATTGGCTGACTGCACCACCTCCTCCCCGCGATTGGAGGCGACGGAACGCCCATCAGCGGCCTTCAGGGCAGGCAGGTGGCGCGAGCCGCGGGGGTTGGAAAGAGCCTGCAAACTTGGAATTCAGTCTCGGCTGTCTCACAGCCCCGGGAAACAGGCGTAGCCAAGACCCAAGGGCTCAAACAATAAAAATTTTTAATTATACGACAAAGACTTCTTACAGTGCAACAGTGAAACCTGTTTGAATAGTCACATGACATGTCACTCAGCATTAAATGGTCAAAGAGCAGTCTGAGCGTTTCTTCGTCTCCGGAGCCGCTCGCCACAGGACCACGCGGGGCCGATCCCCTCCCCGAGAGCTTCCGCTCTGACAGCTCGAGTCAACACAAAAACTCTCCCGTCTTCACAGTTTTTCCTCTCGGACTAAGTGTTCCTCTCCCCTACCACTGCTGGACTCGGGGTCCGGGGCAAGACCCAAGCTCTAAACTAGGATTAACCGTCTGCGAGGGTCTCGGTCCCTTTCAGGCACTGCCTAAATCCCTTAAAAGTCAGGAGAAGCAGCGCTGGGCAAGGTGAGGTTAAGGGCAAGAGTAGGGAAGCAAAGCGAGGGCAGTGCAGAATGAAGGGCGGGGGTGGGGGGTGGGAGGAGGGGCGGGGGGGGGGGGGGCTGCAATCACCGATCACCTCCACCTTCTCCTCGGGGGCCTGCAATCAGAGCCTGGCAGGAGGCAATTCTGTTTCTGTTCCGTGGGTCACTCCAAGCCAGAGTTGTGTGTTTTAGAATATGGGGGTACTTTAGAGATGGAGAAAAGGACAAGACACAGAATCCCTCAGCAAAGCAGAGAAGAGGGGTGGATGAAGAAGGCAGATTTAAAGACACAAATAGGGCTATGGAAACCAGCGGTGATGCAGAGAATTAAGTTCAATACAAACTGATGTCACCTGGGTGGGGGTGGGGTGGGGTGTAGAGGACAAGAAATATCAAGTTGGTTGTGAAGCTAGCACCTTTCAATGGAAAGGCACCCTAGCCTTTCCTGGATGGGGAGAAGCAAGAGGTCCTACACAAGGCACCTATGCCAGGAACCAACTCAGCAGCCCCACTGGAAAATCAGCAAGGCTGAATCTAATTCTGATTCACTGGGTGAATTACAATGGGAGATGAAGTGGTTCAATTTGCCAGGTTTTTGAAGGGCTTCAACAGGAAATCTTGGCAGTATCATGCTGGTAAAATGGTGATGGCTGAGAATGGAGACAGAAGAAAGCTTCACCCTTCCCCCTTTTGAGAACCCCTTCCTGGGGAGCTGGGTTCATGGAGTTGCTCCTCACCACCATCACCATACTTCTAGGTATAGTGCCTGAGTTAACTTCTAATATCACAGGGTGAGAGAAGATATCAGCTCAATACCTTATTTTTCAGCTGAGGTGTTCAGTGGGGGATGGATGGCATCTGCTGTCACTGATAGAAGAAATGTATCCATGGCTGGAGATGTCCAGAGCTATAGATGACCTGTCATGACATGCTTCCCCTCTGTCTCAGCAAGCTTCCTCTTCTCTTTTTTCAAACCCTCTACATGATCAATCTAACTCTTCAGGGTGCTACTTTAAGCTGCTCTTCCCTGTCAGCATCAGTTATGCAGGCATCATGCCTATTATAGAAAATGTTTGGAAGGCTGGGATGGGGAACCAGTGTGGTCTGCCTAAGGCCTACTGGAGACTGGACTAAGGGAAGATGAAGAGCAAGGAACCAGGGGTGAGGGAAAAGCTACATATTCAAACTACTATGGCAGACGTGGGGTCTAGCTGCAGGAATGGTGTTCTAACAGAGCTTAAGACAACAGGCTGGTTCACAAATTTTTAACAATAAAAAAACCCCAAACCAACATTAATCCACAGAGAATTTCTTCCCATTCCCTCACCCCAAACGACCAACTCCAGAGATAGAGGGAAGAATTTTCCAGACAAGTAGAGGTTCTCTGCTGCTCCCTCTTTAGTGAGATGAGCAGTCCCCAAATGGTAGGGAAAAGATGTTAGAATTTTCTTGGCAGCTCCATCCTAAAAGAATTAAGGAAAAGCTGGGGGGCCAAGGTAAGAGGTGACCATGGTCCCTTGAAGGCTGGGAAAGCAATCAAAGGGGAAAGAAGAATGAAAAGCAACCTATGTACAGCTTAAGGATGGTGATGGAGGGAAGCTGAGAAAGGTTCCTTAACCATTCCCTTTTAAAAAAAGGGATTGACTAAGGATTAGAAAAGGAAGCCTGGATGAGGGGGCTCAGTTTGACCAGAGAATTAAAAAAACAGGGTGAGTTGGAGATCCAAGCTCAAAACCTATTCAGTTAGAGCAGTTTGTTGTCCTCTTTCCAGGCATCCAGCCCAGCTGAGGACTGTGTGCATGGCCAAGGGAGGGTGTTATCCCCTTTTTCTGTCTCTCTCTTCAAGGCATGGCAGGCTCCTCTCCCCACTACCCATTACCAATGTCTGGAGTCCACTAGTTCTGGCCGAAGGCTGAACTTCTTGAGACTCTCATAGCCTATCACTACGACCATGGTGGAGGGTGTGGCTGCAATGATTCTGGCAGAGAGACCCTTCATGAAGCCCCAGGGCCCCTCCTCAGCCAACAGCTGCTTGAAGGTCAAGATGATTGAGTTCTTGCCCTCCACCTACAAAAAACAACACAGGAAGAATCACTAAATAAACAATAAAATGTAAATAGTACTTTAAAATATGCAGAAGGCTTTATAAAAATGATCTCATTTGATTCTCACAACAGCCTTGTATGATACATAGAACAGGTATTATTATCCTGGTTTTAAAGAAACTGAGGCTCAGAACAGACCAGTGTTAGAGGCCAGATATGAACCCAGGTCTTTTGACACCAAGACTAGAATCCTATCCACTCTGCCGTATCAGTGAAGCGACATTGTTTATTTACTTTTAATGACTCCCTCTTCCACCTCGATAATAGCACTAGTATCAAGACTTCTGGCTAACTGGATCCTCTTTTTTACCTCTGTCCTGAAAAGGGGAAAAGGTATGTTTTACTCTCCTTGAAGGACTCTAAAAATACTTCTCAGGGGCAGCTAGGTGGCACAGTGAATAGAGCACTGGCCCTGGAATCAGGAGGACCTGAATTCAAATCTGGCCTCAGACACTTAACACAAAACTAGCCATGTGACCATGGACAAGTCACTAAACCCCAATTGCCCTCCCCCCCCCACTGGCCCCGCTCCAAAAAGCAAAAAAAAAAAAGACTTCTCCTTAGTCCCAAACTAGAATTTCCCTACTCCTCTCTACCCAACCCTAGCTTTCTTAACCCATGGCATAGTAGAAAAGAGTAAGCAGGTCAAGTCTCATTTCTGACACTTGCTGGTTATGGGACCATGGGATAGTCACTTAACCATTCCTTTTCATTGCCATATGAAAAATGGAAATAAATGCTTCAACTTTCTACCTCACAAGGTTTCAGAGCAGAAAATGCTTTGCAAACCTTTAAGTGCTATATAAATGAGCCAGTATTAACCCTGTTCCACACTTCCCTCTTCAGAGAAGCCTTTTCTATAACTTGTTCTGATTATGCTTCCTTCAACTTTTCCCAAAGATCTTTCAGTTCAATCATCTGTCAAGTTTTTGTACCTGACCTATTTTTCTCATCAAACTAGGGACTCTTTTTTTTGTTTGTTTTTGTTTTTTTGCTCTTTTTTTGGAGAGGGTAAGGCAGGGCAATTGGGGTTAAGTAACTTGTCCAAGGTTACACAGCTACTAAGTGTTAAGTGCTGAGGCCGGATTTGAACTCAGGTCCTCTATTCACTGTGCCACTTAGCTGCCCCAAACTGGGGACTCCTTAAAGGTAGAAGCCTCTACTTTCTGGACCAACTCTCAGCATCTGGGCCAAGATCCACGTCCCCAGGGGAGCTCAGGTGGACTGTGAGGCAGACTGACTGAATCCAAAGAGGTATGATTAAAGATTGAATGTCAGCCTTTTAGGAGATCCCTAGTAGAGCCCCCCAGGGATCTATGTTTCACCTTGTGATAGGTAACATTTTTATCAATGACTTGGATACAGACATGGTATGTTCCTCAAATTTGAAGATGATACACAGCTAGGAGGGACAGCTAACATGTTAGATGACAGAATCAGGATTTTAAAAGGCCTTGAAAGGTTAGATTGATGGTTGAATGTAATATGATGAAGTTTAATAAGGATCAATGTAAAGTCTTATACTTGAGTTTGAAAAATTAACTTCACAAGTAGATTGAGGAAATGTAGCTCAGAGAGCAGTTTATTTGCCAAAGATCTGAGGATTTCAATGGAATAAAGTTTTGAGAACCTGTAGCATAACATTGTAGTCAGAAAAACTATTGTGACCTTAGTCTACATTAAAAGACTCCCTAGTCACTGGGACTCAGGATATAATAATCCTTCTGTCCTTTACCACACTTAAGCCACATCAGTATTTGTGTTCAATTCTGGGCACCACATTTTAGAGACAACATCAAATCAGCTGGAGAACAACCTTAGAAGGAAAATGAAGGGCCTTGAGATAAGACCAAGAGAAGAAATGAAGTAGAAATGTTTAGCCTGAAGAAGAGACTCAGGAAGGTCAAGAAGGTTTTCATGTACTTGAAAAGCTACCAGGTTGAACAGAGATTATACTTCTGACTGTCCCCTGAGGACAAAACTAGTAATATCAAACTACAAAATAGATTTAAGTTTCATCTAAGAAAAATTTATTAATAATCAGAACTATCCTAATGTAGAAATGGGCTGTGAAAGTGAAGTACTACAAGATAGGGTCTGGCTAGAATGGAGGGATCAGGATGAAATAGGTACAGGAAGATGCTCCAGAATAAAGACATGAAAGTAGATACTGAAGTGGGACTTATTGCTGTATGGCCTGGGAGATCATGTTCAAGACAGGGTTCAATAATGATAATGAGACTTCTTACCTGTACCCTGGCTCGGACAACGTCCATTGGGTTGGTGATGACAGAGGCAGTGGCTGCAGCCAGGGGCCCAGAAATGGCCTGGAAGATGATGTGGGGGCAGTCCTTAGGACACATGCAGGAGAGCTGCTCTGAAGTAGGGAGAAAAGCAAATACATCAGACCTGCAAGTAACTTTCCTTTGCTCCTTGCCTGAAGATGACTCTCCTCCACTGTCGTCCATCTTTTACACCATACCCCCCCCCCCTCCTTGTTTTCTTCTATCCCACCCTTTCTATCACCTAATTTGAATGGAAGAGATCCCCTCTGGGGAAAGATTCTATAACTTTGTTTACCTATTCTAATTTACTTATTTATTTTTGGAGGAGGGAAGGCAGGGCAATTAGGGTTAAGTGATTTGTCCAAGGTCACATGGCTAGTATGTGTTAAGTGTCTGAGGCCAGATTTGAATTCAGGTCATCCTGACTTCAGGGCTGGTGCTCTATTCACTTTGCCACCTAACCACCCCACCTATTCTCATGATAGATGGGGAGTTCTTCCTGATATATCACCCCTTATTGGGATACCACCCATTTCCAAATTAAACAGCAAAATCATTGCTTTGAAAAACTAATGAACCTCCTTCTCAAAGCTCAGGCCAATGGAAGTTTACTCTTCAAAAGTACTAGGAAAGGAGATGGTACCACTTATTCAGTACAGGTATTCCTAGATCATCAGGAAAGCCTTCTTGTAGTCTAGCCTCGATCTATCCACATACTCCCACTGTAACAGCAGCTACCTCCTTTTAGTATCATATCCTCCATGGAAGTGAAAAATAAGGGCTCACCACCAACAGGGAGTTTTAAATTTCCTTCAATGTTCTCTTCTTCTGACTGAGTTACCATATCCTATTATTTCTAGAGAAGGGTACCTTCTCCTGCCTCTCATCTCCCTTCTCCAGTTTGGTGGTTTATTCTTATCCTACTTAAGAATGAAAGGGATAGCTTTTTCCCGTCTCTCAAGATGGCGGACAAAAAGCCCCCCCAAGGAAAATGAGGTCAGAAAGGAAAAAAGAGAACAAAAAGAAAGATGTAGCTGAAAAGGCCAAAAAGCCTGGAAAGCCCTGCAGTTAGAGCCCAGTCCTGGCCGAGGATCAGTAGATCCTCCAGGTCTGCAGTGTGTTCCCAGAGAGCCATGTACAAGCAGAAATAAGCTGCCCCGAAAACCCGGATTGAACAGAAGAAGAAAAAAAGTGCCTGCTCCTCTCTCAAAGCCTGTTGGTGGGGATAAGAATGGAGGACCTTGAGTGGTACAGATTCGCAGAATGCCTCAGTATTACCCCACTGAGGATGTGCCTAGAAAGCTGCTAAGTCATGGCAAAAAGCCCTTTAGCCAGCATGTGAGGAGGCTTCGAGCTAGCATCAAATCCTGTGCAGTTCTGATCATGCTCACTGGCTGACACAGGGGCAAGCTCGTGGTTTTCCTAAAGCAACTGGCTAGTGGCTTGCTACTGGTGACTAGACCTCTGACCGTGTTCCTCTGAGAAGGACCCATCAGAAATTTGTCGTTGCCACTTCTAACCGGGTTAACCTTTCAGGTGTGAAAATTCCCAATCATCTTACTGATGCTTACTTCAAGAAGAAGAGGCTCTGTAACATAGACACCAAGAAGGAGAGAATTTTTGACACAGAAAAAGAGAAATACGAGATTACAGAGCAGCACAAGGCTGATCAGAAAACAGCAGACTCTCAGATCCCACCCCAGATCAAGAAAATTCCTCAGCTCCGTGGCTACCTGCATTTTGTCTTCTCTCTATCCAATGGAGTTTATCCTCACAAACTGGTGTTTTAAATGCCTTGCAGAGAACACTTATTAAAATATTTGCAATAGTTAAAAAAAAAGAATGAAAGGGATAGTCAGAACATTGCAAATGAATCACAACTGATATGGCAAAAATCTTACAAGTCAATTCTCCCATTTCTAGTTCCTTTTCCCCCAAAAGCATAGTACATGAACCAAAACTCTGGCTGATGGTAGGCCAGAAAGAGCAAACTGGATTGGCAATACTATCTCCTGTCTGAATGTCCTATTTCTCTCAAAATGGCAGAGGACAGAGATTATGCAACTGACAAAGAATATCAAGCTTGGCAACACCAGCCAAAATGTGCTTGTCTGGACTGGCCCCTGAACCTGCATGCTGCAGCATGAACCAGGTCCAGTTTCTCACTTTGGTAGAGAGTAGAGAAAGGAAAGGGGAAAAAATAGAAAGAAAGCAGTAGAAGGTGGCTAGATCCTGCTACTGTCCCCTTTCACTCATTCAATAAGATGTTAATAAACATGGTACCTGCTATGTGCCAGGCATTGAAGAGGATACGAAAATAAGAGAGTACTTGTGCATAAGGAGCATACGATATTCCTTAAAATGAAGTAATCATCCCAAACCGATACTTTCTATGAGAGGTATGAATGAAGGGCTATTCAGAAGACAGAGAAATCATTTCTAGTAGGGGAAAGAGGAATCAGAAAAGGCTTCATAGAGAAGGCAGCATTTGAAATGGAGCTTGAAGTAAAATTTTGACAAGCAGAGATGAGGAAGAAGGGAATTTTTAGGTAGAGGGTACTGCACAAACAAATGCACTGAGGTGGGAAAGCACAGAAAATAGTTTTGTTTGCCTAGAGTGTGGGATTATGTGAAGGGGAGTGGCTAAGCCATAAGTATACCGAAAGTCTCCTAATTCACGAACAGGTATGATCCTTCTTTTTAAGGAGACTAATGTGGCAGCAGTGTGCAAGCTGGATTTAAGGGCTTTAGAAGATGAGTTAGGGAAGTCTAGGAAAAGATAATGAAGTTCAGATGACCCTGGACACAGGACGGGAGGGACAAGTGTATGAAATACTGCAGAGGTAGTACTGATAAATCTTGACAATTGAAGATAAAGGAGGGAGAGGAAGGAGCCAAAGATGTCTCTGAGAATTCAAGCCTGGATGACAGATATATGGTGGTCCTGTAACTAGAAATAGCTTGGTTGGTTACTTTAGTTTTGGATCTGCTGAGTTTAAGACATTGGCAGGGCATGCAGATAGAGAGGTCCAGACTGACGACATAGATTTGGAGGTGATTTGATGTATGTGAGATTTGTCAACCAGATGGAAATGGTTACATGAAACAATTCCAGGATTTTGCTGTGGCTGAGATAATCCAGAGGGTGAATGCAAAGAACTGTTGTTCTAACAAGCTTAGGGCACAGCTTGCTTGCTGGGCCTTAGCTCCAGTAAAAAAAGGTGTCTCTTAATACCTTAAAAGATTAAATGAAATCACCAAGGAATAGAGTATAAACAGAAAAGGGACAAGGACAGAATTCTGAGGAGCATTCACAAATAGAAGATGGGAAGAAGCCAACAAGAGACAAAAGTAACAACTGGAAAATTAGGGGGAAAAATCAGGACAGTGCATGATTATGAAAGCCAAAGGAAAAGTAATTTTAATAAGGTAAGACAACGAATACAAATCGCTCTTAGAATCGAAAAAGTTGGCAGAAAGATTAAAAATCATCCTAGCTAACATCCTATGTAATGTAGGAATCCCATGTATACTGTCTGTCATTACTATTACCAGAAATTTGGTAGTGAAAGTAAAGATGATAACTCAAGAGAATAGCAGTACAGGCAGCTAGATGGCGCAGTGAACAGATCCCTGGTCCTGGAGTCAGGAGGACCTGAGTTCCAATTCAGCCTCAGACACTTAACACTTACTAGCTGTGTGACCTTGGGCAAGTCACTTAACCCCAACTGCCCTGCTTTCCCCCCTCCAAAAAGAAAAAAAAAGAGTAGCAGTACTAAAAATGTTCTTTTTAGGGAAAACGGTTAGGTCAATGTCAATGTCAAATGCACCAGATAGGTCAAAGAAGACAACTGAGAACAGGTAACAGAATGTAATGGCTAGAATATCCCTGGTGAGTTCTGAGAGAAGTGTCAGCGGGGGTGAAGCGGAAGCTCAATCTGAAGGGATGAGGCGGGCCAAGATGAAAGAGGCTGAGTTAGATAAGGGGGCACAATAAAGGGTAATGGACTGGAAAGGTTCACTTTGGGCCCTTGAGAGAGCTAAGCAGAGAAATTCCAAGGGTGAGCTAGGGAGGGGCAAGGTCACATATCAACAGGAGCAAGGCTAAAGAAATATATCAACCCTAAGAAGGCATCATAGGTATGGGGTGATGAGTCCTGGACTTGCAATCAAAGAACCTGAGTTCAAGTTCAGGCTCTGCTACTTACTACTTGTAGGAAATAAGCAAGATAAAAACCTCTTTAGGCTTCTGTTTCATTCTCTGTGAAAAAAAAAGTGGATTTTATCATCTACCCCCAGTATTCTTTCCATGGTCAGTTCATGCTTCTTTCCCATTCTAAAGTCCCATTCCATTAGCTAATCCTGATTCTATTACAGAATGCCATTGGCAACTACAACCATTAGTCAGTATTTGTACTCTTCATTGACTACCCATTTCACCTGCCTACCTGCATAAAAGTGGTAGAAGGGCCACCATAAAGCACTGTTGGGTATGTAGGTGAGTAGAGAAGCCACATAACCTCGGTAGAAGCCCCGTATTCCATCAACTTGAAGGATCTGCTGAATGATATACTTGGTTTGGCCAAAGGCCACTATGCCCCGGCCCTCTGTACCCCGATACACCTGGAATCGGCCCATGGTCTCGCCCTTTCGCTGCATCATCAGGTGCTGGGAGACCACATCAATGGGCACTGTTATGCTCTGGGCCACCAGTGAGGCTGAGCTACCAGCTACCAGAGACTTCACAGTGTTGCTCTGGCTGTACTTCGACACAAACCTTCGGGTGAGCTCATAGGTGGTAACGTAGCACTGACCAGAGACCAGGGTGAGCGTGTTGACCAAGAAACCCCGATAGAGGCCTAACACCCCATCTGTCCGCAGAATCTTGACAAAGGCATCAAACGTTCCTTGATAGAGGCTCTTGCCCTTCTGTATCTGGAGCCGTGTGCGGATGAGGGCGAAGGGGTAGACACTGATTCGGATCATCATTGTCATTGCCAAACCAAAGACATAGAACTTCTTCTTGTCCAGATGTTCCCACTCAATGATTGGGATGTTGCGTTTATCCTCCATTGTGCCGGAATACCTAGGCAATGCAGGGAGTGGGTTGGAATGAGATGAAGAAAAAGAAGAGAAATAGTAGGAAGGGAAGGGGTCAGGACTCCTCTGCCCAAAGTCTCTACAATTAGAGTTCTGAAGTTATATCCCCAGGCAAACTAGCTGATCTTCTAGGAATCTCAGTCAAAAACCACTTCAACCTGACAAACTTTTCTTATCTTAGGTTCATCCCTGGCTATTCCCACCCAGTAAGCTTTTACAAAAGCTCTATCTCCCATCACTGAAATGCCTAATGCTCCATGTCTGCCCAGCTCTGCCCCTCCCAAATAATTTAAACACTCTTGTCCTTTAAGAAACTCTCAAATAAATTTTTAACTCTAAGGCTTCACTTCTAAGTCTGCTCACCAGCTCCTAGATATAAAGTTCTATATGGATCGATAATTTGCCCTGTTTCTGCCTCTATTCTGGTAGCATACCCCTGGTCAGGGACTGGGTCACTTTCTTCTCAGTCTTCCCAGCAGGGTCCAAAATGAAGCAGACTGGCCACCTGCCAGTGGGGGAGATTGCTAGGGACTGACATCTCTAAACCATCCCTAAAGATGTCAAATGGAAAGTCCCTGAGCAAGATGGGAAACTACAGAGACCTAAAGCCATTGCTCCTCCCATTGTGGTCATTTCCCAATAGCTAAATGGTACACCTGGCATGATGATCTTTCTTAGTCTCTTTTTCCTCAAGGCTAGACTATCTGTTGCCACCATTCAGCCAGCCTACTACTACTTAGTCCTCCTTCCTCTCTGGTAATTTAAACCTGTCTACTTTATAGTCCTATGCTAGTCTTTCTGAGCCTTATATCCTCCTTCCCTCTTCTTCCTCCTTTTGATCCACCCTACCACTCACTGGTTTTAGAAACTTTCTCCTGCTAAACAGAGCTGGGGATGGGGAATCATGGTGGTAAGGTACGGAGTCCTCTCCCTCAACAAAGGTAGGGCAAAGGTGTCAGTATATCTTTAATTATTACATTCTAAGGAAAGAAGAAAAGAGTAACTATTTGGGGAAGCTGGCTAGGTTTCCTTAGCTTTGTCAGTTACAACTCTTGCCCTTAAGTCCCCAATCCTGGAAACCCACTATGTGCAGATCTCTGTTCTACCCTCCAAGAAGGTACTTGGAGGAAGATCTGGAAATAAGAGAAGATAAGGTCTTCTCAGAACAGAGAACTCCCAGCTGGATAGAGTAAATAAGACATAACTCTAGGACACAAACATAAAGAAAAATACAGGGGCGGCTAGGTGGCGCAGTGAATAGAGCGCCGGCCCTGGAATCAGAAGGCCCTGAGTTCGGAGTCGGCCTCCAACACTTAATCCACACAAACAAAAACCTAGCCGTGTAACCTTGGGCAAGTTACTTAACCCCAATTGCCCTAAAGGGGCGGCTTAGGTGGCACAGTGAGCAAGAGCGCTGGCCTCGGAGTTGGGATGACCCGAGATCAGATGCAGCCTCAGAAAATGAGCACCCACGCATAAATAATGACTATCCGTGCAACCTTGAGCAAGTTACTTAACCCCAATTGCTTTGAAAAAAAAAAAAGAAGAAGAAAAGAAAAATACAAATGAATGTGTACATACTATGCTCCCTACCCCTAAGTTAGAGTAAATTGGACCTTATGTAATTTCAAAAGAGAAATGATCAAATATACCACTAATTCATTTTATAATGAATTTCCTCACCTCTCTCTTCTTAACTCTATACTTTGGCTTCCAACCTCATCAGTCAAATTAAACTCTCTATGAAGTCACCAATGATCTCTAATTGCCAAATCCAATGGCCTCTTTTCAGTCTTCATCCTTCGTGACCTCTCTCTGTAGCCTCTGACTGTTGATCACCCTATTCTCCTAGATATTCCCTTTTCTCTAGGCTTCCCTGACCCTATTCTCGTTTTCTTCTGACCTCAGACAGAATCTTCTTAGTTTCCTTTGTTGGAGCTATTCATCCAGATCAAGCCCACCAAATGTGTATACCAAAGGGCCCAGTTCCGGGTCCTTACCTCATTCCATGTATTATTTCACTTAATCTCATCAGCCCCCAAGAATTCAATTAGCATATTCTATGCTAATGATTCTCAAATCTACTTTTTTGGACTTAACCTCTGCAGATCTTCAGCTGAGCATCTCCCAACTGCCTATCAGACATTTGGAACTAGCTGTCCTATAGATATTTTAAACTCAACACGCCCAAAAGTGAACTTTCCCCTTCCTTTCAAATTTCCTTAATCATTGTTGAGAGTACCTGTGTCCTGACATCCCCCCAGGCTCACTACCTGGCTGTCATTCTTGATCCTTCACTTTCTCATCCCCTATATCAACTCCATTATAAAGGTTTATCAATTTCATCTTTGTAACATCTCTCAAATGTGCCCCCCTTCTCTCTTCTGACATTGCCACTACCTTGGCACAGACTCTCATCTCATACCTGGACTACTGCAATAGCCTGCTGGTAGGTGCCTGCCACAGGCCTTTCCCCTCTCTAGTCTGTCCTCCATTTAGCAATTAAAGTTATTTTCCTAAAGCATAGCTCTGATCATGTCACCCAGCTACTCCATAAACTCTAGTGGCTCCCCATCACTTCTAGGATCAAATATAAAATTCTATTCAGCATTCAAAGCCCTTCAGAACCAACTCTAACCCTACTGTACTCCCCACTTTCCAGTCTTCTAACATCTTACATACCTCCCACCTACTCTTCAATCCAACAGCAATGGACTCCAGATTGTTCTTAAAACAAGACATTCCATCACTTGCCTCTGGGCATTTTCTCTGACATGCCTCTGTGCCTAGAATTCTCCCCCATTTTATCTCCACGTCCTGGCTTCTTTAGCTTTCTAACCAACTTTGTTAGACACAACTTTCATTAAGCAAAAGATACTTATAGAGAGGCAGCTAGGCAGTGCAGTGAATAGAATACCAGCCCTGGAATCAGGAGGACCTGAGTTCCAATTCAGCCTCAGATACTTAACACTTACTAGCTGTGTGACCTTGGGCAAGTCACTTAACTGTAATTGCCCTGCCTCCCCGCCCCCCCAAAAAAGAGACTTGTAAAGTAAATTGAGTACATGAGGATTGAGAGTTCAGCCAATAATTTAAAGTAAATGAATGGTCAGGGTTATTCTAGAGAAGGCTTCTTTGGAGAAAGGGGATATAAGCGTTTCAAAGAAAGAGAGGAGCATGGACTGAGAAAAATGCCCGTTCCATTCCTTTCTAAGTGGAGAACAGCCTACACAAAACTTTGACAGTGTAAAAATATGAAAAGAAAGAAAATAGACTGGCTTGGCTAGAATTGGCAAGTCATCAGAAATGAGACTGATGAGACAGGGAGGACTTTGAGATCAAAGAGTATGACTTCTTGAAGATGCTAATATTGAGACAGCAATACTGAGACAGCAATCAGGAAGGCTGAAGGGCACTTCTTTCCCTACTTCTGCAGAGGATATTCACCCATGAGTATCTCATTCTGAGAGTGAAGACAAGGGGGCATTGCCATTTCTTGTTTCTGGACACAGAAATGTGTCAGATACATTTCCAATCTTGGGAGTTAAGGATTTTTGCTCTGGGGAGTTGGGAGTTTCCACAGTAATTCACTCAATTCTGTGTCTGTTCCTTCCTAAGAACAGGAGGCACAGTTGTGGAAATGTGGCCTTCAGGCCTCCAAGTCTGAGTGACCCTGATGACTAGCTGGATGCTCAGGAACGAACTTCTTCAGTTTGCCCAAGAAAAATCAATCTCTTTCTCTGCTTTTCCAAACAGTTTTCTAAGCAACGAATGTGCTATTTTCCTAGGACAAATACAACACAGTTTTTGGAAGACAAGCTTCCTGTTATACTCATACAAACCTAATGATGCACTAAGCAGGGCAGGAACATGGAGTTAAGGAAGATAAGGACAATCTGACTGAGGGTGGGATCAGTTCAAGAGTTTAATTTTAGAAGGGAAAAAAATCTTTATGACAAATCACAGGTCACCAAGCTATCTTCCTTTATTAGCCCTTCTTAATGTTCCTATGCTTCCTGGTCCTATTATCACACTTTTTTCCTCTTTTGCTCTCACCTGTGCTTGTCTACTTTAAATTCTCTGAAAGAGACAGGAGGGAGCCCAGAGGCTGCTGATTCACACCGTTTCTAACAGGACAGGCAAACAGAGAATATTCCTCAGAAGTGATTCAACACTTTTGGAGGAAGGCTAAGAAGAGAAGCAAGGACACACAGAGTCCCCCTAACTCCTTCAGGAAGTCATTACTTCTAATCACATGGACTTACAATTCTCTCCTGCAGTCTATCCCCACACTTCCTGCTACAATGCTGACCCCAATACTTTTTTCCTCTATGAAACTCTTGTCAGAGAGCCATTCTCCTTCAACTTTATCTTACAAATTCAACCAGCCCAGTTACTTTGTTTCTTTCTTTGGCCTTTAATTGTGTATATGGCCTAATATCTTCCAATTTCTTCACATTGTAGAGAAACATAAAGGTAGGTATCTGAAATGGAAAGCCCAATGTAAGTAAGGTTCTGGCCCTAAAGTATACTCTAGGCCAGTGGCAAAGTCAAACCATTTAGCTGAGGGGTGCAAAATGTCCTAGATACAAACACCAGTTCTATTCCTCACACTAAGCAACCAATAGGCTGACAAGAGATCTAGGTCCAGGAAGAGTGTTTGCAGCTTCCTAATCTCTACCAAACAAAGTCTACCAAAAAGGATCTGCCTGACTCCATCCTGATTTCATTAGGACTGGACCTATGGGAGCCCACCTTTGTCCAGATCTACAACTTCAGTCCTTTTGATAGCACTGTCTCCCAGGCGGAGTCCTCATACGGTCTCACCCCAAGTCACAATTTATCTGTGCTAATCTCCCCTAGAGACTTGAAGCTGGAGAGATTAGGTTAGGGGGACTCGAATCCCTCCCACCCACCTCTACTAGGACCTGGGCACTATGGTGAGTTCACTTACCCTTAGAGAGGGCTCCTGGGTCTTTGTTAGACCTTATATAACCACCTTATGTAAGCCCTTCTGTGATAAACCATACGTGCAGACTCCCCTCTTCAGATGTTACTTACATCTATGCCATCCATACAGCTCTTTCGTGCCCCATCCCCACCCCCCTCCCCAAAACAACTGCCAAGTGACTCCCTCAACTCCACCCTCACCCACCCCATACTGACCCGAAAGCTGACCCCCTGCCCAGCCCCCTGCCCCCAAAAGATCACCTCCTCGGGCTCCACCCACAAGCGCCCCAAAGGGAGCCCCCAAGAACCAACAGGGCCGGCCCTCCCCCTGACCCCGCCTCTGCCGCTTGCCCCGCCCCCAGGGACAGCCTGCCCTTCCCCCCAATTCTCACTCGCAGCCCCGGCTCGCGTACACCACCGCTTCCTACCCGCTGAGCCCCGGATGGCCCTGTAGACAGTACCGGCGCTCCGTGGGCCAGGACTCCTAGGCTGTTGCTCCTGCCCTAGCTTCACCTCTCGGCGAGCGGACCCCAGCGGCATCTTCCTCCATATCTGCCCGGCTCCCCACACCGCCGGAGCCGGAAGTGAAGTTGTCATCGACCTCCCCCTCCCACAGTCCCTGTTCAAAAGGAGGTGGGGCTGAGCGACAGGTGGCTTGGCCAATGGTGTGCTGGAGCTCCTGCTCTCTATGGAAGAGGTGAGTTCGAGGACGGGGCCAAGAGCGGGGATGATGGGCGGGTTCGGAGGCCATCTTAGGAGAGGGCATATGCCACGCCCCCTTCCGCTTCAGAGAACCCACCCACCCCCCCAGCACGCTGCTGTCTCTCTTGTTTCACTTTTCTCATTTCCAGTTCATGGAAGTCAAGTCACAAGGCTTCTAAAAAGCGTCTTGCTCTTGGGTCACCTTGTGGCTGAGAACAAGGGCCGGTTCGAATCCCACTTCCCTAAAGTTGTTTTTGTGGGTTTTTTGCTGATTAATTTAAAATAATAATTGATTCCTGTTCTCTGCTCAGTTTCTGTAGTCACAGAAAGCAAAGGGCAGGTGGCAGAGACAATGAGGTCCTCACACTAAGAAAGGGAAGGGCGGGTATTGCTGATACCCATTTTACAGATAAGGAAACTGAGGCACGGAGACGTGAAACGGTCGCAGAGCTAGTAAGGGGTAGGGGTGGGATTTGAAGCCAGGATTTCTTGGAGAGTACAAAGAATGAAACAAGGACCTTATGCTCTATGGGGAGACAAGTACATTTGTAAATATACAGAATTTATAAATACAAAGTGAATAAGCACAAATGCAGGGTGTTTAAAAAGTATAGCACAGTTTTAAGCTAGTAGCTAAAGATTTAAGCTATTAAAGCTTAAAACTGTGCAAAGACTTTTGAAACACCTTATAAATAAGTAGTTACATACCAGTTTGGGAGGGAGGACCTTACCCTGGCAGTTGGGGAGGACCAGGAAAAGCTTCATGCAAAATTTGGTATTTTGAGCTGTACCTTAAAGGAAGAGAAGGACTCTATGAAAAGGAGGTAAGAAGGAAGTACATTCCAGTTATGAGGGAAAAACCCTGCCAAGTCAGAAGACAGATGCCGCTGTGTGTATCTGAGAAATTGAGAAGACCAGTTTTGCTGGAGGGAAGACCTAAGGGGCAGTAATGTCCAATGAAGCTAGAAAGACAGCATTAGGGTCAGGTTGTGAAGGGCTTAACAACTGAATGGAAATGTTTATGTTTTATCTGAGATGCAGCAGGGAGCCACTGAAGTTGATTCAGAAGAGAAGTCACATGGTCATATCTACAGCTTGAAGAAAATTATTTTGACAGCAGTGGGTAAGGTAGACTGGAGGCATGGGGTCCTCTTAGGATGCTATCGAATTCATCAAGGTGAGAGGTGGAAGGCGCCTGAACTAAGGTGAAAGCTATGTGAGTGGAAAGAAGAGTATGGATGCCAGCTTTATTTCAGAGGCAGAAACAAGATTTGGCAACTGAAAGAAAATGTGTGTGAGGAGATGAAGACCCTTTGAACCTGGGAGAACTGAAGGATGTTGATGCCTTTAATAGAAGTAGGGAAGTTTGGAATAAAGTTTGAAGGGAGGTAATGGGTTCAGTTATGAACATGTTGAATTTGAACTGTCTCCAGGACATCCCAGTCTACATTGCCAGTGAGCAATGAATTGATGTAGGACTGAAGCCCAGGGGCTCTCTATACGGTATATATTCTCTCTGAAGAACTTTGAAATCAGTTGTGAGACACAGAAGACACTGGCACAGGATCACCCAGCATAAAGGTGCTATGCTCTATGAACAAAGCAGAATTACAGTAGCTCAAAAGAAATGTGAGATGCACAAATTTAGGGACATCTCCACTCCAAATGTTCATATGGACTATTTGTGCCTGACCTGTGGTAGAGCCTTCTGAGCTTGTGTTGATCTGATCAGCCACAGTCAGATACACTGTACTTTGATTGCCAACATAGTAATCTCATTTTGGTCCTCTTTGAAAATAAAGGACAACCACCAACCATATGTGTATTGTGTGTACATGTGTATGAGTATATGTGTACATGTGTGTGCATATAGACATGTGTGTACAAAAACATACAAGTACATGCATGTGTCTGCATGTGTATGTTTACATACCATATGCTTATATACATTATCATCTATGGAGAGTTGACAGTAAGACTAGTGCTCCTATGGCTCCCCCTTCTCATACCCTTTAAGCTGAAAACTTTGCTTATATTTCACTGATAAAATTGAGGCCATTTGCCAAAAGCTCCCTGTTTTCTCCTCATCCTCATCTCACATCACTCAGACATCTTTCCCTATTTCTTCCTTCACCCTGTCACATAAAAAGCCTTTTCTTTGCCAAGGCAAGCATCTTTACTTGAACAAGTGATCCCATTCTTCTCTAGCCCAATCTTCTCCAGCACATTACCTCCTCTGTCATCCCCACTTTCTCAGTCTCTCCCTATTGGCTGCTTCCCTGTTGCCTACAAACATGTTTCCCAACTTTCCATGTTTCCAACCCTTATTTGATCCTACCATCCCTGCTAGCTATGGTCCTATATCTCTCCTCCGTTTCATGGTTAAACTTGAGAGGGCCATCTTCAATCAGTGCCTCCATTTCCTTTTTTTACTCTCTTAACTCTCTATAGTCTGGCTTCTAACCTCATCATTCAATTGAAAGTCCTTTTTCCAAAGAGACCAATGATCTCTTCATTACTAAATCTAATGACCTGTTTTCAGTCCTCATACTTTTTTTTATCTCTCTGCAGTCTTTGATATTATTAATCACCTTCTCCTTCATGTTCTCTTTTTTATAGGTTTCAGAGACACTGTTCTCTCCTAATTTTTCTTCTGTCAGAATTCCTCCTTTACTGCATCTTCATCCAGGTCATACTCACTAATCTTGGGTGTCCCCCATACCTCTGATCTGGACCCTCTTCTCTCTATATACTCTTTCATTTGGTGTAATGGTAATGTAATTTGAATTTGAAGATCCTTTTGTGTTGGCAAAGGTAGCAGGTACTTAGCACTTAGTAACTGATCAAGCTTGGGGAAAGTTGGGGAAACAGAAGGTATGAATTCCTGTCTCCTGTTACTGATGTAACAAGAAGGGGTTGGCTGAAACAGGAAGCTAATGCTGTGTGTATATAAGGAAAAGCCCCAGAGAGGCTCAGTCAGAATTTCTTGAGACCAGCATCTTGTGGCAGAGCAGCTACAGAAGAGAGAATGGAGAACTGAGCCAGAATTTCCTGAGAACTTGTTGTGGTGGAGCTTCTTCTGAACAGGAGCCTAGAGCCCTGAGCTGGCAGCCAGCAGCCAGGGGCCAGGAGTCCAGGTGACTGAGGAAGCATGACTTGGATGCTGAGACTTTGTGGCTTGGTTGAGCCTTGAATTCCCTGGAGCAGAAATGGTGAAGGATCTGACATGGACCAGACCCTATGAACTTCAGTGTGGAGCAGGACCTACTCAGAAAGCTGGACAAGAAACTGAGGGCTGTCTGCCATTGAACCCAGGTGACAGTCTGGTGAATCCAGGTAGAATCTGGGACCATGGAAGGGGATCCAGGGAATCTGAGAACCAGCCCCAAATTAAGATGAAAAGACCTCTCCTTGGGTACTGAGTAATTATGGAATTATAGTTTACTAGTGACCTAATGGGTGGAGGGTTTTGTATATGATACTTAGTAATTGATTGCTGAATGAGTGACTGAGTTAACTTAAGAGTGCCCTATGTATGAAAGACTATTGTACTTTGAGACTATATTGTGATACTGACTGAGTAACTTAAGACTTTGCCCCTTGAGTGAAAGACTTTGACTATTTTCTTTGAGACTATATTGTGATATTATTATATTGTGATTTTCTGTGATACTTTGCCCCATGAGTGGAAGACTTTGACTATTGTACTTTGAGAAGTTGTTATATTGTGAATGCTGTACCTTGATTTTCTGTGAAAGTTTTGCTTTGGTTTGTTATGGAATAAATAGTGTTCATTATACTGTGTAATCAGAATCTTAAAAGCTGTTCACAGTAGCATTCTTCTGGAAAGCTTCTGTGCATGGCATTACATTTGGTTATCTAATCAGATCCAAAGGATCCAACTATCATCTCTGTGCTAATGATTCTCAGATTTGATGATCCAATCCTAACCTCTTTCCTGACTGCCAGTCTCATGTCTCCATCTCCATTACCTGCTAGACATTTCAAATTAGATGTCCCTCAAACATCTTAAACTCAATATGTTTGATATTTAATTTATTTTGTATCTCCCCAAACCCTTTCCCCTTCCATATTTCCCTGTTGGAGATATCACCATCCTTCCAATCCTCCAGGCTCACATCCCAGGTATCAGCCTACACTCCTCACTCTCTCACCCCTCATATCTAATCTCTTGGCAGATCCTGTCAATTCTACCTTCACATCTCTTATATATCTACATCTGTCTATGTAGATATGTAGATAATTCTGTAGATGTAGATATATTATAGATTTAGCTAGATGGAGATTTCCTTTCTCTTCTCTGACATTGCTACCACCTAGTGCAGACCCTCATTTCTTCACACCTGAACTATTGCAGCAGCATTCCTTCTGATTGGTTACTTGCCTCAAGTGTTTCTTCACTCCATTCCATCCTCAAGGAGTACTCAGTTGTCAGAGAGAGATTTCTAAAGTGCAGGTTTGACCACATCCTCCCCACCACCACCACTCCCCATTCAGTCATTACTTCAGTGGTTGCCTATTGCCTCCAGGATCAAGTAGAAAATCCTCTCTTTGGCCTTTAAAGCCCTTCTTAACCTGCCCCCCACTCCCACCTTCCACCTTTACAGTCTTCCTTCCTTCCTTCACACACTCTGTGATTCAGTGGCATTGGCCTCCTTATTGTTCTTCCCATAAGATATCACTCTGTGAATTTTTACTGGCTATCCATCCCTTTCATAGAAGTCTTCCCTTTTTCATCTCTTTATCTTGGCTTCTTTGGTTCCTTCAAGTCTCAGCTAAAACCTTTTACAAAGAAGTCTTTTTCTGACTAGAAAAGTGAGAGGACTTGGGGGCAGCTAGGTGGAGCAGTGAATAGAGCACCGGCTCTGGAGTTAGGAGGGCCTGAGTTCAAATTCGTCCTCAGACACAACACAAAAACTAGCCTGTGACCTTGGGCAAGTCATTTAACCCCAATTGCCCTCCAAAAAGAAAAAAAAAGAAAGAAAAGTGAGAGGACTGAACTTCTAAGTTCTAATGTTCTATGAAACTGTATCAGGGAAGGATACATGGGAAAAAGAAAAAGGGCATGGGGAATGGCTGAACAAGTTGTGGCATATGAGTGTCACGGAATATTATTGTGCTATAAGAAATAACAAGCAGGGGGCGGCTAGGTGGCGCAGTGAATAGAGCGCCGGCCCTGGAATCAGAAGGCCCTGAGTTCGGAGCCGGCCTCTGACACTTAATCCATAGGAACAAAAAAACCTTGCCGTGTAACCTTGGGCAAGTTACTTAACCCCAATTGCCCTAAAGGGGCGGCTAGGTGGCGCAGTGAGTAAGAGCGCCGGCCTCGGAGTTGGGATGACCCGAGATCAGATCCGGCCTCAGAAAATGAGCACCCACGAATAAATAATGACTAGCCGTGTAACCTTGAGCAAGTTACTTAACCCCAATTGCTTTAAAAAAAAAAAAAAAAAGAAATAACAAGCAGGATGCTTTCATAAAAACCTGAGAAGACTTACACGAACTGATGCAAAGTAAAGAAAGTAGAACCAGGAGAACATTGTACCTAGTAACAGCAATATTATAAATGATTGATTGTGAATGACTTAGCTATCCTCAGCAATACAATATGATCCAAAACAATTCCAAAAGACTTATAATGAAAATGCTATCCACCTCCAGAGAAAGAATTGATGAAGTTTGAATGCAGATTGAAGGATTTTTTTTACTTTATTATTTTTCTGGGGTTTTGGGGATCTGCATTTTCTTTTGCAACATGGCTAATATAGAAATATTTTATATGACTGTACATGTATAATCTATATCAAATTGCTTGCCTTCTCAAGGAGGGGGGAAGAGAGGAAGGAAGGGAGAGGCAGGGACTTTCCCAAATTCGAAAAGCTAGTAAATGTTAGTCAAGTCTTCCTGATTCCAAGAAAAGGAAGAGACAGATTTAATGGGTGCTACAAGAGATAATAGATAAAAAATGGTTGCTAACTGAATTCCCAGGTTTTGAACACAAATGACCAGGCAATGTTGGTGACACTGACAGAAATAGCTAAATTGTGGAGAAGTAACTGTCAGTCATAGGTTGGGCAGAAGAAGATGATACAGGAATACATTGCCGACACCCATTCACATTGGCAGCCCAAATACCTAAAGCATGCCTACTGCTACTTTGTTCTATAGAGTTTTAGGGGTAACCCTCGTTTAGGGAGCCAAGATGGCAGAGTAGAAGTACAAACTTGGCATGGGCTCCCATTCTAATCACTTCAAATACATGTAAAAAATGACTCTAAACAAACTTTAGAGCTACAGAACTCACAAAGTGACAGAGAGAAACAAATCTCCCACTGAGGAAGTTTGCAGGTAGACAGGAAGGGTCTAGGGCAGCACACCGGGAGACCAGTACAGGCCCCCATGAGCCAGGGTTCCAGCCCCACGGCAGCCTCAACCAGCGGCCCACTGAGCAAACTTTGGGGGAGTGAATCATCAGTAGCTATGGTGGGTTCAGGACTTCTCAATACATAAACACCAAAGACAAAGACAAAGTGAAAGGTCAGTGCAGAACTCTGCTGGGGGGGGGGGGGATTGAAGAGAGGGGTTAAGGGTGGGAGGCCACCTGGAGACTACAGATAATGGTGGGCTAGGCCAGTTCAAGGGTGGATTGATATTTTGATAGGTTCAGGGGTGCCTGAATAGATGAACAATGGAGGGCTAGGCTAGTAGTTAGCAGTTAGTAACTAGGCTAGAGGTCTGGGCCCAGCCACAATTGTAAGGCTTATTGCCTCATGCAAATGCCTCATCAAATGAGACAATTTAATCAAGAGTCCAAGGGAGGTTCCCAGAACCTGTACCTCAAGGACTCCAGGAGCCCATACCTCATCACTTTCTTTGCATCTCCTCCTTAGCACAGTGTCTGGCACAGAATAGGTACTTTATTAATGTTTATTGACCCAGACCAGAGACACATTCTCCCCCTACACATATGAAGTCCCTGGGAATAGAAAGTGCTCTAATATAGAAAGCCATAGATAGTCAAAAGGTTAATTCACAGTCCTGTTTACTGGAAGGCCTTTTTCAAGGCTTCTTTAAACTCCCTTTAGTGTAGTTCTCTTCTAGTCTCTGAAGGCCAGTGCCCTTGTAGAGTCCTAAAGCTTCTTTGTGTCTGGTCTGATCTAGGTCTGTCTCTCAGTTCCCAAAACTGCTGCTCTGGGCCTGACAAGACCCATGGGAATTCCTAATTTTCCCATCTTTCAAGTTTACAAGGTCATCAGGATTCCCTATCAGGAGGTCTTCACCCCTGGATTTAACCACCACTCCACTTAATGATGCTGGAATGAATAATTCAGAACCGGCTCTCAGTGTTAGTAGTAGACAGACCTAGGTGTGTGTCTGATTCTTGCAAGACATTTACTGTGCAAATCATCAGTCTTCATCCAATGATCAAAAATACTTTACTCCCCCCCAAATGAAACTTTGTTCCCTTTTAGTCTATGTGCTTTATCGATCGATTGATTAGATAAAAATTAGACAAAATCTTAAACCTAGTTCACTGGGAAGCTCATTGATTGGACCATAATAGGTCTCTGCCCATACACCATTTAATGGTTGTATTTTGGGCCCTCCAGGCTTAGAGTGAATGTCTATGATAGCTATTTCTCTTTGGAACAGCAGCCCTAAGGGTTTTCCCCTCCCAGCTTGATTTTTTTTTCTAATTAAAGGGGCCATCCCTTGACTCACTTCTTGAAGAGGCTATTCACTGAATGGACATTACCTCACTCTAAGTGTGTACCTAAAAAGGCCTTAACCTAAAAGGGACAGAGCCTCCCATTGCATCCTGGGCCATCTCCAGTCCTCCTGATGAATATCTGGCCACTGGACCCAGGGTGGCTCTGGAAGAGAGTGGCGACCTTGCATAGTCCTCCCTCACTCAAATCAAAGTCAACTTGGAAAAGAAAGACAAACACAGCATGCTTAATTGATTGACAGATTAGCTAAAACTGGCTGACTTTTGTGATTACTGTAATTGAGGTGGGGGTAGAAATACTCATCTTTACCAGGATAAACTGTGTTTTAGAATTGTTCAGTTTTAGGCTGGTGGGAAAGTTCAGGATCAAGAGGCAGTTGAAATTTCAGGGCTGAAACTCAAGGGAAATATTGTTGAGCACAATTTCACCCTCCCCTTCCCCTAATTGATCAGTGGGCAGGAGTTTCAGCCTAGGGTAAAATCCCTGCTCCATTCTTTTTCTTGCCCCCACCCCTCCACCAGGTGTTCCCCATCTCCACCCATTCTGGGTTCCCTGTCTCTCAGCCTAGGGTAAACTTCATGGGCAAGGGAAATTCTAATGTATACTGACCAATCACTGATTGTAGTTTCCATTTACATAACCTGGCTATTGAATCTCTTTAAAAACCAGCACAGCGTCTATGCCAGCATTGTGTGATTTGGGTAACCATGTAACCCCAGCAGTCCCACGGTAATAAAATCCACTTCCAAATTTTAATCTTGGGGATCTTCTGTCTCACTCAATTATGTTCTTCAACATCCTTTCTGTAAATATCGATTTGGGAGTCAACTGCAAAAAGTTTATGATGAAACTGTGGTGAGGTCACTAAGGAAGAATGTGATGGCAGCCACAAAAGTTAATTTGGTCATAGGACACATTAATAGTAATACTACTGATGGGGTACAACTTTCCTTGAATCTTCCCACTTGATCTGGTGTTAGTCTGAGGCCAAAAGCTTTTCATTATCGCTATGCCCAAATTTCTTATTACCCTTAACCTAACCTATCCCTCCATAGTGTTACCACCAAATTGCCTCTAGCTGCTTCCCCCCTTGATCCTATCAAAATCCCTTATTTCCTGGCATCCAACCTCTAGTCATCCCAGTCCCACTAAGATCCTCCTTAGACTCTGTGAGGGGCCCTGCTGTCCAGCAGCAAGGTGGGAAAGAGTTGCGTACCCAGAGGCTGAGAGAGTGCACAAAAGAGAAGGGGCTCTGAGAGTGGTGGAAAACAGCCAACTTTATTATAGCAAGCACAGGCTTTTATAGAGAGAAACCACAAATCTCCTTCCCAGCTGCAACACCATGTTCCAGCCGTCCCCCCACCCCCCACACCAAACACTGAACACCTCCCTGTTCCCAGGCTGGGGGATATACCACACTTGTCAAGAGGACATAATGCCTGGAGGGTGGGGGACCGATCCAGGCCTGATAGCAGGTTATTTAGCTGAGAGGGCTTATTCAGCCATCAGGGTCAGAGTCCCACTGGCCTGTGGTCCTCTACAAGACTCCTCCTTAAGATCCTCCCTGGACCCCCTCCAGTCACCACAGATTATCTGACTTCCCCTATATCCCTCCCACAATCTTTTTCTATATAAAATTCATTTTGTCTCCATGAAGGTGCTTGGATTCAATCTGGCCCCCTTTTCAATACATGCATCACAAATGCTCAGATTCCTTAAGAGCCTGGCCAGTACTGATGAGGTATGGGCTCCAGGATCCCCCTAGAATTCTCCTTGAGTCCTTGAGGTACAGGCCCTTGAACTCTGATTAAATCATCTCATTTGATGAGGCAAGTCTGTTACTAGACTTCACACCCTCTGTTACTAGTCTTACTAGACTTCCCACCCTATTGATCCACCCTTGAACTTGCCTAGCCCACCATTGTTTTTGGTCTTCCCACCCTTAATTACTCATTGACCTCATTAACTCCTCCTGAAGACCCCCCCCAAACTCCTCCTCCAGACCACCCCCAGAATCCTCCCACAACCTTTTGTATATAAAACCCCATCCTGTCTTCATGTTCGTGAGAGCACCATGGAAGGGTGAGAGTGCCATAGAATGACCTAGCGCAGACTTAGTTTGTGTCTAATGCAAGTGAACTTTTAATAAACTTTACTTTTCTTTGGCTGAGAGAAGACTTGAGTCTAATTCATTTGGCAGGACTCAGCATTTTGGTATTTTAGGGTCTCCAGAGAGTCATCATAATGGGTAGACTCTTAAGGAGCCTCAGGATCTGTGACACTTGTATTGAACAAGCTGGCCAGAATAATCTGACACAGAGTGAGTCTGTGCTAAGTAATTCTATGACACTGTCCTACATATGGAGATAAGATGGGGTCTTATATACAGAAAAGTTGTGGGAAGATTCTAGAGGTGGTCTAGAGGAGGAGTTTGGGGTGGGGTCTTCAAGAGGAGTCAGATAGGTCAGACTCTAGTAATGAGATTGAGGGTGGGTAGCTGGAGGCTACCTGGAGATGACAGACAATGAAACAGATTTGAGTATAGATATTTTGAGACGATCAAGGGTGGAGAGTAGCTGGACAATGGAGGGCTAGGCTAGTAACAGATTTAGGCAGAGCTATAATGAAAGGCTTCAGGCAAATGCCTCATCAAATGGGAAGATTCAACTGGAGTTCAAGGGGGTTCCCAGAGCCTGTATCTCTTCATTAGGATTTTTTTTTCTAAAGATTTAGGGGACGGGGCGGCTAGGTGGCGCAGTGAATAGAGCGCCGGCCCTGGAGTCAGAAGGACCTGAGTTCGGAGCCGGCCTCCGACGACACTTAATCCACACAAACAAAAACCTAGCCGTGTAACCTTGGGCAAGTTACTTAACCCCAATTGCCCTAAAAGGGGCGGCTAGGTGACGCAGTGAGTAAGAGCACTGGCCTCGGAGTTGGGATGACCCGAGATCGAATCCGGCCTCAGAAAATGAGCACCCACGTATAAATAATGACTAGCCGTGTAACCCTGAGCAAGTTACTTAACCCCAATTGCTTAAAAAAAAAAAAAAAGAATTGTTAGGGGCGGCTAGGTGGCACAGTGAATAGAGCACCGGCCCTGGAGTCAGAAGGAACTGAGTTCGGATCCAGCCTCAGACACTTAATCCACACAAACAAAAAACCTAGCCGTGTAACCTTGAGCAAGTTACTTAACCCCAATTGCTTAAAAAAAAAAAAAGATTTAGGGGACATCTCCAGGTAACAATCATAGCATAGCACTGGATATAGATTTATATGTCCTAGGTTCCAATCCCTCAATGATACTAGCTTTTTGTCTACAGGAAAATCTCTAAGCCTGTTTTTTTCATGTGAAAACCAGGGCTTTTTATGCACCTACCCTCACAGAGTTCTTGAGAGGACACTGTAAAGTATTTTATATATAAATGGGGGAGTATTATTATTTTGAATGTTTAGAAAGTTAAGTGAAAGACAGTCCTATTTATTCTGCTTGGCTCCAGAAAGCAGAACTAGCATAGGTAAGTTAGAGAGAGGTGTATTTGTTTAACATAAAGAAAATTTTCTTAACAAAGACATTCAAAGGTAGTTGAAAGGTAGTGACTTCCACATGCCTAGAAGTCTTCAGAGACTATTTGAAGATTATTTTAGCAGATACCTTAAAGGACTTCTGTGCCTCAGGGAGGGGATGAGATGATTTCTAGTTTCTTTCCCTGGTAAAACTCAGATTATAAAGGTGAGATTGATTCTGGTAAAAGCCAAAGTACAGAAAGTGATTATTGATAAAGTAATATGGGCTCACCATCTGCCCATTAGATGGTGCTTGGAGTGGAGGGGGGGATGGGGTCTTTTGACCACTCCCAATGATTCCTGTGGTTCCATCACACTAAAGGACTTGTGGTTTGACATAGCAAAGTAATATTTTCAGTCTCTTGGTCTCTATGACAGCAGAAAGATGCCTGTATCAAAGAGGATTGGCCACTGAACCAGGAGGAACCTCCAGCTCAAAAGAGACTATTATTAAATTTTCAGTGTGACCATAACAGTGATGGGGTACAGGCTCTGGGAAACCCCTTGAACTCTGATTGAATCTTCCCACTTGATGAGGCATTTGCCTGAGGTCATAAGCCTTCCATTACCCAAGGCCCAAATCTCTGTTACTCTTAACATAGCCTAGCCCAGCATTGTCCCCCTACTTCCTACCCTTGATCCTATCAAAATATCTATACCCAAACCTGTTACCCTTAAACTAGCCTAGCCCTCCACTGTCTGTCATCTCCAGGTAGCCTTCAGCTACTTCCCACGCTTAATCCCATTCCTGGAGTCTGACCTCATTTGACTCCTCCTGAAGATCCTCCCCAAACTCCTCCTCTAGACCACTCCTAGAACCCTCCCACAGTCTTTTAGTATATAAACTCCATCTTGCCTCCATGAAGGTTCTAAGCTTCAATCTAACTCAGTCTCTGTGTCAGATTGTTCAGGACCAATTGTCCAATACAAACATCACAAATACTTAGGCTCCTTAAGAGTCTACCATTATAGTGAATCGTTAATGAACTTTGTTTTACTTTGGCTGAGGGAAGGCTTGAGTTAATTTCATTCAGCAGGACCCAGTGGGTTGGTGTTTTGGGGTCTCAAGCACCCCTGAACCCCAAACCTCAGCAACACCATTGGAAAAATGCTACAATTCAGGACTTGTCTTGTTTAGTTGAATGTCTAGACTTAAGAAATGTTAATAATTCAGATTAAATTTAAAACTGTGTCCTGCAAACAATCCCCACCCCAGCCAGCTGTTAAACATTTACCATGCACCAGTACATTCAGTTTAATTTCAAGAGGAACAACTTTTACTTTCATTACCTTCTTCCTCTCTCCAGAATCTGTGTCACATAGTTCTCTCTCTCTCTCTCTCCCTCCCTCTCTCTCTCTCTCTCTCTCCCCCTCCCTCTCTCTCTCTCCCTCTCCCTCTCCCTCTCCCTCTCTCGCTTTAATGAAATCCAAGACAATGGGAGATAACTTGCATCCTTCAGGAGTAAGTACTAGAGGAGATGATGGAAAAGAAGACAGCAGAACATCCCACTATTGTACATATGCCCCAAAGAGGTCAAAGAAAGACACTATATAAACCAAAATATTCATAGCAGCACTTTTTGTGGAAGGAAGAAAGAAAAAAGATGAAGGAAGGAAGAGGATGCTTTTTACTTGGGGACTAGCTGAACAAATGGTGGTAATCTGAACATGACAGACAGCTAGGTGGCACAGTGGATAGAGTACTTCTAGTCTTTCTGGAGTCAGGAAGATCTGGATTTAAATGCAGCCTCAGACACTTAATAGCTGGGTGACCCTGGGCAAGTCACTTAACTTCTGTCTGTTTCAGTTTCCGCATTTATAAAATAGAGATAATAATAGCAACCACCCCCAGGGACTTTTGAAGATCAAATGAGATGGTATTTATAAAGCACTTAGCACATTCCTTGGCACATTGTTGTAAGCACTATATAAAATGTTAGCTTTTATTATTAGAATTGTGTCATTCTCTATGGCCCAGGCAGCTCTCAAATATTATAAATCACAGATGTGTTGCCCATCTTCATCACAAAGGCCCCTATGCCAATGAAATCACAGCTCTGGACCTAAAAACAAACAAGGAATATAAAGAATTCAGAAAGACACGAGGAGTTTTGTATGAACTGATTCAGAGTGAAGTAAGCACAACCAGGAGAATCATATAAATAACAACTACACTAATATAAATGAAGAGAATACTAAAACAAGACCATGCTCTGAGAATAATAATGACTAGCCTTGTAACTCCTTCCTCTCAGGAGAGAGGTGAGGGACTGTGGGTGCAGAATGTTGCATATGCTATTGGATGCAATTGATGTTGCTTGATTTTGCTTTATACTGTTTTTTTTTTTTCCTTTGAGTGATGTACTTATTGCAGGGGTGGAGGTGGGGAAGAGGGGTGAGACCTGGAAGTGGTGTGTGTGTCTGGAAATGACTGTAATTAAATACAAAAGAGGTTGATAAAACTTACTGGAAAAAAAGAAAAAAGAACAGATAAGATGAATTGGATGAAGCCTCCACATTGGGCTGAAGGTGGGCCCTCTGCTTTCCTGATCATGATCCTGCTTTACCTCAGCTTCAGTTTCCTCATCTGCAAAATGGGAATAATTATGAGGATCCAGTGAGATTTCCAAACCTTAAAGCATCATATAAATGTTGGCTATTATCATTATTATTAATTGTTGAAAACTAGCTATCCCCAGCCCATCCATTCAAGTAATTCTAAGAATAACTGTGTTATTGTGTGTGTGCATGCACACGCACACTCTCGTGCACCTGCAGGCACTTCAGCAGTTGAACTATATTAAATAAATCAAGAGAATGTCATGAATTGGTTTCCATATCACTACAGTCTCCTTTGGAACCCAGCATAACCTTAGTGGGTCGGAGTAGAAGAGCCCTTGGAGAGGAAGATATCAAATGAAGATTCTGGGGAAATCGAAGAAAACTGGTGGAGAAAAGTTCTGGAGTGAGTTGAATCATATAAGAGCAAGAGCAAAGTAAGTGAAAGGGTTAGCCACAGGAAGAACTATCCCTTTGAGACAGACAAGGAGAGAAAGATAGCGAAAGATGGCAACTTTGGGGATGGGGCGACACTGCTCTCTCCTGGTCTCCTGCTTGTCCCACTTTTCCTCAGTCAGTTGTGTTCACTAACCTTGGATGTCTCCCAAGTCTATCTTGGGCCATCTTTTCTTTTCCCTCTATACTGTTTTACTTAGTGATATCATTAGTTTCCAATTATTCAATTATCTCTACAGATTATTCTCAGACCTATTTATCTAGTCCTAACTTCTCTCCTGACCTCTAGTCTTGCATCTCCTACTACCTATTAGAGATCTCAAATTAAATACCCCTTAGAAATCTTAAACTCGGGGCGGCTAGGTGGTGCAGTGAATAGAGCGCCGGCCCTGGAGTCAGAAGGACCTGAGTTCGGAACCGGCCTCCAACACTTAATCCACACAAACAAAAACCTAGCCGTGTAACCTTGGGCAAGTTACTTAACCCCAGTTGCCCTAAAGGGGCAGCTAGGTGGCACAGTGAGCAAGAGCGCCGGCCTCAGAGTTGGGATGACCCGAGATCAGATGCAGCCTCAGAAAATGAGCACCCACGCATAAATAATGACTATCCGTGCAACCTTGAGAAAGTTACTTAACCCCAATTGCTTAAAAAAAAAATTTAAAAAAAGAAATCTTAAACTCGATATGTTCAATACTATACTCATCATTCTTCTCCTTAAAACCCTGTCCTCTTCCAAAATTCCCTCTGCTTGTCAAGTATATCCTTGGTTATCCAGGCTTGTAACCTAGGTGTCATATTCGACCACTCTTACATCTCTAGAGTCAATCTGTTGACAAGTTACCTCCACAACATCTCTCGTGATATCTCTGCTTATCTCTAACATGTCCACCACCCTGGTGCAGGTCCTTATCACCTTACACCTGAACTATGTGGCCTTCTTAGGGATGGCTAGATGGCACAGTGAATAGAGCACTGGCCCTGGATTCAGAAGGACCTGAGTTTAAATCTGGCCTCAGACACTTAAGACTTACTAGCTGTGTGACCTTGGGACAAGTCACTTAACCCCAATTGCCCCGCCTTCCCTCCTCCAAAAAAAAGAGTGGTGAATGAAATAGCCTTCTCTCTGGTTGGTCTCCCTGCCTCAAGTCTCTTCCCATTTGAGAGTCCCTCTTCCACTCACCTATAAAGTGATACTTTTCTACTTCTGGTTTGATCATTAAACCTACCCATCCCTTTCATTCAATAGCCACTCCAGTGGCTCCCTATTACTTCCAGGATCAAATAAAAAATCCTGTCTTTTAAAGTTCTTAGTTACTTGCCTCCTACCTTTCCAGTCTTTCTCCCTTTCTCCTACTCTGTAGAAGGCTACACTGAACTTCCTTGCTGTTCCTCCTACATGACACTCTGTTCCCCTTTTCAGCACATTTTTACTGACTGGCCCCCATTCCTGGAATTCTCTTCCTTGTCATCTCTGCTTTCTGTGGCTTCCTTCAAGATTTGGCTAAAATCCCACCTTCTGCAAGAAGCCTTTCCCAATCCCTTTTAATGCTAATGCCATGACCTTGAGATTATCTCCAATTTAACCTCTATATCTTGTTTGTACAGAATTGTCTGCAAGTTGTCTTTTCTCATTAGAATGTGAGCTCTTTACTAGCGGTGTGACCTTGGGCAAGTCACTTAACCCCAATTGCCCTGCCCTCTCTCAGAAAAAAAAGAAAAAAAAAGAATGTGAGCTCTTGGAGAGCAAGGAATGTTTTTTGCCTATCTTTATATCCCCAGAGTTTAGCACCAGGGCCTGGCACATAGTATAGTCTTAATAAATGCTTGTTGACTTAAAGACATCAATAATTCATGGTTTCAGTTGTTTCCATGAATCAGACCACCATTGGGGATTTGCTACAGAATGGGAAAGGGAGGAATGAAAGGAATGCCAAGCAGTTGAAGCTGGGTAGCATGAATGTATAACAAATGAGTTCATTGCTTCTTTGGCCACAATAGTAGCCTAGAAAGCAGATGATGGTGGTAACCTTAGGTTGGGAATTGTCCAAGGAAAAAGTCAAGAGACTGAAGCAGTCAATAGGACTAGAAAAGGGATGTTGAAATAACCAACCATGGAGTTCCAAATGAGAACCAGAATAGCATGAAACTTCTCAGCTCATATACCCAACCTAGATTCTCTGTCCCAACTTCCCCACTGTGCCTTCAAGAAGAAAGTAGCCACCTTTAAGTTTTGTCTTTTTAATAAAAAATAAACTGTTTGTGGCAAGGCGTACACTTTTCCAAAGACAAAAACAAGGGGAAGAGTAGAGGACAGACGATGCATCTTTATGGAGACTGGTAAGGTGAAGAAGGGCAGAGGCAAAGTTGAAAGAGGCCACAGTTGGCCAGATTTGTGCAAGGCTCAGATTACCCTACTCCCCATAATTCTGTGGAGGGGGGGGAGGGGAATTGGAAATTGTTCCCCATTGCATCAGGAGAGGTGAAACCCTGGGAGAGAACACTCAAGGCTCATTCATGAGAACACTGGAATGAGGAGGGCCATGACTTCCTGTAGATCCTCATCAGACCAAAGGGGGACAAGAGTGCCAGCGGATATAGTGGTCTGAGTCCCAGCACAAGTTATGATTCGGTTTCCAGCCTGGGCCAATGATTGTGTTGCTTGGGAATATTATCCTAAGAGGATTTCCTAGCATGGTCTGTTTCTGGAGGGTGTTCATGACTGCCAAACTGGTCCCACACTCAGGGCAGTCTCCTGACAAAGAGGTTCCACCTTAACATTCTTGGTCAGGGGAAGGTCCCTAGGGCTGGCATGTCCTTGCAAGATGGGTCATGTCCCAGGGATGGTTTTAAGCTGCTGGGTGTGCTCCTCATTATTTCTGTAGCATGGCTCAGAGTGGCAGAGGGAGGACAAGCTCCTCTTGGTAAGAAGAAGGTGGCTTTGTCGGGCCATTCCTTCCCACTTGTTACCGTAGGGTCACCCCAACAATTTCCTATGGCAGGTCCGGTGATCTTTACCAAGGATAACTCTTCATCATACCATAGTATCCATAGTAATCTTTCTTTATCTCGTACGTGTTATTGCAGGGTCTATGCCACTTCAGCCCCCAGCTGGTTGTTGTCAGCATCTACGCCCCCTCCGTTCAGAGTCCTAGTGTCCTTGGGAGGCTGGAGAGGGGGCTCTCTACTCAGTGGGGCCTTTTCCCCGGGAGGCAGGGTACCACAGCCCTGGACTTTCCTCTGTGCTTGAAGTGCCCGCAGTGGAGAAGAGGCGAGACCAATTAGGGCCCCTGAGAGCACCAAAGCCAAGAGGACAGTGACAATGATGAAGTGGGACCAGTATGACCTAGGAGTGGTCAGGGGGGTGGGTCCCCCAACAGTCAAAGGGGTTTCCATACGTTCTCTGGGAATCCCTGCCAATTCCGGATCCAGGGGCAAGGGGTCCTCCTGGCTTTGTATCCAGTAGGAGACAACAGGATGCGTAAAGCCACTCTCAGTTGCCCAGCACTGGTAGAGACCTCTGACTTCCTCCCGAAGTAGGAGCATGAGGGAACCATTGTAGACTGCTGATGAAGAAGTCTGAATGGGGGTTGCTCTGTGAGTCCAGTGGTAGGTAGCTAGGGTGGAGGTTTGAGGACAGGGGAGTTCCAAGATGGAGTGAAGAGGAGCCAGAACTTCTTTAACTATGTGGAAAGAGAAGGGGAAAGATGAAGTTAGAGAAAGTAAGGAGGTGGAAAGGAAAACTTTAACCCATATCACCCTTTAACATTTGGGTCAGGGATCACCCTGGGTTCCCTTATTTTTTTTCTTATATCAATTCCTGGGACAATGGGGAGGTAGAACAGGACTAACACATAGAGGGGAGCACTTGAAGTTTGTCCAACAGAGAAGAACAGGGTTTTAGACAGTTCCCTACCCTTAACTCCAAATGCAACTCTGGCCTCAACCTCTGCTCTACTCCAAAACCTTCCCCTTCACCCAGTCTTGACCCCCAATTTTATTCTTGGACCACATAAATATCTTTTATTCTCTCCTTCTACAGTGCCCTGCTTCTCTTTACTATCAACCTATTCAATTCCCACCTCCAGATGCCTGAGTTCCCAAAATAACTAGGTAAATTGGACAGGTAGAGTTTTAGTGAACAAAATTGCTGGCAGGGGAAAGGATGGACTGTCCCTCAAGCTCTATACCACCACCCCAACAGCACACCCTCTTTTCTTCCTCCTGGTCCCACTCCATACTCACTGAGCTGGGGTGGGCTCTGAGGTCGGTGATGACTTCTGCCCATGGGCCCATGGACACATGCCCAGGCTGGGTTCCCTAGATCTATGTCCTGTTTCCAGGAAGGTCTAGAGAGATAAGAAGGCAGAGATGATAAACTGTTGGAGATGAGGTTGGGGAGAGGGAAGGGTGGAGGCCAGAAACTTCTAGAGAAGCAGGTGGGGCTCTAGAAAGCATCTTGTTAGGGAGGAGGAGGGTGGATCAAAGATCTTAAAACTGCCTTGGGCAATGGAGCCAGATAGCTGGGAGAGAGAAGTCTCTGTTCCCTCCAAGAGCAGAAACATAGCAAAGATGGGGTGCTTCAAAACAAGCATGAGGGGAAGGAAAAAGAGAAGGGTATTTAAGTCATTATGATGGTTCAGAGCAGGCTGGGAGACAAGCCAGAATTGGAATCTACATATTGCAATTAGGATACACTTGAAATAAGAAATCCCTTCAAAACAGCTATACAAGGAAGGGCACAGTGCAAGAAAGCCAGAGCATCACTTCCATTCTAGCATCCCTAGAGCAAGAGGGGAGCTCCTGGCAACAACACTTACAAGTCTGTGGAGGTGTTGAAAAAGAAACGGCAGGCTCTTTCAACAGTGTCCCAGGCACAGTGGGGATCCCTGGCAAGGACACAGTCTATACAGCTCCCGTAGACACTGCAGTTGGCTCGGGGGATCCTCAGAAGCCCTCCAGAGTAGCCCACAAATAGTGCTCCCTGGGTGAAGGATGTATAGAAAGACATGTCATCATAAGCACAGAAATCCCAAGTCCAACCCAAGTATCCCTTTCCCCAAGAGAGACCCACACTATTATAGGCAATCCCCTCAAAGGCCAGCAAATTTCCCTCCATCTCCTCCCCCACTTTAGGCAGGGCTTGGATCCCTTCCCACCTGGGCAGGTGCCAGTAGTAGGTTTCGGATGGGCTCAGGTTCCTGGAACAGCTGGATCTCTTCCACCAGATGTGTATCACTGTCCTTAACTACCACAGCCTTGTGGAGGGAACCTGTGTCTGGTGAAAGATACAGAAAAACTGGAGCACCTGGAGAAGGGATTTTGGCTTTTCTCTTTCCCTCTCCTTCACTCTGTTTTCTTTTCATGTAAGATAACCCCTTCTTCTTTCCTTGGCTCCCCCTTTCCAGCTATCAAGAAAGTTGATGGTTTTCTTCTTTCTGAAGTCTAACTTGCATCTTTCTTCTAGATCATCTCTCAGATTCCTTGTTTTAACGCTAAGATTCTCCAAGATTGTTTTCTGAGAATCCTCCTTAAGAATCCCCAACACCACCCTGCCTTCTCTTCTCTGGGCCCTAGCTGCCCATCCCTTCCTTCTTGGTTTGTCCTACCCCCAGATTTGAAAGGCATCATGGCATAGTAGAAGGAGCCTGGTGCTTAAAGTCTAGAGACCTGAGTTTGAATTTGACCTCTGACATTTTCCACCTCTTTTGTTGTTGTTAAGACCTTTTTTAGTTGTGTCCAACTATTCGTGACCCCATTTGGGCATTTTCTTGGCAAAGATCCTGAAGTGGTTTAGCATTTCTTTCTCCAGTTCCTTTTATAGATGAGGAAACTGAGGCAAATAGACTTGCCCAAGGTCACAGAGCTAGTGAGAATCTGAGGCAGAACTGGAACTCAGGAAGATCCTAATGCAAAGCCCACTGTTTTATCCACTGTGTCACCTAGCTGTGACTTTGGGCGAGTCACTTTCCCTTTCTAAGCCTTAGTTTCTCATCTGTAAAATATAGGTAATAATATTTATGCTGCTTATCTTGTTGGATTGTTGTAAGAAAAACACTTCATAAGCGTCAAGATGCTATAGCAATGGATCTCTAGAAGACACCTATGGTTTCCCACATCAAATCTCCCTTTTATCTAGCCGGAGACGTCTTTATTCAAGTTTCTCTGAGGGGGATCTCTAAGCACTTACTGGTACCCAAGTACATGACCAAGAAGCCTTTTCCACTGATGTCGATGGCCATCTCCACAGCCAGCTTGGTGTATTCCACATCCAGTTTCACCAACAGGGGCTTCCCTACAACCTTCTCATCCATCAGGAAATGTTCTTTCACGAAGGTCAAGGCTTTGTCAGAGGAGGGACCCACAGAGCACTGAAGCCAAACAGAGGCAAGGTCTAAGATACTTGTTCAAATCTACCACTTGATACACCCCCACCCCCCACTGTCCTCCTTTGGGTTCCTCTTTTCATGTTGCCTTCAACCCCAGACAGAAGAAGATAATATCATAATAAAAATGTACGTAAGGTGGTTTGTGAATCTCATCAGCTTAGGTGGGACAGGGGATAAGAATGTTTGACTTAGAGTCAGGTAGGCATGAGTTCAAATCCTGCCTCACACACTGTGTGACCCTGGGCAAATCACTTACCCTCTGTCTCCTCATCTGTAATAGTACCCCTACTAATGGGAACTCCTCACTGGGGGGCTGGGACCAAAGACCTTGGTGTCCTGGAGACCAACACAGCCTGCCTCATTTGGGAGTACTTTCCAAGGCAGGACCTTTCTCCCCTCTCCCCTGACCCGGCTTCCTGGCTTAGGTCTTCTTCTGTGTCCCTGCTTTTCCCGTCTCCCTTTGGAGCTGCCAACACACACACAGAATAAGGGCTGGCCGGCCAAATTCTGGGTGTGCACAGAGAGACGGGGCTGGCCCATACTTATCAGGCCTGGAAGGTGGAGCTTGGCAGGTGTGTAGCATTTAAAGGTGCCACTCACACTGCCAGGGCGAGGGTTGCTCACAGGGCCACTGTATGTATTCCATCGGGAGCTTTCTTTGTTCATCTCCTTGTATTTCCCCTCGAAGACCTTCTCAATGTCTGAAAGGGAGAACTCGCAGACGGCTGAACTTCTGGTCTCTCCAACCTGCCTGAAGACACACACAGGGACTGGAACGCACCTCTGGCAGACTGCCTTTCCTTCTGCAGGAAGGGTGGTGCTCAGTGCTTAGAGATCCCCTCAGAGATGCTGGCCACCCAGCCTGCGGCAGGATCTTTGCCCAGTATGTGATCCAAGGTGTCATTATTCTTAATGAGGATTAATTGGGGCTCAAGCCCTGGGGCAGGTGGCGGGCTCCAATGGGTGGAGGTATTTCTCACACCTGCTCTACTTGCTTGCTCTGCCCAGGACTGAGCTACTGAATGGGAGGAGTAGTGAGACTGGCAGAGTCACAGAATCCAGGTCTTAGAAAAATCTCAGGAGCAGAAAGAAGCAGAAAATAGATTCTCTATCCCTTTGAAACAGATCACAGGTCTCTCTCAGACCAGATCTTACAGTTAACCAGATTTCTAGATGCTTTCTGTACAGGGCTGTTGAAACACCAAGTAGCTCTCTCTTTAAAATGAAAACAATTAAAAACCTAGATAATTTGAGTTCCTGACCCCCCAATTACCAGATCTCCCAAGCACCAGATCCATTCAGATGTTGGAGAATTCTCAGTTACCAGACATTCCCCCCTCTCCCCCCTCGACCTCCTGAGTTTCTCACTCACCACTGGGATGTGAAGACTGCATAGATTCTGGAAGAGGCAGGGGGGTCGGCAGGCATTAGGACTGCGTGGCGGATCACATTGAAGGGCAGCTGGCCAGGCTGGGCACAAAGCAGCTGAGCTTTCAGGAAGGTTGTCCACTTCTTCTGCAGTAGCTTCTCCCCACCCACATCATTCTGGGGAGCAGAGCCAGACATTAGGACCCTTTATTTCTCATGTCAGCCTGACCCATCATGGCCCCTATATTTCCAGCTCCTCCATCCTATCCCAAAGGTCCCCTCTGACCTTACAGACTCGTGCTACTCGGGAGATGGTGAGTTTCTCGAAGAAGTCAAACTCTTTGGCTGTTTCCCCAAAGAAGAAGTAAACGACCTGGGCAGAGGGGATGGAGGCCACAAAGGAGGCATCCGCTTCAGGGGGGAAGAGGAGATGGGGTTAGGGTCTGGGAGCCCAGCAGTCTAGGTTCCTCCCCACAGTGAAAGCCCAATGATTCTGAAGACCCCAGAAGCTAAGTTGTCTGAATGTTTGGTTCCCCTGCCTAGTCCAGATCCTAGGATGCAGTGGTTATGTCCCAAAGTCTGGAACCTGTGCTAAGGTTTGAGGCCACCAGGGGCCACATTACTCAGAAGTCCTTACGCTGGAGCCATCGGAGGAAAGCATCCGTCTTGAGGACAGGCTGAGTTCCCAGGGTGCGCATCAGGATGGGTTCATTGCCCAGGAAGTTGTTCATGGTACCAGTGTAGAGCATCCCATCTGAGGTGACAGCAGGGAGAAACAGAGGAGCTTTGTCAGGGTTCTCTAGCCTGGGAACCAGCCTCTGGTCTTCTTTTGGTCCCCTTGACTGCTCACCTCCCTTCTTCCCTTCCTTCCTCCCCTCTATTCCATTGGACTGAGAGCAGAAGACCTGGGCTCACACTGGGGCTTTGGCCATGACATTTTGTTTTTCTGACCTCGTTTTCCTTTTCTGTAAAATGAAGAATTTGAACTAGATGATCTCTAAGAGTTCTACCAGATCTAAAGCCCTAACAATATATTGACACTTATATAGCTTTGTAAAGAACTTTACACAATTCTATCTAATTTTATCTTCACAACAACCCTATGAAATACATGCCACAGATATTGTTATCCTTATTTTATGGAGGTGGAAATTCAAGCTCAGAAAGGTTAATCTCCTTGCCCATGGTCACACAGCTTATTAAGAACTGGAGGGATGGGGCGGCTAGATGGTGCAGTGAATAGAGCATTGGCCCTGGAGTCAGGAGGATCTGAGTTCAAATCTGGCCTCAGACACTTAACACAAAAACTAGCCATATGACCTTGGGCAAGTTACTTAACCCCAATTGCCCTCCAAAAAGGAAAATAAAAAAAAAAGAATTGGAGGGGCTGTTGAGTGGCACGGTGGATAGAGCACTGGCCCTGAACTCAGGAGGACCTGAGTTTAAATCCAGCTTCAGACACTTGCTAGCTGTGTGACCCTGGGCAAGTCACTTAACCTTGATTGCCTAAAAAAAAAAAAAAAAGAATTGGAGGTAGGATTTGAACTCAGACTTTTCTAGCTCCAGCTCTATCCACTAAACCACTCTGTTGCTTCTTATGAGCCTATGATTCTCCTCCAATCCAACCTGACCACTTATATGTCATTCTACTGCTCAAAAGCCTTCAATAGTTTTCCAGTTACTGACAACTGAGACCAGATGTGATCTAGACCAATGATATCTTTCCAACCACCTTACTCTGTTTGACTTTCCTGCCCTGAAACATGGCTTGTTTCTCCTTCTTTGTCTCACAGGTTTCTTACCATCTCTCTTTTTACCCTCCTCCCACCCAAATTTTCTCCAAATTCCCTCTGGGATCTTCTCTTGCCTCCTCCTTTCTAAGAGTCAGAGGCTGAGATATGAAGACATGTGAGACAGGTCTTCTGCCTTCCCTTCTTCTTTTTGTGGCTGTCCTTCCAAACCTTCAAACTGGAGACCCTCCTAGGATGAAGATCCTAGGAAAGAAACTAGATACGGAAGAGGAGAACTTGACACTTACCCACCAAAACTGCCGTGTGATTGTGAGCAGGATCAAAAGGGCTCTGTCCTTTGCCATCCAGGATCTTCTCTTCTGTGATAGGGACAAGGGAAAAGTCCTGCAGCTCCTGGGTTGGGGTTGGGTGGGGGGAGAATGGAAAAGAAAAGCTGGAGATCAGGCTGATGGAGTCTCAAGTCTGGGAGACAAATTGCACGGGAGAATGGGTGTCTAAATCTTAGGGGCCCCAGAGTCCAGATTTGAGAGTCTAGTATGCCATATTTCATGTTTGGGGAGGTGATTATACAGAGGGTGAGGAAAGGTTTTTGGTTGGGTGTTTTGTTTGGGTTTTTTTTTGTGGGAAGAGAGGGGTAAGCCTGGATGCTAGGCCATTCACCCAATAAGAACCCTCTGAGGATTGAGGATGCCAAAGTCCCATGTCTGGGAGGGAATATTTTTCAAGGGATTTGGAAAAGGGGCTGTGTTTGGGTAAGATGGGAAAGTCAGGAGGCCCGAGGACTCACTATGTAGGCACAGGCTGGGCTGAAGGCAAAGGTTCCACAGGCGTAGAGCTGAGAGGCATTGACGGCCACTAGGACTCTGATGAAGTTGAAACATTCAGTCTGAAGGACAAGGAGAGGCAATGTTTTCCTGATGTTTTCCTCCTGGATACCCGAGTCCCTCCAAGAACAGGGCCCAAGGATGACCCAGTGTGGAGCACTGGGAAGAAAAGGGTAGGGACTTGGGGGCACTGGAGGACAGGGTTAGAAACTGAGGAAGAGGAGCAACTAGGTGGTAAAGTGAATCAGCCCTGGAGTCAGCAGGATCTGCGTTCAACTGGACCTCAGAAACTTGCTAGCCTTGTGACCCTGGGCAAATTACTTAACCCCAACTGTTTCCCAAAAAAGAAAGGGAAACTGAAAAAGGGGAGGAACTAGATCAGGAGAGAAAAGAAATCAAGGGAGACCAGCAAGGACTGGAGAAGACATTGAGAAAGAGAGAGGAACAATTGTGGGGAGGGATAAAAGATGGGGAACACAAAGAGGAGGGGGAGGAGGCAATCCTCATCTGACTTATAGCCTCTCCAGATTTTGACAGTGTTGACTGTCCCCCACCTTGGATCCTCTTTCTTCCCTTGGCTTTTCTGACACTGTTTTCTCCTGATTTTCCAACCTTCCTTCCACAGTCTGGCTCCCATTTTACCTTTTAAGACTCATTTCATATCACTTTCCTTTCACAAATGTTGTATTTGCCAAGCTGGCATAGTTGTCGTTCTCTGAACTCAGCATTCCTCCTCCAACTCCTTGCATCTTGGCACAGCAAAAATTCCATTCCTGGAATGCATTCTCTCCTCACCTCCAAACCCTGACTTCCTCCTAGGTTCTATTCATGAAGCTGTTTCTCATCTTTCCAATTGTTTAAGTGCACTCTCTTGCTCTCTCTCCTCTAAGCAGCTCACTTGTCTGTATTCATGTTGTATGCCCCTATAGAATGTAAGCTTCTTGAAGACAGGTACTGGTTTTGGTGGTTTTTGTTTTTTTTTTTGTATCCCCAGCTCCTAGCATGGTGCAATGCATAAACATCTTTGTTGAATTGTATTGGGTACTATCAGTGGGCATCTACTACTGTAACATCCAAATTGGCATGCAAAGAGGTACCCATCCATTGATGTCCCTGCCTGGGGATAGCCAAAGACCAAGTGAGCTCAACAAACATTTCTTAAATAGGTCTCTGGCCCAAAGGCTCCAGGTTTCATCTTCTAGACCTCTATGCCCTCACTTCCTCTTACCTCATTGCTCTTTTTCTTAAAAACACAATCTCTTTTCTTCTTGGGACTGGCTTCCCAGGGAATCTGGAGAGACAAAAGAAGGAAGGGGAGTCCAGATACAGGTTCATTAGATCAATGGACCCTAACTACTCTCTTACCACCACCCCCACCACCACCTTCCCCTCATCGGTTCTGCCCATCAGGTGAAAATAGTTAGTAAAGAATGTGCATCAGTGAAAACTGCTGCTACAATTTTAATTAGCATGCCTATTAGCAACATTAATATAAATTATTGACCCTCTTAATATTCTTCTCAATAGTAATAGTTAAAATAGTTCTCCACACACTTCTACTGTAAGTGCTGTTGTAAGTGATCATGAATGTTTACAAGATTTACAGTTAAAAGGGACTTTTGTAGTCTGATTTCCCCATATTTCAGAAAGAGGAATAGAGTTGCCCCAGGTCACACAAAGTGGCAAAGTAGAAGAGCTGGGCGTCAGACCATATGGGCTAACTCTCTTGTCTACTGCTCTTTCTACCAGGCCATGGTGCTCCTGAATATAGTGCTTACAATTAGTATATCAATAGGTGAAATTGATGTTCTTTTTTACCAAAATTTTAACATAATTATAATTATTCTAACATTCATGATGCTAGGTGATTACACGCTCATTCTAATTATTTCATTAATTAGTTGCATTATGCATGAACATTGGATAATTACTTACAAGTGAAAACCCCATCCAGCCTACCCAGGGGCCATCCACCTGTGTTCCCTTCCATCAGTCCCCCTGCCTCTCAGTCTGACACTCACCATACTCTGAAGGCCTGGGATGCCTGGTTTGCCAATGTTCAAGGCCAGGATGGAGTCCCGAGCCCCAACAAACAGAATGGCACCATCCTCACTTAGAAGCAGCTCGTCAAAATCCTGAAGACCCTCCTTGCTAAAGAGGCTCACAGAGCGCTGCCTGTCACCTGAAAGAGGGTGAGGGTGAAGAGAAGAGAGGTCAGAGTTTGGTGGGGTAGCTGGAGAGCCGGGACAAAGGAGGAGCCAGCTAGGAAGCAGCAGAGAAGTAGGAGAATGGGGCACAGGGAGGGGATTGGCAGAACATGCCATCACCGCCCAGACTCTGGCAGCAGTATCCCCCTCCTCCTGCCCCATCCTGCTGGCAGCCATGCCTGCTTTGTGTGAAGAACCAGCTGTGTTGGAGTGCTGGGCATCCAGAAGGCAGAGTAATGACAGCTCTGGGGATGGGGAGCACAGGGCTTTAAAGAGGGGCACTGGAGAGGAGGGGCAGGCACATGGAAAACAGACAAAAGGAGAAACAGAATGTTAGAGGTAGAAGGGACCCTTACACCTCGAATTCATCAAAGCCAATGCCCTTGTTTTATAAATAAGGGAAATAAGGTTCAGAAGGACTGGGCTAGTCCAGGGTCATGGAGGTTAATTAGTTGCAGAGCCTGATCTAGAACCCAGGTTAACCAGCTCCTCTCATACTAGGGCTTGTTCCATTGCACATTTGGCATTAAAAAAAAAAAAAAAGATAGCAACAGAGGGATCAGGTGAAAGGTTCGTATCAAGGTGGTGGGGGTTGGAGATGGGTAAACCAACGTCAAGCCAAAGGGGAAGCTAGGAGGAAGGAAATGGTGTCAAGAGATGTCCTCACATCATTGAACACAATAACAGCTACATTGTCATGATGATCAGCTGGGAAAGGCTTGGCTACTCTGAGCAAGACAATGATCCAAGACAATTCTAAAGGACTCACGATGTAAAAACAAGATCCACCTTCAGAGAGAGAACTGATGAACTCAGTGCAAATTAAGCTATGATTTTTCACTTGCTTTTAAAAAATATGGCAAATATGGAAATATTTTGTATGATTTCACATGTATAATTGATATATTGCTTGCCTTCTCAGTAGGTGGAGTAGGTATGGGGAGAGATTTATTAAATTAAATTTATTAAATTAAAATTAAAAAAGAAAAGAATGCTAAAAATTCGTACATTAAAATGTTAAAAGAAAAAGAGATGGTCTCACAGATAGATATGAAGATAAACAGACAACTATAGGATCAGCATAGACAGACCAACCAATGCAGAAATAGCCCCAGACAGGATCATAAACAGGCAGACACACAGATGAGAACAGAAGCACCCGTAGGTGGCTGCCTACATGGTGTGAGATTTGAGCAGCGCCATGGAGCTTCCCCCTCCCAAAGACATCTCCCCCCACATCTTAGCCTGCCAGAAGCCTCCCTCCCTTCCCACCTGGTTCAAGCTATCCATTGTTCCTTAGCCTCTGTTTTAGATAACCAAAACAGAAGTACTATTTCCAGAAGACCCCTGCAAAAATGCCTCTCTTCCCTGAGAAAGGAGATGTGTGTGTGTGTGTGTGTGTGTGTGTGTGTGTGTGTAAGGGATAGGAGGGCTTCCTCCAACACTCTATTAGTGCAAATGAGTAATCCGAGAGTTCAAAAGCATAAGCTCCAGATAAAATGCTGGAGAGTGAGCAAAGCAAAATCAAGGGAACGATATACTGTTACCACTATTACAAAACCAAATAGCTTGAAATGGCAGCAAAGCTCAGATAACAATAAGAATCACTAATCCTCACATGGCTAGCTTTTAAGTTTTGCAAAGTGCTTTACATATAATATCTCATTTGGTCCTCAGAACAGCTCTATGAGGTAGATGTTATTCCCATTTTGCAGATGAGGAAACTGAAGCTAGAGGAGGTTAAGTGGAGTGCCCAGGGTAATAAAGCTAATAAGGTCCTGAGGTAACTAAGGGGAGTAGTGGGGGAGAGCTTGTAACTTGGAGCCAAGAAGATCTCTGTTTCAATCTTGCCTCAGACAATGCCCAGTGCCAAAAACATTGGGCATCTTTGGTAGTATCTTATAAAACACCCACCTATTCTCTCTGTTCACAAGCAGAAAACTGCTAAAGAGTAAGGTTTTAGTACTATCAGTCACATTCCTCCATCCATGGTATTTTATTTTAACTGTTTTCAGGAGTTGGATAGGGTGGGGAATTCCATGGCAGAGACAGATGGTAGAGATAGACAGATAGATACATAGATAGCATTTATTATATTCCAGGTACTGTGCTAAGTTCTGAAAAAGCAAATAAAGCAAACAAGACACTGGAGGTTTGTGTGGTCTATTAAGATAAAATATAGTAACAGAAAGATTTCAATGGGAAGTTGTGGACAACATCGGGGCGGGATGAAGGCTGTAAGTTCTGGGTGGTCAGGGGATAGCCTAGGGCATGGAGGATATATTAGTCAGCACAAGAAGGTTCCCAAGGAGATTCCCCAAAGGAGGGAAGTAGAGCAAAAGTGTCGAGGAAGATGAAGGCAATTTTGCCACTCTCCAGAACTTGGCCTAGAACTATCGACCCAGGAAAACACCCATTTACAGACTCACAGAGGTGCAGACCCAGAGAGACACAGTGACAGAGACGATCTAGAGAAGGAAAATCTTGGGGAGGGTAGGGGGAGAATGTGATTTCATGATCTCTGAAGAGCTATCCCATAGGAGAGAGATTAGACTGCTTGGGCCCATATGGCAGACACGGGAGAAAAGCAGTGGAAGCTGCAGATTTACACTCAATGTAAGGAAAATCTTGCTAACAATTAGAACTCTCTCAAAGTGTAATGGGCTCCCTCAGGAGGGAGTAAGTTCCCTTCCCTGGGGTCTTCAAAGGCTAAATGAGCACTTTTGGGGGGGGGATTCTAAATCCTTTATTAATATAAAGATATATAAATAAATATAAATATGATATTTATAAATAAAATTATTTATTAATAAGTAGTAATCAATGTGAAACATTCATCTAAATACAACAAAAATAATATACTTATCACTTTCTTCTATTTGCTATCTCTCGTTAACAAGTAACTTAAAAACAAATTGCTTTGGTAAGAATTTAAATTTAGTTTTTAAAAATAATTTATTAAGTAAACCAAATTCTCCCAAGGTACCCAAGGGGGTACCTAATTGAAAAGGAAATAATGTTATCCTAAATTCACAATTCAAATTCAGTAAATATTTTCCCTCTAAAGTTTAGTTCAGTTGCCACCTTCTATAGAGGTCTTTATGCATTCCAAGTAGCTTTGTGTATATTTTGTACTTATTTATCTGTGTATGGAGTTATTTAGAATGGCAGTTCTTGAGGGGAGTTATTTTTTTTTGTCTGCATAACCCAGAACCTAGCATAATCCCTTGAATATATAGTAGGTGCTCAACAAATGGTTGCTGGACTGAACTGAATTAACTTTTACCTATGGTATATGAACACCATTAGGCACAAAGGAAAATAGTTTAAAGAAGACAAGATCCTTGACTTTAAAGGCTTTGTAGGTTAATTGGGGATATGCCATATACCAAATACCAAACATGTTGATCGAGCGGTTGTAATGTACATTGCAAAAGGAATCTTGTTCACAGATAAGTTAGTCTAGATCGATCAATCAGTCAATCTGAGATAGTGTGGTTCTGAGTCAGGCGGAAACACAGCTACTTAGACACACGGAGACAGTAACCCTCACCCAGGTAGACAAAGATTTAGACAGGTTGACTCAATTGACAAACATTATATATAAGGGGCTGTGGAAGATTTACTGTGCCCTCAAATCACTCAAACCTTCATAAACCACATAGACTGAAATGACAAGAACACACCCAACCACAGAGTGAGATGCCTGGATAAGATCATCTCAGCCCTCCTGCTCTACTCTGCTAACCGCTCCCCTAACTCTTGACTCAGTAGCTGAAAGAAGCGGCAATTCTTTCCTTCCCTTTACTTCTTCAGGCTCAGCCTCAGCCCAGGCCCTAACTTTAACTCCGAAGGAGAAAGAAGAGCAGTTCCAGATGCCTTGGGGAGAAATCCTAGCTTAGCCTTTTATTGACAACAGGAAGTGCATCCCTCTGGAGTTACAGATAAGAGCCTAGGCAGCTCCAGGCAGTGGGCAGGGTGGCCAGAATCCTGCTCTATGGCTTGGCTGTGTAGCTGCAACCAATGTGCCAGGTCAACTCTGTTTTCTGTACCCTGGTATAATCATACAATCATACGCTTAGAATTGGAAGGAACCATGGAAGTTAACTGGTCCAACCTCTTTGGAAATAAAGGCTGACAGGTTAAGTGACTTGCCTAGCTCATACATATAGTAAATGACAGGTAGAATTTGCCCCCAAGTCTTTTGACTACAAATCTAGCACTCTTTCCAATGTATTAAGATGCTTCATAGGCTTAAATATGAATATGTGTCATGGAATAAATAGGATCTGCTGCTGGCTTGCCCACTAGTGATCTCTTAATTTCCAAATCTAGTGACCTTTCCTCAGTCTTTCTTCTCCTCGATGTCTCTCCAGTCTTTGACACTGTTGATCACTCTCTTCTCCTTGATTCTTTCTAGGTTTTGGGAGCCCCACTCTCTCCTGATTTTCCTCCTACCTGTCTGGTCACTGTCTTAGTCTCTTTTACTGAATCCTCCTCCAGATCATGTCCTCTAACTGTCCTCAGGCTTCTGTCCTGGGTCCTCTTCTCTTTTTCCTCTATATCATCTCACTTGGTGATCTCATCAACTCTCATGGATTTAATTGCCATCTGCATGCTGACATTTCTCATATGTACTTATCCTGCCCTAACCTTTCTCCTGACCTCCAATCTCACATCTCCAGATGCATCCAGGTCATCTTGAACTGGATATCTAGTGGACATCTTACACGTGATATGTCCAAAATTTAACTCATTGTCTTCTTCCCTAACCCTTCCCTGTTAGGTGGCAGCCAGGTGGCACAGTAAATTGGGCCTGAAGGCAGGAAGACTCTCTTCCTCAGTTTACATCTGGTCTCAGACACTAGGTATGTGACCCTGGGCAAGTCACTTCACCCAGTGTACCTCAATTTCCTCATCTGCAAAATGATCTGGAGAAGGAAATGGAAAACCACTGCAGTATCTGCCTAAAAAACCCCAAATGTGGTCATGAAAAACGAGACTGAAATGACTGAACAGTAACAGCAAACCCTCCCCATCTCCTACTTTCCATGTTACTGTCTAGGGCAACGACATCCTTCCAATCCCCGAAGGCTTACAACCTTGGTGTCATTTTCAACTCCTCATCATCTCTCACCTGCCACATCCAATCTATTGTTGATCTTCCTAACGTGAAGGTCCCACTACATTACTCCCCTACTCAATAAAATCCAGTGACTCTCTGTCACCTCCAGGATCAAGTACATAATTAAAGTCCTTCAGAATCTAGCCTCTTCCCACATTTCCAATCTTCTTAAACTTTACTTCCTGTCACATACTCTTGGATCTAGTGATACTGGCCTCCTGGCTGTTCCTTGAATAAGACCCTCCATCTTCCAAATCAGGGTATTTTCACTACCTTTCCTCCATTCCTGGAATGCTCTCTCCTTATCTCAGCCCCCTGGCTTTCTTTAAGTCCCAAGTAAAATCTCTTCTGGGCACTGGACCCTGCCCCAGCCCTCGTAATTTTAATACCTTAGCTCTGTTAATTATTTCACATTTATACTGTGTATAGCTTGTTTACACATATTTTTTTTTGTGCTTGTTGCCTTCCCCATTAGATTGTAAGCTCCTTGAGGGCCAGGACTCTTTTACTTATTTTTGTATCCCTAGCTCTTAGTAGATAGAGTACCTGACACAAAGTAGATGCTTAAAAAATATTTTTTGTTCTATACCAGCAGATTGCCAAGGATTTCTTTGGTACACTTTTTGAGGTAAGGAGTGAAGGGAAACTTATGACCCTGAGGAACTAAGATAGGGGCACAGGTCATTTCCTTTAGTTCAACTCCTTTCACATCTCCTTCTCTAACTCAATCCTCTTTCAAATGACTTTGAGTGAAACTTTGTATGCCTCTCCCCTCCTGCTCCAGTGGGTCTTTATTCTCTGACTATTTTCTGTCTGTCTCAGTCTCTATAGACATATTTCTTTTCCTTTTTCATATAACTCTTTGTGTATGTCTCCTACTTTTCCTCTCTTTTATCTCTTCCCTGTCTTTGTACTTCTCCCATCTTTCCATCTTTTTATAATCCTTATCACTATCGCTTATAGTGTTTATCACTGATCTCTCTCACCCATTTCTTTTTTTCTGTTCCTCTGGTTTTTCTCTCAACTGTTTCATTTCTATCTCTGTCACCCCGCAGTAACCAAATCTTACCTCTGTCTTCATGACATTTCATACATCTGTTCGCCTGTTTTCATTACCCCTCCCCCCACAGCCACCACTCTAGTTCCGGCCCTTATCTCCTCTTGCCTGGACTATTTTGCAGTAGCCTCCTAATTGGCCTCCCTGCCTCAGTTCTTTCCATATTTTTCCATCCTCCTCATAACTGTCAAAGTGATTTTCCTAAAGGGTAGATTTGACTATATCACTCCCCTATGCAATAAACGCCTGTAGCTTCTTATAACCTCTAGAATGAAGTCCAAATACCTCTGTTTGTCACTTAAGGCTCTATATGACTTGGGCCTAACCTACCTTTCCAGTCTCATTATAGAGTCCTCCCCTTCAATGAGCATTTACAGTTCAGTGTGTGTGTGTGTGTGTGTGTGTGTGTGTGTGTCTATGTACACTCAATATATATGTACATATACATGTGTGTTTATGCATATACAGGTTGTCTGTCTAGATTGTAAGTCCCTTGAGGACAGGGGCTATTTTATTTTTATCTTGTTATCTCTGGTACCTAGCCTATTTTCTGGCACATTTAATATTGCTTGTTGATAAAATGAATCTTTGCTACCTCTTTTCTCCCATTTCATTCTCTCCCATATCCCATTCTCTCTCTTATCTCTCTGTCTCTGACCCCTCTGTAATTTTTCTGTGTATCTCTCTCTCTTCCTTTATCTTACACTTTCATCTCCCTCTCCCCCAGATCTTTCTTTCTTTCTTTTTTTGCTTTTTGGAGGGCAGTTGGGGTTAAGTAACTTGCCCAAGGTCACATGGCTAGGTTTTTGTTTGTGTGGGTTAAGTGTCTGAGGCCAGGTCCTTCTGACTCCAGGGCTGGCGCTCTACTCATTGTGCCACCTAGCTGCCCCTGCCCCCAGCTCTTTCTGTCTCTCTGTCACCCTTGTCAAGATATTAGGAGACTCCCTGATTTCCAGAGCTAAGACCCAGCAAGCATGCTGTGCCCTGAGCTTGGCATAACAACAGTCCTTTGCACTCACCCCCTGGATGATCTCATCCTCAGGCAAAATCACATAATTATTGTATTACTTTGACCAACACCAGGTATTCTTTGAGCTTGGACAAGCACCAGACAAATTTGGATATGTAGCCATGTTCCAGTCATGAAGCATTGCTATGAATCAAACTTGTTACATTATGACTGTTACCCCTCATTGTTAGGGCGACAGTTCACCGTAGAACCATTGATATAAGTACTGAGATCTCCCCACACTGCCTTCGGCCCCCCACTAGGAGCGGGAGCCCCAACTCTTGTATCCTTGCTTGCAAGCCATTTCCCTCACTTTGAAATTAAACTTCTGTTTGATTCCTGCCTCTCCTGTTTCAAGCCTGCTCTGTTCGGCTTCTGCCATCCACAGGTTACAGGCTGGTTCAGTCTGGTTGACACCCTCATGTCTCTGTTTCTGCTCCATTTCCCTGTCTCTCCCATGTCTCTGTGTCTTTCTCCCATGTCTCTCTAGCTACCTCCTACTCCTTTCCCCTTTCTCTCCTTCCCATCTCTGTCCCCCTTCCTCCTTCCTCTCCTTTGAGATTCTTTTCACCTCCCTCTCCCTCTCTGCCCTTTTCTCAACTGCTGTCCCATTTCTCTGTCCCTGTCCATTTTCATCTTCTTGTATCTTTTCCCCCCATCTGCCTGCTCCTTTGCCCTTCTTGCTCCCACCTCTTCCTTTAACTCAAACTTGCTTTTTCTCCCTCTCCATCCACTCTCCCCTCCTCTTCCTTTGCCTCTGTGTCTCCCCCTGCCCAGCCCTTAAGGACCTTCTCACCTGCAGCATATTTGACCCTGGGCACTGGACCCTGCCCCAGACCTCCAGGGAACAGCAGCAGCATCATGGGGGGGAACAGGAGAAGGAAGGTGATCCTGGAGTTCAGGTAGGGGGCCAAGTGAACCATGGTGGCTCCCAGTGTCACTTGGAGGCTCTGCAGAAAGACAGAGGAAGGCACATATTCTAGCTGAGTAACCCTTCCCCATATCCCTTCCTCCCCACCCCCTTCACTCCACCCCCCATCTTCCCTCCCCCAACTCAAAGAGGCACAGCCCAGGGAGGAAGAAGTGGGTGAATGCTAAGTTGGGGGTGGGGGAATGGTATAGAAAGATTTAGGGTAGAGGAAACTGCTATCCCTCACTAAAATTTAGGTGGGTCCCCAGCTCTGCCCTTTGTGGCAAATGAAGCAAAAGAGCCCCTGCTCTCCTCTCCTCTGGGTCTCCTCTGCTATCCTTGATGCCCCTCCACTTCCACATTCAAGCCTTGTCCCTGCAAAAGTCTAATCTTTATCCCTCCTGCTGAAGGGGACCAAGACACCTTCCCTCTTCATCTTCTTTTCAGGAATTCTGGACTCAGCCACTGTGTCAGTGAGCCAGTGAGAAGGCACACATCCATTCAGGCCATAGATGGCTCAGGCTTCCCTTCTCCTCCATCCTTCCCACCTCCCTCTTTCTAATCCTCTTTCCACTTCTTTCTCCCTTAGCCCCCACTAAAGCACACATGACCCTTGGGCACAGCTCTGCCTTTGCCTGACCCAGGTTGGGCTCCTCAGTTTCTCCCCCTCTTTCATCCCCAACCCTTTTCAAGTTAAATAAAATGGAATCACCCTACCTGATGGAGCTTTGACAGTTCTCTGACACTAAGTACAAGCTAAATGCAAATCAATGTCCTTTTTGCCTCACTCCCCTACGCAGATTCAGGATGTGGGTCTGTCACACCGCTTCTATTCACTGAATATAGACTAACCGCTATGACAGACCCATATCTCTCCTCCATCTGCTCTTTCCCTCTAGTCTTTATTCCCTCTTCAGGTCACCCCATGTTTCTGTATCTCCTTTCTCCACGTCTCTCAGCCTCTTGATATTTTTGTGGTTCCCTACATTTCCCTGTCTTCATATTATCCTTCACCCTACCAACTTTTTCTCACTTGTCCCCTTCCCTACCTAAGTCCTTCCCACTCCACCCCACCCCACCGCCCAGCACTCCCCACTCTCACATACCCTGAAGATGCAGTGCTGAGCTGCCCCCCAACAAGAACTCAGATGTCCTGGTTCCCAGCTGGGAAGATTATCCAAGAACAGGTGGAATCAGGAAGGCAAAGGGGAGGTTTGGGAGGGTGTCAATGCCCCAGTGGGGCAGTGGGGGGGAAGACTCAATCTGGCCGAATCAAGAGGGCAACAATCCAGGTGCCCATGGTGCCCAGGAAAATGCCAATTTCAAAGCAGGGAGTCCTGGGGCGGGTGAGTCAAACAAACCAGAATTTCCGCCTCTCAAGTTGCTACAGATCCCAATCCGTACCCGGAAGTTGGGGGATTGGGAGGAGAAAGAGGTAAACTCCCCCTTCTCCCCAAGGGACACGCCCCTTCTTCTCTATCCAGAGCCATCCAGAAAACCAAAGTCAAACACCAGAAGGTAAAAAAACAAACAAACAACCTACCACTCTGGGGTCATATCAGCCATCCCCCTGCTTTTACACCATGCAGTGACTCTCCTTCCCTGCCTCCCTAGATCTTCTCTTAAAGATCTCCCAGGAAGGAAACACAACACACATCTCTGATTTTCTCAAATTCGTCTGACTACAATCTGGGGTCTGCCCCCCCCACTCCAGGAAGTCCCTTCGAAAGTCCACCTTTGTATAATCCCAGCCCTAACCTTAAAAAATGAAATAAAATAATCAATAATATGAGTACAGAGGATCCTGTTTAGGGCTCTCCTTGGTAGTTCCCTCCTGATATCTATCCTCAGTCTATCATGCTGCAACATCAACCCCTCTCATTTGCTGCCTCCCCCCTCCCCAAGAGATGTCTCCTCTTCATTTGCCTCTTCCATGAACTTGAAGTCTGGGACAGGATCCCATCCCACCCACCCTCCTCAGCCATATTTCTAGGGGCTCCAATTCCCTGTATCCTCTTCCTTCTGCTCATTCCTGGCTCCAAGGAAAAACTCATAAAAGCCAAGTTAACAAGGCATCCCTCGATCAGGAGCCTAGCAGCCCCATAAATTAAACTTCCTGTTCACCCAGACTAGGTCATCTCCAGCCTCTACCAGCTCTGGGGGAGGAGATGATGCCAGGACTGCTAGTTAAGGGTGCTTACAGACCCTATGACCCACCTCATTCCAGGTGCTAAGGGACAAGATTCCTGGGTCCTGGTTGCAGCCTCCTAGGAATGGGAGGCATGGGGGTCAGGGCTTATTATACCCATCCTCCTGCCTCTGTGCCCCATGAGTCATGGTGCTCTGGTAGAAGGAGCCCTGGAGAGGGAGTCAGAAGATTTGTATTCCATCAATCAACCTATCAATCAATCAAAAGGCATTTATTAGGTGCCAAATATTCGCCAAGTACCATGCTAGACACTGGCAATTCAAAGATAAAAAAAAAATGGTCCCTGATCTCAAGGAGCTTATTTTATTAGAGAAGACAATATACAAAATAAGTGTATATAGCATAAATATGAAACAAGTACAAGATAGTTAGATACAAGGTAGTTTGAAAGGAAAATCACCAGAAGTTGGGGAATAAGGAAAGACTGTGCTTGAAGAAAATAAGGAATTCTAAGGGAAGTCAGAAATCCACCTCAGGCTTAGGAGATGGCTAGCATGAAGTAGAGATAGGAAATAGAGTATTATGTGGGAGGTACAGAGAAAAGGCCAGTGGGACTGGACCATAGAATTCAGGAGTGGGAGATTATACATAGGTATACACACACACACACACACACACACACGTATTGTAGGTGTGGAGATATAATGTGTTATAAATACATACATGTATATATATATCACTGCACATATGTATATTGTTATACACATGTATTACACATGTATATATGTGCATGGAGAGAGAAAGGTTAGAAAGATAGGTTTGGGCTAAGGCAGGGGAGGGGAACCTTTGTTCTCTGAAGTTTGGATTCAGTCAAAGGACCAAACTTGAAGACCTAGAGGGCCACCTGTATGTAGCCTTGAGGCCCAGGTTCCCTACCCCTAGGTTAGGATATGAAGAGGGGGGGAAAGGGAGGGAAGGAACAATAATTTGTTAAATGCCTACTATGTGCAGGCACTTGTGCTAAGTGCTTAAAAAATATTTTCTCCTTTGATAATATTGATCTCAATTTTACTTTAAAAGCCAAATAGAAAAAATATTATATTTCATATTATTTTATTTTTATTTTTACTTATATTATTTGTTTTATATATTATTTTAGTTATATACTATTATATATAAATATTACATATTAATATGTTATTTTATATTTATATATATTACATAGAAACTATCAGAAGCCACTAGAGTTTATTGGAGTGTCATACCTGGTCATATATTCCTGAAGCAGATCATTCCATCTGCCCCCTCTAGGCATTTTCACTGGCTTTCCCCCATACTTGGAATGCTCTCCCTCCTTACTTCTGAACTCCTGGCTTCCTTCAAGTTCTAACTAAAATCCAATTTACCGCTTCAAACCTTTCCCAATACCTCTTCATTTTAGTGCCTTCCCACTGCTGATGACTTCCCATTTATTTTGTGTATAACTTGTTTGTACAAAGTTGTTTCGAGTGTTGTCTCCCCTATTAGACTGTGAGCTCCCACAGGGCAAGGATTGTCATTTTCCTTTTCTTTTCATCTCCAGAGCTTAAGTGCCTAGCAAATAGTAGGTGCTTAATTAATGCTTTTTATCTACACTTAAGGAAAGTGCCTTTGGTAACTGTGTGGAGGCTGTGTTGGAGTAGGAAGAGACTTGAGGGGGAGACACCAATTCTAGTCTCAGTTCTGTTACTACTAGTTGAGGAATCTTGAGAAAATTAGTCATTTCCCCTGTCTAGGTCTCAGCTTTTTCATCTCTAAAATGAGCAGGTTGGTAACTGAAAAACTGTTAAGAAACAGGGGTTTCTGCATATCCTTTCTGGATTATTGTTTGTTTGCTTGCATTTTTCTTTTCTTTTCTTTTCTTTTTCCTGTAGCATCAGCCCCTCTTGTTCTGTGCCCTCTATAAATCGGATAAAATCAGTTCATCCCAGCTCATAAAGAAATTGCATCAGGGCAGCTAGGTGGCTCAGTGCGTAAGAGTGCTGTCCCCCCAGTCAGGAGGACCTGGGATCAGTTCTGGCCGATACTTAACACCCGCACAAAAAACCTGGCCTTGTAACATTGAGCAAGTTACTTAACCCCAATTGCTTAAAAAAAGAAAGAAAGAAAGAAAGAAACTGCATCCAAAGCCTATTTCCTCTCCCTGTCTTATCCTTTCTTGGAGTCTCCACGTCTCTCTCTGTATGTAATAGAAATGCAACAATACATCTGAGGCATTGTGGCAGGTCCCAAAGGTAGTCCTTCTTCCAAGCAATTATTGCTCAGAGTAGTGATAATAATAATAGTTAGCATTTATAGAGTACTTTAAGGTTTGCAAAGCACTGTATGTATGCTATCTTACTGGAGGTTATAATTTTCAACAAGGCATCCCATCTCTCCTACTTCCAGACGCCAAGCTTCCTTTATCCCTTTCCATCCATGAGCTGAAGGAAACTGGGTAACTTCCAATACCCAGCCCATTCCAACCTCTGCCACATCCTAGTTCTGATGTAGGTGCCAACCCTTTTCCCCTAATCCTTTCTGTAGAGATACTCAGGCATCTGGGTCAGTTGGGAGGAGTTCTGATAAGGAAGGGAGAGGACAGGTGGAGTTGGAACTTCTACTCTACCCATAATAGAACTCAAGTCCCTTGAGATGAGTTCCTCAGGACCTAGAATGGTAAGGGGCCTGAAGATCAGTTGAATGAAATACAGATGTTTAAACTGGAAGGAATATGATAGTTGTCTTCAAATATTGGAAGGGCTAGCTGGTGGAAGAGAGATTGAACTTGATCTGTTTGGTTTCAGAGGATAGCACTAGAAACAATAAGCAGAAATTGCAGAAAGGGAGATTTAGGCCTGATATAAGGAAAAACTCCAACAATTAGAGCTTTCAAAGGTGAAGTGGGAGGTAGTGGGTTTCCCCAACCTCTACCCCAAGAGATCTTCAAGTAAAGGTTGGATTACCATTTTAAAGGAATTGTGTGTGTATGCATCTGTGTGTGTGTGTATGTGTGTCTGTCTGTCTGTCTGTTGAATTCCTGTTAAGGTTACAATAGAGGACCTTTGAGGTCCCTTTCAACCATACAGTTCTGTCATTTGGGGTCCTCAGGCCCAGTCCAGTAGAAGGAGGGGAGGAAGAACTATTGTGGAGGGTAAAAGCTAGAAAGGTATTCTAGCCTCTATTTTCTCCCACCTCAGGTATCTTAATCCCTGCTACCCCAATAGTTCTATCCCCCCCTTTCCAAATCCCACATACACAGATATTTGTATCTTCCATGAAACCCATGTTGGAGGATCACCCTAGGGATAGGTGGGAAGAAGGGTGTGGTGAAGGAAATACCCATCCCTTCTGAAGCTGGAGACTTGTTTCCCTTCCTCTGTCTTGCTGTAGGAGGAACAGAAACCTCAGAAGAGAAAGGCCATTATCACTGCCCTCCCAGAGCCTTCATAGTAAGCTGCTTTCTCCCTAAACCCAGTCCCACAGGGATGGAAAGCACCTTTCTTCCTCCCTATCTCTCACAATCTAGTCCCTCCCAAAATCTATCTTCCACACTGTGAATATGTTCCTCCTCCAAGACTGAGCCTTCAGAATAATATCAAGGGGACAGTGCAACCCAGAAGCAGGGGACTAACCACAATGACCTCCAAAAAAGCCCTGGGAAACTCTAAAATATAAAGGCTTAGAACAGCTTGGGTTCTCCACTCAGGGCTCCTCCCCCTTAGCTCCCAGACCACATCAAACATTAACCCCTTCCTGTCAGCGCTTTATGGCCCTCGAATGGAGACCAAGGTGGGAGTAGAGAAGGGATGGAAAACCCAGGTATCCCTAGCTTCCCTGTGCTAATCACCACCACCCACATGCTCCCTCTGAAACCTAAATCTTAGTGTGGATAACTTCCTGAACTCTACTACAAGCAAGGTGGGAGGGTATCTTCTCTTTCAAGGGGGAGAAAGGAATGAATGAGCTGGTCTGCTCCTGGGGAAAATGGAAAAATCCATGCTGGTTTTTGTTCCACCTGTCCACACCGTAGTTCCCTTTCCATCTGAACTGGGAAGGGGGTGTCTTCCATTCTGGGGGAATCCAGGAAGTCCCAAAGGAGCTCCTTTCTGTAGGATGCGTCTCTTTTCCTGGCTTTGATTTTCTATGTGGTTTAAATAATCTCATACTCCCTCCTCCTCATTCTTCCACGTCCTGATAGCCCCTGGCCCTCCTCTCCGGATGTCCCCCAGCCCCTAATGTTCTCAGCCCCTCCCTTCTTTCACAGGGTCTCTCATCTTCTTTCCCTCCCTTCCAGTGTGCCCTAACCCCTTACCTCTCTTCCTAATAACCTTTCCAACCTTATTCACTCTCCCCCACCCCCCAATCCTTTCCAGTCTACTGACGCCAAGAGAGCTGGGGTCTCCACACAATAGCCTGCCCCCGCCCCTCAGTCTATCTCTTCCTCAGACAGGAAGCAGTGCCAGACAATAACATGGCCCCCACCTTCTGTATATTATCTGTCTCCTTACTCTCCCCCCGACGACACTTACCTGGAGCTTGGGAATTTCGAGTCTCCCTCCCCCTTGCAATCGGGATGTTCCCATCTCCCTCGGTCTCAGTTCTGGCCACACCCCCGCCCCTCACAGCATCCTCATCTCCGCCCCTCTGGTCCTCATGTCACCATGGCAACCACATCTCCTTTGGGGGGGTGGGGCCATAATCTCCCCCATCTCTCTCCTCCTACCATCCCCACCTTCTGTAGCAGGAAACCAGATGTGGAGCAAAGACGTATGGGCTACCCCCAGCCATCTAATCCCCTGCCACCACCACCCCCAACCTCTCCATAGATCAAGGTGCAGATGTGCTCCAGATGTGGCAGGCAAGTCTAACTATGGCCAATACTTCTGCAGACCTTTTCCTCATCACTTCCTCTCCTACACACCCACCATGCCCAAGGAACTATTTGAGAGATAGGACACCTGGGTTCCAGCCTGGCCTCAGGCAAATAAGAATGGTAATAAGTCTATACAAATAAGTGTGCGTATGAGTGGACAAATGAGCTGGTATACAGTTGCATTCTGGTCCAAAAACCAAAAAAAGCTTTTTTCTTTTTTGCCTGCTTTTGGTGGAAAAGGGAACCCCAGGATATCAAGCCCCAGCTCTTCTACTTGGTTACGAAGGAAGTTTCTCCTCCTGATCTCCTCCAGACAACTCTCTTGGAATACCCACTAATAACACCCAAACAAGAAGGGATTGAGTCTGGCACTGAAATCAGCACAGAAGGTAGATATCAGAAAGCAATTCCCCATGTTTTGATTGGACTCTCTTCTCTAAAGAGCTTAATCTGGCCGGGTAAGAAAGAGGAGGAGCCAGTGGGTTCAGAGGCAAAGGCTGCCCCCTGCATGGCCAGTATCAGGTGGGAGGATCTAGGGGTCTGGGCTTCTTTGATCTAGTAACTCCCCCAGCCCAATTCAATTTCCCAGGTATTCCCTACGCCCCCTTTGTTTTTAGGAACTATCAGGCTAGAGCTTGGTAAAGTGAACACTGAACCAATCTTATACTCAGGAGACCTAAGTTTGAATCTTAACTCTGACGCTTCCTAGCGGTGTGACCATGAGCAAATCATAACATCAGAAAACTAGAACATGAAAACACTCTGGAGGTTGGACACAAGGTCCAACCATCTCGTTTTGCAAATGAGGAGTGATTTGCCTAAGGTCACAAGGATATTAAGCATCAGAGGCAGGATTTGAATCTAGGTCCTCAGATTCCAGGACCCATACTCTTTCCACTATTGCATTTAAACTTTTTGAGGCTATTTCCTCACACATAGAATAGGGATAATAATCCCTGTAATACTTGCCTCCAGAATTAATATGAGGAAAATGCTTTGTAAAACACTACAAAGCTCTTTAGAGGGGCTACTAGGTGGCACAATGGATAGAGCACTGGCCCTGGAGTCAAGAGGACCTGCATTCACATTTGGTCTCAGACACTTACTGTGTGACCCTGGGTAAGTCACTTAACCCCAATTGCCTCTGGGGCACGGGGGAGGGGTTCAGGGCATTATAAGAAAATGATGAGTTCAAAGTGCTTGAGGCTTTGAGGAGCTAGGACTTTTCCCCAGAGTCAGTCATATTTCCAGGAAGAAATAAAATAATAAGGGGTGTGTAATCAGATTTGGAGGGGGTTTCAGAGGTTACATGAAAGATGCCAAGTTCCCCTTTAGAGTGACAATCAGTCTGGGGTAGAGTTAGGGGATGAGTAATTTCCTGCTGAGCAAGATAGAAAGCAGAAGATCAGTTGGACCCACATCCCCTGCCTATCACTTCCTGTCAATCTAATCCAGCTTGCCCCATTTAGCATTTTAGGGTCCCCTGTTTGGGTGAGAGCCTAGGGATGCTTCCAGTTCTGCCCTCTTTCCAGAACTTAGGACTGGGAAATGTCCAAAGGTGATGGTGACAGTAACTGGAGGAAATAGATTTCCCCTTGAGAAATTCTGCCTCAGACTGACAATGATGAGCTGTCTCCATTTCCCCAACTGTAAAATGAGGGGACTGAGCTCAATGGGTCTTAAGCTCCCTTCTAACTCTCCATCTGTGATCCTCTCTTTCCAGCCTCATTGAACATGACTTCCTTTCCTACAGTAGGAGACTGAGCCAAACCAGCCTTCTCTCTCTTCCTCACTCAGCCATTCCAGTTCCCATCTGTGTGCCTTTGACCTCACTGTTCCCTCTATCTGCCATGTACTCTCTCCTGGCCTCAGCCTCAGAGTCCCTTTAGGACTCTAGCACCACATTTAGGCTCAGGCACCATCTCCCACATGAAGTATTTTCTGATCTTCCCAAGATCTAGTCCTCCCTTCCAAACCACCTTATATTTAATTGTTTCGTGGATTTGGATTGATGCTTTATTTATCTTTATATTCCCTGTCTTCCCTAATAGACTTTAAGTTGCTTGCTAGTAGAGACTGTTTCATTCTTTGTACTTATATCCCTAGTACAATACCTGGCAATAGCAGATACTTAATGAATTCTCGATAATAGATTGATTGATCCCATTTTACCCAGTTGATTTCTTATGACCCAGTTCCTGCTATTCAAGAACAAAGCTAAGTTACCGAAATAAGGAAGCTAGGACTTTGACCTTGGGCAGAGAAGCAAGGGAGGAGTAGGCTGGAGTGAGCTGGACACGTGGGTCCTTCCTTCTTGGGCCCATGGGAGAGGAACCCTTTCTTTGGTCTAAACTCCATCTCTCTTGATAAACCAATTTCATCGATATTAGTTTGCTTCTCTCTCCCAGCCTTAGTTTTTCTCATCTTGGGGAAGCTAGTATTCCTGGGGATTAGAATTGAGACCCCAGGGAATCCAAGAGAGATCTGGATGCTAGTAAGCTGAAGACTAGAGAAAAGCAGCAAAGATGGGGATCCGAGCATCCAACCTCCCTGTGCCTGTCTCTCAGCAGCTCAGTAAGTTATCCATTTTGCACCTAGATGTCAGACAACTTCCCATTCCTGGAGCTGTACTCTCTGAAGAATCCAGAAATAATGGGAACCGAGGTAGGGACCCTCCAGGAACTTGAATTAGAGTTAGAGAAGAAATCCAGGCATCCACATGTCCCAGCCCCCAGCTCCAGAGACTCAGAGTCCCTTCCTTCCCCCAACCCCAGATCTTACCCCTGGCCCAGCAGTAGAGACCCCAACCCAGGCGTCCAGGCTCCCAGAAGTGTCTCTATCAGGCAGGGGGCGGGGCAGGGAGGGCATGGTAGGGGGAGGTCCTCTGGTGCCAGCCCCCTCTGGTGCCCCAGTTCCCAGGCGGCTCTTAAAGGAGCCAGGTTGGATTAGCTGGGGACAGCTTAAGGGGGTTGGTATGTGTGGAAGAGTGAATGGTGGGGCTGCTAGGGCCTTAGATCCACGCCACTCCCTTGAGTGCCCCAGATCAACACTGTTCAGTCACTGCTGGGTCATGGAAAACCCAGGCATCCTATCTTCCCAGACTCTTGGTTTCTGTTCTTCCTGAGCCTGTACTCCCCTGAGAGACTTGACTGTCCAAACCTCCCAGTTCCCCTTGATCCCAGGCTACCACTCCCCACAGGGGTCCAGTCACCCAGCTCCCCTCCCCCCAGCATTAGTGCCACCTCATTTCCTGACTGGGGCTGCCAGCTGGCACTGCCTGGCACAGAGCATGGGCACCCAGCCCCTGAGAGAGGGCCCAGGGAGCATAAAGGGAGGGAGGGGGAAGGGAGCCACATCCTCAGATTCTATAGGACAGACTTGACACGTTTAGGGAGCTGGGGAGAGAAGGAACCTGGGCACTGAGATGCCTGGGGCAGAGAGTCTCCTGTCCCCTTCTCATTTGCCTCCCTAAGCCTTTCTTGTTTCTGTCAGTGGAGTAATTATGGAAAATTAGGGCTCTGAGGTGAATGACAGGGACCCAGGCAGCCTGATCTCCACCCTCCCCTTCCTGGAGCTCTAGCCTTTGATAGGAAAAAAGAAAGTAAGCCCATCGACTTAGTCCTTTGTCTATGTAGGGGTGGGGCATCAGGAGGAGAGGAGGACTTAGGAGGGCAGTTAGGTCAGAGAGCGCTGAGGGAGGAATTGTAGACCTAGGTTTTAGCCAAGGCTTTGTTGTAAATGTACTCTGACCCCACTGGGCTTCATCTATAAAATTATATAATAGTTATCTTTGTATACTTAATGTCTCTGTGTATACATACAAGTATATGTCTACGTATGTTCATGTATATATGTATGTGTATGTATAAACATATATATCCAGACCTATGATTTAATTTAACTGATCCAGGGAACTCCTTGTGAGCAAACTCCCTCTACCAATACATATCAGATAGTGTTTTCTCCACAACACAGAGTTGCTGGGGCCAAGAGAGGTTAAGGGTCTCATCCAGGGTCCCAGCCAGTCCCAAAGGCTGACTTGGATCAATGTCTTTCTGTCTCTGAAGTAGACTATCCACTCTAGCATGCTGGTTAGTACAATTTATATAGCACTTTATAAAAATCCCAACTCACATTTGTCTGATACCTTAAGGTTTCAGAGTGATTTGCTAGCCTCAGTCCTGAGAGATAGATCTGGCAAGTATTTATTTATCCCCATTTCACAAGTGAAGAGGCTGAAAAGTTCAGAGAGGTTGCCCATGACTGAGGTGGGACGTAGGTCGATGCTGACTCCCAGCTCAGCTGAGTTTTAATGACACCATCTTGCCTCTCTTAGATTAGGCTAATGATCTCTGAGGTTCCTTCCAGCTTCGAGATTCTGTGTTTCTTTGTGACATTGGAGAGACAGAGAAAGTGACCAAGAGAAAAGCTGAGGCAGCACTGGGGTGCCTCCCTGTGCCTGGGGGATGGGTGGATGGCACCCTCAGATGACAAGGACGAGAAGTACAGGCAAGCAGGAGGCAGAGCTGCATATATGCTGAGCTTCTGGACAATAAGGCCAAGATGTGAGCCGCCTTCTAATAGAAAGAGCAGATTTGGAGTCATAAGAGACTTTGGACCTGTCATTGTTGCCTCTTTTTCCCTCTATTTCCTCATCTATAAAATGGGATACTAATAATAGTTCAATTCCAGGTTCTCAAAAACCTGGCTTACAAACACTGGCTCATTTGCTCTTCATTTCACAAAAGAAGAAGAGGATGCTCAGAGGGGAAATGACTTCACCAGAGCCATAGTTATTTGGCCATACAATTACTTGACCAGAGTACTACAGGGGACCTGGACAACTCTCAAAGAATTTAAGATACAGAACAGTTTCCAGTAGACATGGGTAGAAGAGGTTTGCTTGTTGGAAGTTCCCTGTAGGGATAAACATCATAGTTCTGGGTCAAACTGATATTCCTAAAATATAGCCCTGACTTTAGGATCTCAGATTTATGGGTGGGAAGGAACATTAGAGACCATCAAGCCCAAACCCATTAGGCTATAGATGAGGAAACTGAGGCCCAGAGAGGTTAGACAACTTGGCCAAAGTCACACAAGTGGTAAAACGGAAGAGCTGGGATTTGAGCTGAAGTTCTCCTCTCCCAAGTCCAGCACTGAGGTTCATGCTGCCACACTTTCTCTGATGTTCCCCCATGTCATCCACCCCCTTCTCAAAAATCTTCATTAGCTCCCTGTTACCTCCCCTCTACAATCCTGCTCCCATCTAGCTTTCTGTTCTCATTTCTTATTACTCTTTTTTTTTTGAAGGGGGAAGGTGAGGCAATTGGGGTTAAGTGAGTTACCCAAGGTCACACAGCTAGTAAGTGTTGAGTCTGAGGCCAGATTTGAACTCAGGTCCTCCTGACTCCAGGGCTGGTGCTCTATTCACTGAGCCACCTAGCCACCTCTCCTTATTACTCTTCCTCAAGTGCTTGCTGTTTCAATCTGCCCTGCTAGCTGCCCCAAATCTGGGCCACTGTATGAGCGGTCCCCCATGCTTGGGGGAGACCATTTCATCCTTCATCACAACTCAGAGAATCCCTGCCTTCCTTCAAAATATAGATCAGGCTTGAGAGTGCGCGCATGCGCACACACATAATGCATATGTTTATGTGTATAGGTTTTGCATGTACACACAGTGTAGGTTATGTAGATTGTGCATGTGTGTACATAAATGTGTGTACATGTAGAGATGTATCCACACACATGCACATATACATTATGTGTGCATGTGCAGATTGTCTATATACACACAGCACACATGTGCAGAAGGCTCTGCTCCTATGTGCACACGTGCACATGCATACACGTGCTACATAAATGCCAGCACACATGCACATAGCTGTGTATGTTGTATTATGAGCACATATTACATGCACCGGATGCACACGTAATGCACATGCATCCACATGTGTGCACAAGAATGTATAGTGCACTGTGCAAGTGTATGCTATACGCACATACATCACATCCACATGCCGCCTGTTATTTGCACTCTTTTGCCCTTGAGAGAAATTACCGCGTGGGTTACTTTGTAATTACTTGTCTCGGTCTTGCGCCCCCTTACGGAAGCTCAGTTTCTGGAAGGCCTGGATTGGCTCAGTGCTCACTGCCTCGCCTCTGAGGGCGTTAAAGATGATTCTTGACTTGAAACGGACGTAAGAGGCAGGATTGGAAGAAACGCTGTCTCCTGGTCTCCTGACTTCAGCTCCAGCAGTCCCTCCGCTCCGTCACACCACGCCAGCCATGGTGCTGTGGCTTTGCACCAGTTACCATTAAATAGCCTTTGCTTCTGGGATTTAGGGAATCCTCCCGAAGGCTAGAGAGCCCAGCCTTGAGTGGAGGATGGGGGAGCAGGGAAAGGGGGGAATGGGGGAGCAGCGGGAGATGGGGGAGCTGGGGAAGGGGAAATGGGGGAGCAGGGAGCAGGGGGGATAGGGAGCAGCGGGAGATGGGGAGCAGGGGGATAGGGAAGCAGGGGAACAGTGGGAAATGGGGAAGCAGGGAAGGGGGGAGCATGGGGCAGCAGGAGATGGGGGAGCAGGGGAAGGGGGGAGCAGGGAGCAGCGGGAGATGGGGGAGCAGGGGCTGCCTTTCCCCAGTCAGAGGAAGGCCTCCTTTTAGGTTCCCTTCTGGTGTTGCCCACTCAGCATCCCGGTTTGCAGGTGCTCACACTTGTGTTTCCAAAGACTCTCAACCCTTCTTAGCAATCTCCTTTATAATGCTACTAATTATTGTTATTAATAACTCACATTTCTATAGCTCTTTAGGCCTCACAAAGAACTTTCTTCACAGCACCCCATGAGGTAAGTGGTTTAAGCAGCATTAGACCCCATTGTATAGAGAATAATAGTTGGGGAAAGGCAGAGTTGGGGGGAGGGGAGGAGACAGAGATAGAAAGATAGAAAGAGAGGAGAAAGGGGCAGAGGGAGGAGGGAGAAACAAAGAGAGACATAGAAAAGAAGGAAGAAAGATGGTGGGGGTGAAGGGAGGGAAAGACAAAAAAGAGATATAGGGAGGAGATACACAGAGAGGAAGGGAGGGAGCCAAAGAGACACGGAGATAGGGAGGGAGGGGGAGAAAAAGAGAGGGGCGGGGAAGGGAGAGAGAAAAAGACAGACAGAGAGGTCAGCCCTGGAGTCAGAACATTTGGTTCAAGTCCTGCCTCTGACATGTGCTCCTTCTCAGGAGCCCCAGACAACTCTCAAAGACATTAAGTGGCAGAACAGTTACCGACAGGCATGGATAGAAGAGGTTTGCTTGCTGGAAATTCCTGTAGGGATAGACATCATGGGTCTCGACCAGACAGGGACAGAAACAGGACCTGTCATTTCATTAGCATAGGGAATTCCTATATGAGGAAACTTCCTCCATCCATACAGGCTGGTATTTTTTCTGGTCTCGAAAAATGAGAGCACTGAGAGATTAATTAATTAAATTAATTTCTCCAGAGGTTGCCTAGCTAGGATGTGCCTGGGCCAGAGCAGGAACCCAGGTCTGTTGACTTTGAGGTCAGTTCTATAACCATTATGTCACTCTGCCTCTCCTAAGACCAAATGATAAAAATGGACACTTTAAAGATTTTTGTATATGTGTGTAATTTCACTGGATGAAGAAACTGAATTTAGAGACAGTGTGGTGGAGTAGAGAACAGGTTAGATTGGAGTTCTGCAACTTATTACTTCTGTGACCTTGGACATATCAATTCATCTGAGCCTCAGTTTCCTCACCTGTAAAAGGGGAGGGGAGTGGATGATATGACCTCTAAGGACATTCCCAGCTCTGAGTCTGGGAAGGGGGAGGAAAGAGGAGAAACAGCAAAGTCACTCTGCTTTTAGCCTAGGTAGGGAACTAAAGGTATTTGGACATTAAGCATCATTTAGAGAAGGAATTCTTAGCCTGGGGTCTCTGAATTTCAAAAAATATATATTTTGATAACTATTTTAATATAATTTATTTCCTTCATAATGCCCTTTATTTTATGCATTTTTTTTCTTTTTGGAGGGAGGAAGGCAGGGCAATTGGGGTTAAGTGACTTGCCCAAGGTCGCACAGCTAGTATATACTAAATGTCTGAGGTCAGATTTGAACTTGAGTCCTCCTGACTCCAGAGCTGGTGCTCTATTCATTGTGCCACTACCTGCCCCTGTTTTATGCATTTAAAAACATTATTCTGGTGGGGGTGGGAGGGTAGATGCTTTACCAGATTGCCATTCTGGTCTATGACACAAAAATGTTAACATCTGATTTAGTAATTGTGGGCCTTGCCAAATGAGCTTGCTGTGCTTGGGCAGTAACCCACTAGGCTTCCTTTCCCTCACATCCCTCAGTCCCAGGGCTGGTAGCTTTTTGACTCTATTTAGCCTTTTAGTACCAGGATCTAGGTTGGAGTATTCAGGGTCAGGGTCTGACGTTGTATGACTACCAGTCTGTAGGGCAGAGTCTCCAAACTCTTCTTCCCCAGGCTACATCTTCTGTCTTGAAGAAACACATGGAGATACGTATAAGTGCAGTTAAAGTGTGTTGGTTGTGAGTGTACCGTGTGAGTAGAAGGAGGGGGGTATTAAAGTGAGCACAATGATGTGGAATCTAGGGAAAGGGACAGCCACACTTGGTAATGGGTGTGAGTATCGATGGTGACATGTGTGGTTCTCTCCAAAAAGTTATTCCCAGGATGTGAACCTGCCCCTTGATGCCCCATCCCAACAAAGGACACCACACACATAGGGACAGAAAAGTCTAGTGTATTGATTTGTTGGGGTTGGGGGGAGAAGGGGAAATAGGGTAGGAGAAAGCAGATGGGTTGGGGGGTTCAGGGTAAGGGGCTCCTTAGTGTTTGCCAAAAACCACCTGAAAAAATCTACTCCTCCACCCCACCCCACCCCTCCACACTCCCTTTTCTCTTTGAGGGCTAGGATCCAGGTAGGTTATCTTCCCAACCCTGCCCCCATTCTCTTCCTCTCCCTTCATCAACCTTCAGTGACATAATGGAGCCTACCAATCCTAAAAGCAGGTGGAGAGCAGAGACTCAAACTCAGCACCTCCCCTCCACTCCCCAATCCCCTCATTCCCATCCCTTGTCTAAATAAAATGCAGGTAAAGGCACTGTAGCTGGGGGCTAAGCAGAAGGCAAGGAGGCAGGAGTGCCCCCTGAGGGAACAGCAAAGCCTCAGCAAGGGGAATGGCCCAAGTGCCCTTTCTCCTAGCATGCTGGCCACCCCTGGGAGAGCAAGGAAAACACCCTTGTTCCTCCTAGGACAGAAAGCGGCTGGGCAGGTGGCTTTGCCCACCTGCACATCAGGCACCATTCAAGAGAGTTCCTGGTTATATGAGGGGAGGAGGACAATGGAAACAGAAGCAGCCAGCATCAGAAAGCAAAGCTAGTTTCCCTAAAAGCACCTCTCCCCCCTTGGCCCCCACAGGAAACCCTCTTTGGCTTAAAATACAGGGCTCAAGGTTTAGAGGAAGGGGAAAGGGCAGAGGGCGACAGGCCACTATCTGGAGAGGGGACTTTTTTTTCTTTTTCTTTTTTTTTCTTTTTTTGCGCTTGTGTTTTTCTTTCAGTATAAAACCACTGTAGAAAATAACTTCTTTTAGAAAAAAACACAAAACACAGGAAGGGGGAGCAGAGAGAACAAAAACCATAGAAGGGTTAGGGGTTTGGTTTTTTGTTTTGTTTTGGGGTTTTTTGGCTTCAGACTCTCCCTCCAGGAAAGGAGGAGGGGGAGAAAATTGGCATAAAGTGGGAAGAGGGAGCAGTCAGGGCTGCTGGGTGTTCTCCCCACACCAGGTTCCAGGTTACATGATGCTGCAGTTCTGGGGAGTCTAGAAGAGAAAAGAAGAAGGGGAGGGATAAAGAGACTCCTAAGTACCTTCTCTCCCTACCCCGCCCCCCAAATTGGAACAGGTTAACTCTTAGCCACCCACCTCCTCTTTGGGAAGGGACAGGGCCCTTATCCTCTGGGCATAGAAGCTCTCTACTAACCCCAAACTACATAAGAGCTTCCATAAGGCCTCTCCCCCAGATCACCAGGAGTATGAGGGGTGGGAAAGGGAGGGAAGAAGTTGACTCACCTGGGTTCTAGGGCGTGAGTTCCCTAGGAGGTAGGATCGGGTAACCAGGCTGTCCCCAAAGCCACTGCCCCCAGTGCCCCCAACACTTCGGTAGCTTCGAGTAACAGTGACACTGGAGGCTGAGGAGGCAGAGGAGACAGAGCCACCAGCCCCGGCCCCGGCACCGCTCCCGGACTTGTCAGCTGGCTGCCCACAGGTCCCACACAACACGGTGCGAGAACGAAGGTTGTATTCGGCCGGGTCCCCCGAGCCGCTGCAGTGGGCACCCTGGGGAGGGAGACAAGACTCAGGCGGGATGGGGCGAGTCTGGGATGGAGAGCAATAGGCTTCCAGCCGTGAAGCTAAAAAGAGTAAGGGTCTCTGCTCCCTAAAAGACTAGGGAGGTCAACAGTGGCAGAGCATGAGAAGGTAAGGCAAACCAGGTAGGCAGGGGGACTGCCTTCAGAAGGTAACAAGTCCTCATATTAGGGAGGAACCAAAGGATAAAGAGTCTGGCTTTGCCTTAGCTACTCTGAATTGCTAAAAGGATGAGAAACAAGGGATGAAGTAGAAGACACACGGATGTGTATACAGAGGGATGGAGTCAGGGGCTCCCTATTGCTCTTATCTGCTGTTCCTTGTAGCCCTACCTAAGGAGAATCCAGATCTTGCTCACTGCCTTGCTTCCCCTCCTCTTGGAACACTACATGACACCAAGATGTCCTTACCTCCCTCCCTCTCTAGGACACTCAGACACTTGAGTCCCAGGGTTGAGGCATAAGGGAGGAGGAGAAGAAAGGCCAGGGCAGCTGAGTGAGGTTATAAAAAAACTCTTTAATGAGAATGTACTTGGCATGGAAAGGCCCAAGGAAAGGGTTGGCAGGGAGTAAGAGCACCCCTGTGGGTTGGACAGGGTGCCTAGGCTGAGGGCCACCTGTCCACTTGGCTCAGCGGCGGCTGCCACTCACGTGGTGGTGATGGAGCAGGACTTCTCCATCCTCGTCCTCATCATCATCATTGACAGTCACCGTGCGTACCAGCTTACGCATGGCCACCTCCTGGTAAAGGGAGACAGAATGGAGATGAGGTCAAGGAAAGGGAGGGGGGAGTCCATCCCATGTGATTAAACCCCAAGCTCACTTTGCCCTACCCTTTGCCCTCCAAATAATCCTTCCTTCTGTTCAGAGTTTGGAATACCATCTTACCTTAGGTGCCTCAATCACCCTTTGTTCCCCCCGACAATCTGCTCTCATCCTCTCTAAGAACTCTTCTTTGTTTCCATTTCATTCAGTATACATTTATTAATCACCTACTACATATCAGTAAGTACACATAACTGTTACATATATATAATATGTACTACATATAATAATGGGACATCGAGGTGGTGAAGTTGATAGAGTGCCAGTCCTAGAGTCAGGAAGATTCTTCCTGAGTTCAAATCTGGCCTCAAATACTTCCCTGGGCAAGTCACTTCACCCTGATTGCCTCAGTTTCCTTGACTATAAAATGAGCTGGAGAAATGGCAAACCACCCCAGTATCTTTGCCAAGAAAACCCCAAATGGGGTCAGGAAGAGTTGAACATGACTGAATAACAACGAAATATAAGTAAACCACTGAAACTACAAAGATGAAAAATTATATAACCTCTGTTCTTTCAAGGAACAAGGAGGTCTATACAAAATGTATATAAGTATGCTAGAAAGTAGACTGTACTGGGACAAATGAGGAGTCTAGACAAAGTGTTCTAATAACTCAGATAGGAAATTACAGATTTCTCTCATCTCTTTTCCAAAATCGGGTGAATTCTGCTGCCCCTACCCAATAATTCTTTCTGCTGTCTGACTTCCACGCCTCCTACAGAGGTGAGACCCCACCTCCCAATGCCTCATCGTTCTAGTACTTTCCCTCTGTTGATTGTTTCCTGTAGAGCTTGTCCGGATCTCCTTTATCAGCTGGTCATTTCCCCCATTAAATTGTGAACTTTTAGGTTCAAAGGCAGGGACGGTTTTTTGTTTTTCTTTGGGTCTCTCCACGTTGTAGGCACCTAATAAATGTGCAATCACTAAGTTCCCCACTCCCTGAGAGAGAATCCTCTAAATGAAAACACAATAGAAAAATGGGAAGGGTAGAGAAGGGAGAAGGAACACATACAATGCCGAAAGAGAAAAATTGGCCACCAGGGGGCAATCTCGCACAACAAAAGGAGAGACAAGGCCGGAGACAGATGTGTGTTGAGAGGGATAGAGGTGTGTGTGTGTGTGTGTGTGTGTGTCTGTGTGTGTGTGTGTGTGTTGTCTGTGTGTGTCTGTGTGTGTGTGTGTACACATGTCCCTCACCTCTCCAGTGGCACTGATGAGTGCTGTGCGAAGGCTGTTTCCACAACCCCAAGAACTCTGAGCCTTCCACACCATGTCCGTGGGAGGGCTATGGGTAGCTCCTGCCCCTGAAGCCCAGATCTGAAAAATTCAAGAGGACAAAGTTTACAGCTGATTCTTTCATTCATTGAACCAGTCCCCGACCCCTCCCCAGGATTACCAAAAGAAATCCACCCAAGAACAGAGGGCACCCTACTCACCGTCACTGCCTGCCCAGCCTTGAGAGTGAATTTAGGGGGAAATCGATAACTCAGCAGGGGGTCATCTCCATTTTGGCGCTTGATTTGCCAGTTGCCCATGGATTGGTCCTGGAAGAAAGGAAGAGGTGGTGGTGGGGAGAGAAAAATCAGAAAAGGAGGAAGAAGGCAGAGTAAACCAGAGGAGAAGGGAGAAGGGAAGCCGGCCCCACCTACTGATTCCCTACTCCCTTTCCTCCTCTAAACCTAGCCTTGACTCAGAAGCGTCTGACCTTAAATTCCTCTCGGTATCTCCATGAGCCCTTTGAAGGCTATCCCATTGTTTATACATAGCAGCACCCTATCTCCAGGGCCCTGAACTACAGGCTGGGAGCTGGGGAAGCCCACACAAGGTGTCCAAGCTCCTCCCCACCCCCTCTGCCCTCTTCCCCACAGACCTCATTGGACTTGTTGCGCAGCCGCACGAACTTGCCCTCCTCGTCCACCTCCTCCACAGCCACTCGACCACTGGTGCGAGCATGCTGTGAGAAGCTGCTCCGGCTCTCGCTGGTCTCCAGCTTTCGCTTCTTGGTGGCGCTTCCCCCACTCTGGGTGTGGGATGAGTGAGATGAAGTCCGGCCCCTGCTTCGCTGGGACGTGGGGCTGGGGGACAGCCTCAGCCTGGCATAGGGGGAGGCAGACAGGCACATGAGGCCAGGGCTCAGGCTGGCCATCTTGGCCGCGTGCTGGCCCCCTGCCCATCCTGCCCACCCTCCCCCTGGCCTCTAGGTCCTCCCCAGCCTCCTGGCCCTGGCCTTCCTCTTCCTAGCCTCACCTCTCCTCCTCTCCTTCCAGGAGTTTGCGGTAGGCGTGGATTTCCATGTCCAGGGCCAGTTTGATGTCCAGCAGCTCCTGGTACTCATCGAGCTGTTGCTGCATCCTTGCCCGCATCTCTGCCATCTCCCGCTCCTTCTCAGCCAGCAGCCGCCGGCTGGTATCCCGTTCCCGGGCCAAAGCATCCTCCAGATCCCGTAGCTTAGCTTCCTTAGCTGACAGCTGTTTGAAGAAAAGAGATCCTTGAGGATCTAAAGGGCTCTCAATAGGGATCTGAGATCCCAGTGATGAAATCCATAGATATCAGGGATTGATTATATTTCCCTTTGTGGTAAGGGGTCAGTCTTTAGTATCTCTAGGAATTCCAGCTAAGGCTGACTATTTTCAATACTGCTTCTCCTGCAATGCCAGGAATTATTTCACAAGATCTAACAATTTCAATTACATTCCACAAACCTTTAAGGAACTAAGTGATTCAGATAGAAAATGAACTGACCCCTGCTACTGTCAGAAAAACCCAAAAACCTGCTCACTTGCAGCTAAAAAAATCCATGGTCTCCATTCAGACAACCCAGCTGCACTCCCAGAACCCGTATTTAGAGTTGTTCCCCTGCACTGGCTATCCTGGTCTGACTATATCCTGTCTCCTTCTGCTTGGAGACTCCTGAAGAATTTCTCTGCTTCCTCCCCTTTCTTACTGTTTTACCCTGACAGCTGCAGGGGACAATCCTTCCTCCCAGCCGTGGGCGCCTCGGGCCCTGCATCATTCTCAGCCTCTCAATCACCATTCCTGCCATGGGGTAATACCTGCTTCTGGAGCTGGCTGAGCTGGGCAGAAAGGCTATCGATGCGGATGCGTGACTGCTGCAGCTCTTCATGGGCAGCCCCCACCATGTTGCTGTTCCTCTCAGCAGACTGCCTAGCATTATCCAGCTGGTGGAGAGAAGGGAAGGGAAGCAGTCAAGTTAGTGCTACAGAGTCATGGTGAGATAAAGAAGCAAGAAAGCTGTTGTCAGGGTGGAGAGGGGACAACTTTCATTGGCCAACCCAGCCCTCCCTTCCTGTGCTTAGAAGACAGGAGAAAAGGCTTTCCAGAGTGGGAAGCCCACAAGAGCCCAAGGGGAGAGGAGGATTGGGGCACCTTGGCAGAATAGGTCTTCTCCAGCTCCTTCTTATACTGTTCAACTTGTTCCTCATGTTGGGCCCGAAGGTCTTGCAGGGCATCAGCTAGCTTGTTCTCAAATTCCCGCTGCTTGCCACTGTCAATCTCCACCAAGCGAGTCTCATGGCGACGTTTGGTTTCACGAAGCTCCTAGGGAGTGGAGGAGAGCCAGGGAGCAGGATCAGAGTCAGCGCCAGCCAGGCACACAACCACAGGAGCCCAGGTATTAGGTACCCTTCTCGAACCTCATCAGGGGTCCCACTCCAGGCATTCCACCTCCCCACCCTCAACCCTTGCCAGCAAGCAAGGTTTCCTGTCGACCCAAGCAGTCAAGTTCTCAGCCTGTGCCTTCTAAACAGGCCCTGGGCTTAGCTAATTGGGAGTCCCCATGAGCTGGGCAGCCCTTGGTCCCTTGCATCCCCAGAGTTCTGGGCCCCCACCTCGCTATAGATGTTCTTCTGGAAGTCTAGCTCCTCTTTCAGGGTCTGCAGCCTGTTCTCAGCATCCACCCTTCTCAGCATCTCATCCTGAAGTTGCTTCTTGGCCTCGCTCAGAGCTGCCTCTAGCTGTGGGGAGAGGGAGAAGGAAGAGAGGGAAGTAACATAAATGCTTAGAAGGGATTTTAGAGATCACCGGAACAGAGGTTCTTACTCTCTTTTGCATCCTGGACCTCCTTCAGCAGTCTAATAAAGCCTAGAGGCCCCTTACCAGAATGTTTTTATATGCAGAAAATACAGAGGATCCAAAAGAAAATTAAGAACCCCTAATCTAAAATCAATCAATACACAAGTAAATAGCTATTATGTTTTAAACACTGGGATATAAGCATAAAGAATGCAACAATCCCTACACAAAAGGAGCTTATAATGTATTGGGGGAGACAAGCATGCAAAAATACAAATTATGTACAAAGTAGTTAAATAGAAGGGAGTTTGGGAGGAAGGATCCCAGCATTTTAGTGTTAAAGGTAAAGAAACTGGGCCTGAGAGGAGGCCAGTTAGCAGAGCCAGGCTTGAAAGCCTGGTCTCCCATACTCCCTGGCTAGTTATGTTTTCCACTGTACCACATGACCTGCCTATCTCTTTCTCCTGCAAAATGGGACACAACTACTTGTCTACCCAAGGTCACCTAACCAGGGTGTGGCAAGGCCAGGAGTAGAAGGCAGGAAGAGATGAGACTTAGACTCTACTCCCTCCTTCCTTTTGGTTTAAGAAAAATTTAAGAAAAAAAATTTTTCAATTAACATTCTATTTTTTTCTCCTTTCCATTTCTCCTTTCTATTTCTCCCATTAGAGGAAAAGAAAAAAATGTAACAAACATGAATAGACAAGCAGAACAAATTCCCGAACTGGCCATATATATTTTTTAATGTTTCCTTCTGCACCCTGAGTCTATGATCTCTCTGTCAGATGTTTACTACCTCCTTCCTTTGCCCACACACTACTCTTAACCTCGGTGGAGGGGATTCTTATTCTAGCGCTTAGTAAGAGTCGGAAATGCATCTGTCACTAGTTAGGGCTACATTGGGATAATAATCTGCTGTCAGTCAAGTCTGCTTCAGAAAGGAACTGTGTGTTACAAGGGCAAGAGAATGCTGAGTCAGAAGGCAGTGCCCCAGCTCTGCCATTAACTGGCTGAGATGAGGCCAGGAGGCTGGCTGAACTTTTCTGGGCCAGTTTCCCTAGTTTGTAATGTGAGGATAAAAGGAGATAAGATAGAAAAGTGCTTTGGAAAGTAAAGCACATTTTATAAACGCAAGGTGTCATTAGGACAATTACTCTGTGTGCCCCCTGCACACCATATAATTAATATCAAATAAATATTCAACTCCCAATTGTGGCTTTTGTGTGCACACAGTAGAAACATGGAGGTCAAAGTGAGAAGAGTTTAGGGTCAGGCATGGGCAGAACACGTCTGTTCCATGGGTAAACTGAAATGAATTTCAGATTTTTTACTTCAATTCTACTCAAGTAATTAATGAGAGCCAGACATGCCCCAGAGAAGTGTATTATTAGAAGACATTATTCCCTGACCTTAAAGGACTTTAGAATTTAGCCAAGACAGGACAGACTTGGACACATTCACATCACTTCTTCTTCCCCTTCATGACATGACTGAGAGGTAATTATTCTTTCGTGTATCTCAGATTGGGAACCTCATGAGGGCATTAGGTATAAAGTAAGCTTTCCTGAGTTGGAGGAAAAAGAAAGAATGGGGGGGGGGAGAACGGAGAAGAGTGGAAAGAGGAGGAAGTGTGTATATTGTAGCCACTTGCAGAGCCTGCAGATGGTGATGGTCTTACCTTGGCTACCTGGCCCCGGAGTTCATGCACCTCACCATCCAAAGTACGCTTCTCACTCAAGGCTGTGCTCAAAGCTGCCTCCTTGGAGTTAAGCAGGGCCTCCAGATCCTTGAGCCGGGCCTGAGCTGCCAGCAGATCCCCCTCCTTCTTGGCATTGCTGGACAGAAAAGAGAAGAGAAGGTAAAAGAAGGCACTGGACAGACCAAGGAAACAAGGGTTGTCAGAAATGGCTGGATCTTACGTGGAGCCAGTAGGAGCCCATATCCTGACAAAGTGGGGAGAAACCTGAACTATCTCAGCTTGGCCACTCATATATTAGCTGTGTTGATGGTAGACAAATAAGCTAACCTCTCCGGCCCATGAAGGATTAGAGCAGATGCCCTCAAAGATCCCTTTCAGTTCTGTCTAATATTCTGTGATATCACATCTGTCCCCCTTTGAAGTCAGCACTAGACCTCTTGTCTTTCCACTTGACACCAGCAGAGGGTACCATTGACTGCACCATTAATTGGTTCCTACCTATAACAAAGAGTTAGGATGCTGCCAGGCTCCTTCCCCTCCCTCCCCTCCAACCCAAACTCCAGGGTGCAGCCAAGATCACTCAGGTCCCATGAAACATTCCACTTCTCCCATGACTCAGGGGCCAGGAACGTGCCTGGGGGTTGTAGGGAGAGCCTGGGTCCCATGATTTGAACCGATTCCCCTCTCCTTCCATTCTTCCTCTAAAAAACAGGGGTACCTTTGTTCCCCATCCTCCCACACAGGGCTTTAACTTTCTCTTCCTTAGGCCCAACCCACCTCTTTTCAAACCAGCCTCCCTCCCTCCATTCTTCCCCCCCTCCCTCTCTCCCTCAATTCAACCACCCACATCGGAACCCAGCCACCATGGCTCTCAAGTTATTTCCATGTCTGTTTCCAAGAGGCTTTTAGGTGGCTGCCACGGCAGTCAAGTCTGGGATTCCCTCCTCCCCTGCCCCCTTCTCAATGCAGACGAAAGAACCTAAGGGAGAGTCTGCCTCTCCTAGAGCTTTTGGGAAAGGGAAATCTCATTGGATTTAACACCCCAGGGAGGCCTCATAAAACAAAGCCAGAGGGTTCTCTCTTTTCCTGCTCTAGGCAGTGAAAGATGGCTAGATTCTCTCCATTCTTCCTTTTTCCCAGCCAGCCAGTTCTCTTGGGTGGTGGGAAGGTTCTATCAGATCCCTGGGAGAACTCTACCCACCCTTCTTGCAAATGAGGAACCTCAGTATGTAGCTCTGAGGCTCTGGGTACATGTGGGTGCTGGCCCTCAACTTCCTTTGAAACTGCTTAGAGCCTAACCTAAAGCAAATCTAGGGATAGCGGGGATGCCACATCAGCCACCCCACCTTGGGGACTCAAGCTATTTCAGACAGATGGAGAAGTGGGTAGAAGGGCTCTTTTTTTCTTATTAAAAAAAAAGTCTTGGAATCCAGACTTTGAAATCCAATGGATCCTAGAGGAGTCCAGAAGAGGGGAGAAAGAGGTCCTATTGTGTAGAAACTCTGAATGTGTATAGTGGGTTTGAAGTCACAGAATTAGAGACCATGCAGTCTAACCCCTTCATTTTTCAGACTAGTAAACTGAGGCCCTGAGAAGGATTAAGTGAGTTGTCTAGGGTCACATAGTTTGAGTCTGAGGTGGGATTTGCTCTCAGGTCTTGCTGACTCCAAATCTCATGTGACCTATTTGCTTATATCATATTTGAATCATGGCTTTGCTTAGGACCTGTGTGACCTTGTAGAAAGAAAGGAGACCTTTCTGGACTTTATTTTCCTGATCTGTTAAATGAAGATGTCAGACTGAATCATCTTTCAAGTTCCTTTTAGCTCTGAATACTAACATCCTGTCCACATTAGGGCACCCTTAGAATGTAGAGGGAAAGGGTTAATAACGAAGGAATCAGTCACAACTTCCTTTCCCCCAGTACTATCTGCAACTCTTAAGCACAAGACCACAGCAGTAGATACCCGGGGGGAAAACAACAAAAACATACTCTCTACCCTGAAGTGGAAAGAAGAGTCCCACTTTCATTAATGCTTCTAGTATGAAAGCCCTAAGAATCACTCAAATTCACACCATAGCAGGACAGATGGAGGTTAAACCTTAGGGAAGGGCATGACATTAGAATAGTCATATTTCTTCTTTCACCACCCTGAGAATTATAAAGATAAGAAGTCACTCTACCCTAACTAGATCTGATTGGCCCAGGGAGAGGGACATGATGACCCTGGCAAGGAAGGGGTTGTCACTTTTGCATTTTCTCTGTCTGGGTCTGGGCAGCTTCTTCCCAGCACTGCTCTATGCACCTCCCAACCCAGGACAAGGTGCTTCATACAATACTCCTTCCATCTACAGAAAGAACTGATTTCTCCCTTCCTCGTCTCAGCCAGAAAAGCTAAAAATAAAATCAAAATCCAGCTCTGGTTTTGGCCGCCATCCCGTCCAGACCCTGGCTGGGAGTACAGCTCCAACTTTCCATGACTTCAGAACTTGAAGCAGCTGGAGTAGAGAAGGAGGAGGAAAAGAAAAGGGGGAAACCAGCCATAAAGTGATAGAGCAGAGAATCCTTGTCTAGCTCCACAGCTACAGGGACTTGCCTTTCTCATGGGCCCTTAGGCCCAGATCCAGTAGGTTGGATTTAAGATTAACCAGCAAGAAGGATTTCCTGAGACAGGACCCAGTAAAAGCATGGCAAACAGGGAGGAAGGGAGCCATCTCTCCACCTACACAGGCGAGGGTTACCTGAGAACACTTTACCACCCTGGGCAGAGCAGGGAAGGGGAACGGGGTGATCTCAGTGGGCTGGGCTCCTCAGGTTCTTGATGAGTCAGTCTCATCCTAAAAGGGTTTAGGATCCTAGACTTATGGAATTTTAGAGCTAGAGATCACCTAATGATTCTTATCACCATTTAACAGATGAGGAGACTGAGACTCACAGAGGTAATTGTCTAGGTCATTTCTCCTCTACTTCTGCCAGTTTTCTCGAATACTTTCAAAACAGACAAGTTCTTAACACTTAAAGGGAGGCTAGAGTGGAGAATTCTCACCAATGGGCTAGGTGGGAAGTATTTCCTTAAGTCCAATTACAATCTCTTCCACTGTTGCTCCTAAATCATGATATTCCTCAGAAAAATGAATGAGGTATTTCCCTTTTCCTCTTGGTTGGGGGAGGCCTTAGTTATAGTTGAAGAGAGAAAGAGATTAGGGTATGGTAAGGAAGACTGACAGATCAGAAGACTCACTAAGTCACACCCTTCAGACTAAGGGAAGCCTAGCTAAGGAAGAAAGCTGAGGCTTCTGTGGTTTCCTCAGCCAGGCTAGGGGGGTTCCCATCCTTTGGGAGAAAGCCACCCCACCGCCCATTGCCACATGACTCAGAGCCTGGGGAATCCACAGCCAGTAACCACGAGATGGCATCTAAGCAGCATGGACCTCCCCTACCTTCAGCCCACTGCCCTGATCTCACCATCTCAAGAGAACCTGATTTCCCAAGTTTCCTCTTTTCCAGGACCCAGAATCAGATCTCTAAACTTAATCCATCTCACTAGAGTTATGCCTTAGGAACCTGAAGGGAATTCTTTTTGTCCTTTCCTTGTGAAAATGTTGCAGGGGAGGGGTCCTTCAAAAATAGCTTATAATTAAAGGCCTGTGGGGATTAGGAGAAACTCAAACTGCTGGCTAAGGACACAGGTTTGAGATCACTGTGCCTCAGTTTCCCTCATCTGTAAAACTAGGGAGTTGGGAGAGTGGGATCTGTTCTAGTTCTAAACTGTATTATCCAATGCTTGTGCTTATGCTCAAGATGGCCATCTGGGTATCAGGATATGGGCAAGAGTCCAGCAGGGACAGCCAACAGGGGTTTGGTGGGCACATATCCACTTATTTTATTTATGCCTGGGCAAGAGGACTGGAAAGGGTGGGAGCCAGGGGTTCCTCAGGTGACTCATCTTCATTCAGACAATACCCGGGCAAGGGAAATCCTCTAGTGCCCACAGGGGAGAACCTGGATCTACCCATGTCCTGTCCCAGATCCCCACACCCCTACTTCAGAGAAAGGACCTCTACCTAGCTCCACTTGTCTCATCAGATCTCAGAGCATAGCTAGGAGAATCCCTCACTAAATCTTGACAAACCTAATTTGAAGGGAAGAGATGAGGGAAGAGGTGTGGGGTGGGCAAGGAGAAAAGGCGGGACTTAGCAGAAACCCCATAAGCTGGTAATGAGTGAGTAGGTGGGAAGGAAGAAATTGGGTGACCCAGAGATTTTTGAGTAAGGGGTAAGAAGCCCACTTCTGGGGAAGGAATTGAATAGAAGGGAGGATTAAAGCTGGGGTGGATTGGGGGCTGAATCTACAGTCTTGTGAGGAGAGAATCCTGGGCACTGAGGCTTGAGGCCTAGAGCAGGGCTGCCAGCCAGGGAAAAGGAGAAGACGCGGGGGCTGCAGCTATGCTGAGAGGAGGGACTGAAGCCAGGGAAGGCTGATGGGCTGGGCCAGGCCCAGGGCCAGCCTCTGACCCGCCCGCTGAGTCACCAAGACCCAGCCTGGCTCCTACAGCCACATATGGAAACAAGAGCCAGGGCTGGGTGGGGGGAAGGGAGCTATAGAAGCCTTGCTGGCTGGGAGTGTTTGGTGGGGCCTGGGCTGGGGAAGGAGAGGCCCCCATTTCCTCTACTAGGTTGGGGTGGGGCTGGGAAGAGGGGAGGGAGGAGAGGAGGAGTTAAGGCTCCCTGGGTGGGGGCTAACAAAGAGGGAGAGGCAGGGACAGACGGACAGAGGGAAGGAGTGAGGGAGGAGCTACGTAAAGGGCTGGCGATGAGCAATACACCAGCTATGCAGGGGACACACACACACACACACACACACACACACACACACACACACACACACACACACACACACACACACGTGTTCCCAAACTAGACAGCAGGAGATTTCTTAAAGACAGGGGTGGGGACAGCACTCTGCCTGTCCATCCCTCCCCCCAACACGCCCACACAGGCACACTCCCAGGCCTATCTCCCTTCAGAACTGTGGCCCATACTGTTCCTTCTTGCTGGAGTACGTGCCTTCCGTCCTTCTTCTGACATTCCTTCTACACCTAGTACATATGGCCTTCCTCCATGAAGCCTTCCCTCAGACTAATAACAACCATCAGGAATCACATTTATTAGACTGTAAACCACTTGAGGGCAGGGACTGTCTTTTGTCTCTTTTTGTATCCCTTATACTTAGCACAGTGCCTAGCACACAGTGGGTACTTAATAAATGTTTATTGATTATTGATTAGTTTAAGTTACACAAAGTACCTCCATCACAGGCCTCCCTGATTTTTCCCCTCAAAAAAGAGTGAGACTAGAGGTCAGGAGACCTGGGTTTGAATTCCTGCTCTGACACTTAGTAAGTATCAGACTACTGCCCAGACCCCTTCCCTCTCTGGGCCTGCTTCCTTATCTGTAAAATCAGATGATGAGATCTTCAACACTTACTTCACAAGGCTGTTAGGAAATTATTCTGTAAACCTGAAGTACTGTATTAACATGGCATTACATCTTCTTTGTCATAATTATTTGTGATTTATTATGTAGTTATTCTTTTCCCTGGGTGTTTCATCCTGGTTAGTTATTTGGTTCCCCCCTACCCACCCAAACTAGATGGTAAAGCTTATTTAGAACAAGGACAATATTACATATTAGCCTTGCTTCTCTCTACAGATACACACACACACACCCCAAATAAACAAATAAAAAAACCCACCTTCTCCCAATCATACCCACAAAAAGTTCACAGAATATCATACTTGGGAGAGAACTTAATATTCCTCCAGTGGAACCACCTCATTTTTACACACGGGGAAACTGAGGTCAAGAGAGGTTAAGCACCTTGTCAAATATTTGATTAATACACACACACACACACACACACACACACACACACACACACACACACACACACCCATGGATGACAGAGGTAGACAGAAATAGCAAGAGACTCATAGGGAGAGACAATTTCATACAGAAAGACAACAGTAGGAGACAAGCACAGGGAGAGACAATGAGGGAGGAAGAGAGAAAGAGAGCAAGACGCATCAGAGAAAGACAGAGAGACTAAGCAAGATAGACACACACACACACACACACACACACACACATACATACAACCTCCCTCACCATGTACTATAGGAAACAAAAAGTAAGTTTTAGGGTTTATGGATTTTCTGCTCCTCAAAACAAACCACCACCTGGTTTCCTGAGTGGTATGTGGCTCTGAAACCACTTTCGGGTGGGCAGGATGTGGAATCCAGGGACACCTGGGTCCTCTGCTCTCCTCATCTGTCACCTTTCCCATGCATTCCCTCACTCTAGATACCCAGGACCCTTCCTTGAGTGGAGAAAAAGCCTCTGGAAAAGGGGGAGGTACATAGGTAGGCAGGCTTAGGGAGGGGTTCCAGGGTCCCAGAGGCAATATGCCATAGTGGAAAGTGGACAGGACTTGTCAACAGACAGAAATTTGAGTCCCTGTTTGGCTAGTTACTACTTATGAGATGGTAGACAAATCATTTCACCCCTTCTGGAACTTAGTTTCATCATCAAATTAGGGGTTTCCACTAGGAGACCCCTCAAGTCCCTTCTAGATCTGACATTCCATAGCTCTGTGATTCTATACCTTCTTCACCTATCCCCTAGCAAGAGGAAGTGCCCATGGTGCAAGGTCATAAAGGGCTCTGCACTTTCATTGCTCCTCCATATACAGTGTCCCACACCACCCACAAAACACTGCCTATGCCACTTCCTAATTCCAAATATATGGAACATAGGTACAGAACATACCCCAGGAACCCCCAAGAGACTTCCACAAGCATGTACTAGGTGTGGCAATCCCTCTCCACACCTCACTTGGTATGACACTCACCAACACGCCCAAGGCGTGAGGTCCCTCACATCTCCAGAGCCACCAGGCTCCCAGCTGCTCTCCTGCTGCCCCCTCCCTGAAGCTAGCCAGGACTAGATGCCAGGGAGGGAAGATGGGTTTTGTGTGTTGGGGGAGGGGACAAAAGACGACTATTTACATGTTCAGACACAACTGGAGAACAGAAGAGCTAGGAGTTGGCAGGGGGCCGTGGGGCTGAGTCACAGCTGCTGGGTGTATCAACGTGGCATTGTACAGAGGCTATGGGCCAAAATGCCAAGGCTCTTCATTAAGAAGCAAATGGCAGGGGCTTCTGTGAACCCCAAGTCCTCCCAACTCAAACTCCAGTTAAAGGAGTTTCTCCTCTTCATTCTTTACTTCCTTTTCTTCCTTAACTCAGTTCTTTTATACTCCTCTCTACCTCAGGCCAAAGTCACCTCTGTCTACTTAGGCAAAAGGAAGCAGGGGATAGAGAAAGCATTAATAGTATGATGGGAGGGGAAATGACTAGGAAGATGGTAAAGGGCAGTGATAGGATGAAGAAGGAAGCTGTCCAAGGTGTTGAGGCTGAGGGTAATCCCCTCTCCCCAGACTTAAACCTCAGCATCCCCTCTTTAACTATTATTGACCTTCAGTCTTCTGGGTCATGGCTAATAAGCCTATTAACTAGTAAGAGTACAGGAACCCCACCCTAGAGTCATGAAAGAAAGGAAGGGGAAAATCTGGGAGTTCTAGTCCCACTGCATTCTAGCCCCTGGCCTCCTGGGTAAACAGTATTCCCTCTCAATCTAAGCAGAGTGGAAGGGGAAGGGTATCCCCACAGCCCAGGAGCTGAGGACTCCAGAATAGTGAACATCTAAGCCATATTTCTCCGATAATCCTAGCTAGTCTAGAAGAGACCCAGCTGTCCTATCCTTCTCCCCCCCAATAAGACAACATGAGTAAGAAGAGAAATAGTTGTCCCTTGCCTTAATTTTCTCTCTCTCTCTCAGGCCTCCCCGCCCCCCATGACTATTTCATAGAAGTATGAGGCCAGAGGATTCCCTGGAGACCTTTACATCCATCCTGCCAACTCTTCTAATTCTCCAAGTGCTACTCTCACATTGCTGTTTTCCTGAGTTTTGACACAACTCTTCTTCACTCCACCAAAAAGGCCAAGTCTTGATATTTCATTGCAGAAAGCTCAGGAAACCAACTTCCAACCCTCACATGAAAGCCAGATTTTGCCCTTAAAAAAAAAAGTACTTATTTCCTCAGCCTTCTCTTCCCCAAACTTTATAATCCCATGATCTTGACTTCTTTCTCTCTTTCCTAGCTCCCACCATGACTCAGCGCTCCCACCCCTGGGATGCCAGCCAGAATTATGCCTGGCTCCAAGAGAAGAGAGATTCTAGCTTCCTCTCCCAGTCAGACAGAGGGAGGCACCCCCACTCCTTTTATGTTCCCTCCTCCCCAAGGGAATAATAAAGTCCCCAAACTACCTCATAACCTAGCCTGAGGAAAAAGAAGCCAGAAGTCAACAAACAGAACAGAAGGAAGGAATACTGGCCATGGAATATGTCACCCCCATCTCTCTGCAGGGTGACCCCAACCCTGATCTATGGATACTGGAAAGTCCTTCCTGTTGTCTACCCTATACAATCTTGCATCTGCTCTGTTAACACTTCTTTTTTCTTATTCTAAGTAGAAAAAGGATGAAGAAAGACATCAGAATTCCAATTAATGCAGCAACTTTGAAACTTCAGGGCACTGGCAGCAAGCATACTTCTCTCCTCTCAACAGATAAGTGATGGACCATAGGTGTGGAAGAGGGTGTTCCTTGTCAAATAGGGCAAATGGGTTGGTTTGTTTTACTGTACTATATTTCTTTCTTGCCAGAGTCCTGAGGGGATATGAGGAGATACAGGGAAGAGACAGGTGTTTTTTAAAAGCACCAGTAGTATCAATAAAATATTTAATTTTTAAAAGACCAACTGCTCTTTCTTATTAGCAATTAAATATCACATGAGCCAATGGTGTGAAATTACTGACAAGGTAATTAGCCAGTTCTAATCAGTGTTCTTTTAAAACCAATGATATTATTAATGCTTTAACAACACATTGTACAGAAAAGTGTTTCTAAGAAACACTTGGTAAATGCCCTTGGTTTTTATATTCATATTTAATATAAATATTTTCATATTTAATAATTTATACTATATTGCTTAATATATAATTCTATATTATATTATTTACTATAACTTGGTGTTTAATAGGGTTATTCCTCCATTTTAGGATCAGTTAATAATAGTGCTTTTTTGGACCATGGACTACGACCTAAAGTCTAAAGTGATTCGAGATCTCCACAAAGCATTTAAGGGAGAGATTAAGTATTTAACCACTTAGTAAAAATATCAGTAACTTTCTGTACTCCATAGGACAAGGGGAAGAAACCAGACAGAAAGTCGGTCTTTCCTCTGGGGAGGAGTAAGAAAGAGTAAAAGAAGGAATTGTGGTTGGATAGAACGAGTACTAGACTTCAGAGTCAGTAAGCTTTGACAAACTATGTGACCTTGGGCAAAACATTTTCCTTCTCCGGGGCTTAGTTTCCTCACCTGTAAAATGAGATGGTTAAATGATCTCTAAGGTCCCTTCCAGCTCTAACATTCTAGCAGGGCACAAGGGCTGCTGTGAGACATGGGCATCTGAACCAGAAGCCAGCTTCTCTCTCCAGTTGTCCCAGACAGCTGTGCCTAGCTTTGACTCTGACACTGAGGTTTATTGAATTGAGGATAAGGGTGGAGTGTAGGAATGCTCAGATACATTGCATATTGAGGTCTGGGTTCTTACCCTACTAGGGCTAAGGGAAGAAATATTCTGACTGATTAGGAGAAATTTGAACAATAGAAATGGACAAAAAAGTTTTCTTGTGATTCTCTTGCAATTTAAATCCTTTGCAGGCTCTAGGCTGAAGGTAGGGGGAGGCCAGTACCTAGGATATGTCTTGACCAATCCACTCCCCTTTCCCGCCTTCTCTAATCCTTACGTGGGGAGCAGGGATCAAAGAACCCTAACGGGCTCACTCACACCCCCACAACTTGAAAGGGAAACATAATCAGCTTTTGTTTCGGTCAAAGGGCATTGCCTCCTCTAAAGACAGACAGAGGGAGAAAGAGACAGAGAGGCAGAAACATGACTTCCAAGTCAGGATTCAGGACTGGTTTCTGGCTAAAGGCAAAACTGGATACAACCAATTTGTCTATACTTCTGGCATGTATGCACATAGCCCAGTCAACCAAACCAAACTTGTGCCTTCACCAACTCCTACCATGTAGCTTGGCACAAATCTTTGTTATCACGATGAGAAGCAGTGAGAAGTATAGAAGAAAGAATGAATTATGGACCTGGAGAACAAAAGACCCAAATTCAAACATCTCTAACCCTTTTTAGCATGATGATTCTAAGCAAGTCAATTCACCTCCCTGGGCCTCAACTTTCTCATTGGTGAAATGGGGATCCTACTTATATTAGACAATATTTTAGTAAATGAAGGACAAGTCTCAGGAGTCAGGAAGATATAGCTTTAAGTCATACTGTTGACACATACTTTCTCTGTGTGACCATGAGCAAGTCACTTAACTTCAAAGAGCTCTAACAATGAAAGTTATAGATCAGTAGACCATCTGCACTGGTGAAGGCACCCTCCACAATACAAGCTGTATATATATTACAAAGTGCCTCACAAGGCAGTTTTGATAAGAGAACTTTGTAAAGCTCAAAGTACTATAAAAATATGAATGATTATGAGCCAGGGTGGGGTATGGGTTGTACCACTTCTGGAGTTAATAGGGCAGAAGTAGGAGCACAGAGGTAGGAAAAAATCTATCTGGGTCAAAAGGAAAAATTCTGACCCATAGCATAGTTACAGTCCATGAGACTTCTAGCCCCTCATCTTAAAGCTTTCTTATAACTAAATATCCAAGACAAAGATGGCACAGTGTTGTATAAAAAAAAGCATTGGCCTGAGAGTTGGGAGACCTGGGCTTTATTTTTGATTGACGCCACATCGGCTATGTGACATTGAACAAGGCTCTTGGAATCCTGGACTGCCTCAAGAAAGGCATAACTTCTACGAAAAAGGAGGTTATTCCCACTGTACTGCCCCTTGGTCATACTACTCTGTTCCAGGAGTCATAGTTTAGGAAGGACATTGAAAACTTGGAGAGAGTCAGTTGGAGTATAGTAGAGATCCCTATCATGTATAGATTGAACTAGATGGCTAATAAGTCCCTCTCAACTCAAAATTCTGTGATCATGTGAGTCATAGGAGGGCAATGAGGATGCTGAAGGGCCTTAAGTCCTTGCCAGAAGAATATAGGGACATTTGGGCTGGAGAAGAGAAAACTCAGGAATAGATTTAATAGCTGTCATCAAGTATGTGATTTGGAACAAAGATTAAACTTGCTTAGCTTGCTTCCATAGGGCAGAAATTGCAAAGAAATTGTAAATAATGATGATGATGATGATGATAACCAGCTTTTACATAATTCTTTATGTTTTTTAAATTTTTTTAAAGGTTTTCAAAGTGCTCTACATATGTTATCTCATTTGATTCTCATCACAACCTTATGAGGTAGATGTTATTAATTATCCCCATTTTACAGATAGTTGTAAGAAAAACTGATGTAGGGAAAGACTTAACAATCCGATTGGGATGATTTGGGAGGTTGCAGGATCTCCTTCATTAGTGGTTTTTAAATGGGGCCAGATGATCCCTTGTAGGGCGTGTTGTAGTCGGGATTCTTTTTTGGTTATAGGTTGGACTAGATGGTCCCTTTCAACTCTAAAATTCTGTGATTCTGAGAAATCAACTCTGGACCTCAGTCTCTTCATGTGTCAGATTAGAGATTAGACTCTATGGTCTCTAAGGCATTTTCCAACTTTTGGAATCACAGAATGTTTAGAATCTTCTTATGCCAGAGCCTCGGCCTCCTAGCCCATATAGGAGCTGGGAGGGTCGAGCAATCCAGGAAATCATCGAGCACGAGGGCTATGTCTGGAGGGAAGCAACTGTTCCGCTTTTAGAAGCCCGGGGTCTCCCCCTGCTGATTCAGACTTCCTCTTCCCCAGGGACCTTAATGGGGAAAGGGACCCTAATGGAGAAAGGGATGAAGGGGCTGATTTTCTACATCAAAGCAGTCTGGATTTTAACTTCGTCCTTCTCCTGGCTCATCAATTCATAACTTTGTAAGTCCTCTCCAGCTTGACTTTGACAAGACCGTTTCAGAACCACTTCCCTTCATTAGAACTCTAGATTCTGGAATTCCTCCAAGAGGAACAAGGGAGGAAGGCATTCCCCTCTACTTCCTATCCCTTTCTCTCAAAATAAGGGCTAGGGGAAGAGAAGGTTCCAAAAGGGGTGGTTTCTCCAATGGAAAAGCTTTGTGGCATATCGGAAAGAACAAAGGACATGGACTTGCAAGAACCGAGTTTGAGTTTGGTCTCAGACATGAAATCTACAATCCTGGGCAAGTATAGGTTTGACTGTGTCACTCACCTGCTCAAGAAACTTCAGTGGCTTTCCCCGTTTCCTCTAGGATGTAATACAAACTTTCACTTGTTATTTGAAGCCCTTCATAATCTTGTTCCAACCCATCTTCCTGAACTGCTGTTACATTATTCTCTTTGACCCCTCTATGTTCAGACCAGATCAACCCTCTTGATTCTCCTACACAAAATTCCATCTCCCCTCTCTACACTTTTGCAGTCTGTCCTCTATGCCTGTAATGTCTCTCCTCATCCTTTTCTTCTTGGAATCCTTAACTCACTCCATGGCTCAGCTCAAGTACTACCTCCTTTCTGATTACCCCCCCCCCCAATTATTAGTATGCTCCCTCCACTCTGAAATTACTTTGTGTTTACCATGAATATATATTTCATTGACTTATCTCTGTATATAGAATGTATGCTACTTGAAAGCAAGGATTGTTTCATTTTTGACTCTGTATCCCCATCACCTGGCATGGTGATTGATATAGGAGCTTAATTAAATAAAACCATCTTGAGCCTTAGATTCCCTGTCTATTAAATGGGATTAACAATACTTGTACTTCCTATCTCGGAACACTGTCAGGAAAGCCCTTTGTAAATCTCAAAGTGCTTAAGAATGTACGTGATCGTTATAGGGACCACTATTGCCAAAGAATGGGAAGTCTGGGCTCTTGGTTATTAGTCCCCAGACACGGAGATCCAACAATTCATCAGTATATACCCCTTCCCTTTCTTTGAGGTATCTTTTAGCCACCCTCTCCACCATCACCACAGGGTGGGAATATAATAAGGCAGCAACTGTGAGTCACCAATACAGCTGTCCACCATTCCCCTTGCTCCCCCCTAACATTTTCTTAAGCTACTGATCCTGACTATCCAAGATCGGGAGCTCCTCTAACTTTGTCTCTACTTTCTGTAGACTCAGAGGGTGAATTTTACTTGACTGTGGAAAAAAGGAAGGGTCTGAGAGATACTTTAGGCAGGGGCCTTGGCTTTGCCCACTTAACAATATGAAGAGTTACTTAGACTTTGGAGTCCAGAATCTAATAAAGGGAAGGGCAAGGGTTGGGAAGGACTGGCTCCTCCTGTGGCTATCTCCAAGCTTGGCCCTGAACTTTTATCATACATTAAACCAACACTTGTGTGTGTGTGTGTGTGTGTGTGTGTGTGTGTGTGTGTGTGTGTGTGTGTGTGTGCTTGCGCGCGCAAAAACATATGTGTATCTACAGAAGACTCAGCTTCCTACCTCTAGTTACTACCCCTTACTCTGAGCCAAATGCTTCCTTTTAGTCCAAACATCTGCCCTGCACTCTAAACAAATAGGGAGGACGAGAAAAGTTCTGTTCCCAATCCTCTACCACCCTGGGGTGTATAGAAAGGGCCAAAAAAGATCTGAAAGCACCCTTTATCCCAGGCACCCCAACCCAGAGCCTTCAACTTCCCTTTGAAATTTACCCTCATCCCCATTGCCCCAGGGAACCCAGCCTTCTCCGGAAGCCCAGCCCCACCCCAAGCCAGGATCTGTGGGGGAGAATAGAGGCAGCTGGCTAAATATAACACATACGAAGCATACACCTCAGTGTCTCTCCCCTCCACCTCCCACCTCCCCACACTCACTGCTGTCCCAGAACCCATGATGGGACAGCTGCAAAATAGGGAGGAGAGTTAGACAACAGTTTCAAAATTAAGAAAAGAATGACCACCCTGGAGAGACAGATCTATTAACCCCACTGTTTTCCTGAAGAAAATAGCAGCCAAAATCTTCCCTTCCAGAAATAACTAAAAGCAGGACTAATTAAACACTATTAACTAGTACTTACGAACTTCTAGACTCCTTTGCCTTGAAAGATCATACTCAGAAAATGAATGAAATACCTCAACTGACCTTCCTCCTGTCCTAATTAGTCACCCTCCTTTCCACTCCCTAACTAATCAGATCACATAGGGGAAAAAATTGTTTAAATTATTTAAGCAAGGCCATGAGGAGAGTTAGTTGTTTTGTTTTGTTTTGTCACATTTAACTAACTTGGGTTCTTCCTGGGTCAGTTATGGAATAAGATTGAAGGAGGGGAAAGGGTAGGATGAAATCTATCAGAGAAAGGGTAGGTGGGAAGGCACAAAAATATTCTGGGAATTCTTTAGAGAGGAAAAGATAAAAAAAAAAAGATGACTAGAGAAAAATGACTAAGGAAAGTGTGAGGAAGGATTCAGATACAAGCATTAGAGAAAGAAATGCCTTAGGACTTGTGGTAAGAATACCAATCCTCCCCCAAACCATTTTTTTTAAGTGGGGTGGGGTGGAGGAGAGTAGGAGGGGCCATGGGAGAGGCTGCACATTAAAAACGGTTGATTTTCAAAAAAGAATCTCCAAGGATTTTAATAAGGCAAAGACCAAACGTCAGAGAGGAAAGGGATGAACCAGATGACATAGCTGCACAAATGTGACCACAGAAACTGAAAGTGACCAGCCCAGACAGAAAAAATGGCTGGGGTCTCTAGGAAGACAAGAAACAGACACCCACCAACTCAAGACTGAAAAAAGCTCACTGAGATCAGAGGGTGCTAGGCTCGGAGGGTAAATATCTTCCCAATTTTCCTTTGAGGTAGGACACAGAAGCAGCATAGTCCGGACTGGAATCTCTAGCCATGCCCCTTTCTCTTTTTATTCCCATGACAGAGAGTCCAAGAACTATGGGAACTATGGGGGCAAAAAACTTTTTTGTTGTTTAGCCATTGTAAAAAAAAAAAAATCAGGAAAGGACCCAGGCAAATTGTGGGGGGAGGGGAAAGAATATAGGGAGGAGGACCAGTTATTGCAAGAAGGAAGGCTTGCAAAGTCCTTCCAAGAAGGGCAAGAGTGCCCGTGATCACCATTGGTTGGAGGAGGAAGTTTCCATGCCCCCATGTAGGAGGGAAAGGGGAATCAGCAGTCTTCCAAATCTCCCCTCCACCCCCACAAAAGCATTGCTAGGTATTGTGCCAGGCTGGAAGCCCATGCTTGGCTAGTATACCACGTGCAGGGAGACAGTCTAGGCAAGGTAGGTGTGGTGCCAATTCATGCACGGGTAATACTTGACAGGACCCTTTCAACCACCCCAACACTTCTAGGACTTCCTGGCTGGCCAATGCCAGCTCCAGTTGGTCATTGCCCAATCTTCTCCTTGAGGCTTCAGGAGCCTGGCAAAGTCCCATTTGGACTCGGCCAGTGATCCTTAGGCAGGAACCCAAGCACCCTGACATATGAAGCTATTGGTAGCATTCTTCAACTTGCTTCCCACACCACCTCCAAATGCACCCATTCTCCCAGTTCCCCTACTCAGAGGCTCTTCTGCCCTGACATGTAATTGTCATTTGACTCAGTCTAATCACCCAGGTGGTTAGGGACTCTGGAATAGGCAAAATTGTTCCTTCCTCCACTCTTACCTGAGAGAACCTCCCAGACGGAAGGCCTGAAGTCTTCTCCCCCGCCCCCCCCCCCGCCCCAGGCTAAACCACCTACCTCTTCCTAGCTCTAGGGAACTGCAGACCCCACCCTCCCAATGAATACCCCTTCCCTGGGCCATATGGAGGTCCTCGGAACCCGGGTCCACTCACCGGGCTTTGAGCTCCTTAAACTCCTCCCGCACTTTACTCAGCTCCAGCTGCAAGCGGGCGCGCTCCTTAGCTACCGAGTCCAGGGTCTTGCGGGCGTCCCCAAGCTCGGCCTCGTAGGCGGCCTTGATGCCGGACACCTCCCGGCTCACCACCTCCTCAGACTCGGTGATCCGGAGGCGCAGGCCCGCGTTCTCCGTCTCCAGCGAACGGACCCGATCGATGTAGACAGCCAGACGGTCGTTCAGCTCCTGCAAGTCCTCCTTCTCCTGCAGCCGCGTGATCCGAGTCGGGGACAGCGGGGTGGAGCCCGCCGGTGCCCCGCTCCGGGTGGCACGCCGCTGCGACGGGGTATCCATGGCAGGCAGGGTGGCAGCGCCCTGGGGGCAGGGGGTCCCTGAAGATTAAGGACCTGAAGACGGGGAAGGGAAAAAGGTTTGCAGAAGTCGGGCAGCTGAGCCTCCTCTCGGAGACAGGTGCCCGGTAGGGTTCTGACTGAGCTCGGATGCGCGACCTCCCGGAGTTCCGATCTTAGCCCTTCTTGGGTAAGTAGGCCGCCCACTGTAGACGCGGCGCTCTTGGACAGTCAGTCTGAGTCACCGGGCTGGGGAGCAGAGGCTCAAATAAGCCTGGGAAGAGGGGCGGGGCCACATTCTTAAAGGGACAGCAGCATGCCCAACGAATCCTTGGAGTGGGCAGTCGGGCCTTAGGATGAAATGGAATGGGGGTGTCCAGGCCCTGCACTGCATCCTCCCCCATAGCTCTTGTGTACATTGTAACTTTGATTGATGTTCCCGTGCTCTGGCTGGGTCTTGTCTGCCTGCCCAGGGCTTTCCCGTCTTCCAAGAGACTATGAACAGAATAGTGAAAATGTGGGAGTAGGCTAAGGGTGGGTCAGGAGTATCTGGAAGGGGGAATAGGGCCCAAATAGTAGAGCTGGGGAAAGGCATAGTTAAGGGGTCCCAGGCAGGTGGGGGGGTAGGCTGGTACCCAAGAAATGACTCACTCCACTTCTCCCCATGGGTTCCCTTTCCTTTCTCTAACATAGTAACCAATGAGTCACCCTCCCTTTTCCCCCTCCTGCCCACATCTGGACAGCCCATTCAGCAACTAAAATTTGAGCAAGTCAGGTGTGGGGGAAGGGATGCCTGCATTCAGTTGAGGGGCTCAGTAAGCTCTGGATACCTGAGACAGCCAAATCACTTACCCACCTTAAGGTTCTGAGTTTTTCTGACCTTTATCCCTCCCTCCCACTCCCTCTCTAATCCAAACCCAGGTTGGAGAACAAGACCCAAGAGCCTTGGATCCCATCCTGGCTGTCTCCCCAGGGTTCATAAACTAGAACCAACATAGTCAGATATTGGGCCCAGAAGATGGGAGGAACACACCTAAGTCCCTTCCCCCCTCTTCAGCCCCTCTCCCTTCTTTAACTGTAGGACTTATTTTTAACTAGTAATTCAAAACAGACGGCCAGAGCCGTTCGTCACGTTGCCAGGACACCAGGGTCCCAGATTCCTGTGGTTCTTGGAGGGGCCAGGAGGAGGGGAGTCAGGCATTGGGCTAAGAGGACAGATGCCTCTCATCAGAAAGGGGGCAATGGGTTGGAGCAGGGGGATGTAGAGGGAATGGAAGCCTGGACTGTTGAATCCCCCACCCTGCCCCTGATTTTCCAGAAACCAAAGGTGAGGCCCAGGTTCCCCCACTTGATAAGTCCTGAGTTGTAGGTGGCTCTGGAGCAGACTGGTGAACTCCGTCAGGCTCTCACAAAACCTAGGTTTGGAAATTCCTAATCCTGTCTGGCTCAGCAATGGCAGACTTCTGCCCTTACTCGAAATTCAGCTATCCAGTTCCATTCCATTCCCCATAGACCCTGAGTAGTGTCCCTACCTTTATCCACCCCTAAACTCTACAGCCTCCAGGACCAGGTATCAAGCCCCAGATTGTATACCTATTCTGATATTTTCTCCCAAGCCCCTTTTTCTCCTAATTCTCTAAATGAAGAGCAACGGGAATTGAATTACATAGCTCCTTTCCAGATTCACAATCTCTAATAGTTGGAAGAAGATGTCTGGGTTCTCAAGCCTGGGTTCTGGACCCAGGTATCAGGGGTGGCCATAGGGAAGGAGGAGGGCTGAGGAACAAACAGGACTTTGGGCTGTCCAAATTGACATCAAGAAGAATGAGAAGAGACTGGGGCTTGGGACACCTGGGTCCCAACACTAGTGAGACAGAGCAGGGTGGAGAGGCTGGGTGCCTGACTGGAAGGCATAACTTTTGGTTCCATTATTTGGATCCCATTGGCCCTCCCTATCCCTAAGACTAAAGGACCCATAAGTCTGGCTCCCCATTCTAGCTGTTCTCTCCCCTCCTAGGGTGTGGCACTTTACTACCACCAACATCAGCTTCCCCGACAAAACAAAAGCTCTGTTCTCCCTCTTCTGTTCCCCAAACCGGGAGCGGGGGTGTGGGGTGGGGAGGGAGGGAGCCAGAGAAACGTGAGGGACGGGGCTTGTGCTGTTCCCGTCTGCCTCAGCCCCCCTCCCCTTTGGCATCTTGCCCCCCACCTCCCACCCTCCCTGCCCCACCCAGTCAGCCTGGCTTCCCTTCTGGGCTGGGGAAGAAAAACCACATTTAACTCTTCCCAACCTGGAGTTTCCCCCTCTGCAGGAAGAAGAAAGGGGCAGGAGGCAGCAATGGAAAGAATTTAGCATCCCAAGTCTTTCTCTGGGTCCAGGGCAGAGTTTTTGACTCCCCTATTTCCAAGGGATGAACCTCTTGATCCTATAAACCTTCTAAATCTTAACTTCAAAGCCTTATTCTAGATACTAGATCTGAAGCCCCAAATTCAAAGCTCTTACAGAGACCAGAGGATTTCATTTTCCATTTCTCTCTTCCTACCCCTCCCAGGACTAAATAGTCCTGAGGATGGTGTCACAGATTGGGTCCTTGTAAATCAGTATAGTGAATGGATTCAGAAGCTATTAAGTGGCCAAAAATAGACCAAAAATTAGAATAATGGATTTCTGGTGGGAAGGGAAATTTGGCTTGAAATAATGGGAAAAAAGCATTGTACTGAAAGTCAAGAGACCTGGGTTCTAGTTCTAGCTTGTCTTGGGCAAGTGATTTCATCATTCCAAGCCTCAGTTTCCCCATATGTAAAATGAATTCTAAAATCTTATGATTCTTATGGAAGGATGTACTGGAGCCAGAAAGAAAGGTGCCATGGGGTGAACAGCTAATGACAAAGCTGCCAAGTTAGAGAATTTGGGTCTGATTGGAGAGCCCAAGTCAAGAAAATCGGTGTTCATGCCTCTTTCTTCATGACCCTGTACCGGTCACTAAATTTTCTGGAACCTCAATTTTCTTGTCACATTGGGGAGATTCCTGAACTCAAAAAGTATTTATTGCCTATTTACTGTGTCCAGAGTCAAGAAAGCAGAAATCTCTGCCCATTCTCAAGCTGCTAGACTATACACACATGGAACAAGTTTCGAGAGCAGTTACTGAGCAACTTACAACCCAAAACAGACCAGGAAGAAGGGAGTAGTTAGGACAGGGTGGGGTTAGTCTAGGCAGACTTCTCGGTGGAGGTGGGTTCAGAGCCCAGGCTTGAAGGAGGTGCTCAGTAACAATTGGTTAAATGAAAAAGAGATGCTGGCAGTGGATTGGTGGAGGTGGGAGGGGAAAGAAGGGAAGGGAATGGTTTGTGCAAAGACTCAAAAAGGTGGAATAAGAACTCCTTTGTTGGGCTAGGACCAGACAGAAGGCTGGCCTGGTGGAAGTGAAGGGACTCTTTTGGGGAGTAAGGTAAAGCTGGAGAGGGGAGGGGTGGGAAGCTAAATGGTACAAGGGCCTTGAAGACTGAGCTGAGGGGTTTGGATTGGTTATAGGGATCCACTAGATTCCTAAGGGAGGGTGGGAATGAAATGAAGACAGTGTGAGGAAGGTTACAGTGCCAGCATGGGTGGGGAGGGTGTAGGATGAAGGTAAGGAAGCCAATTGTTAGTCAATTGCAGTAATCTAGGTTTGGGGTGATAGGAGCCTAGGCTATTGGCTGAAAAAAGAGGAGCCTGGGATCCAAGAGAAAATTATGAAGGAAGACCTAACCTTCAGCAGGAGGAAGAGCTGACTTTAATGACTGACTGACTGACTGCATGTAAGGGGTCAAGAGAGGGGAGGCAGGACGAACCTCATACTTTCAAGCTTTTGAAACTAGAAGAATGAGGGAGGAATAGACTGTGCCACCGGGAGGAGAGAGGGAATAGTTGCCCACTTTAGGGAAAGTGTAGAAAATGAGTTCTGGTTTTGTGTGCTGGGTTTTGAAGAGGCCCAATTGGAGACATGTGAATCTAAGATTGAGGAGTCAGCTACAATAGGTAATAACTGTGAGGAGGAACAAGACCTTTGAGGGAGGGAGAAAGGAGGGAAAAGATCAGAATGCCAAGACCTAAGCTTTGAGAGCCAGGCCTCCTCTCCCTAACCCAAAGGGTAACTCTGTGGTGATATAGCAAAGAAGGCCCCAAGGAAACATTTGGAAACAAACACAAAAGAGCTAACAGCTGCAAACATCTCCACCTCTTGGCTTCCCTGAGGCCCTAACTAAAATCTCACCTTTTACTGGCAGCCTTTTCCAATCCCTCTTAATTCCAGTGCCTACCTACTGTTGATTACTTCCAATTTATCCTGTATATGGCTTGTTTGCCCATAATTATTTGCCTTTCCTCTCCCAGTTTGCTTTACTTTCCTCATCTGTCAAATGAGCTGGAGAAGGAAATGGCAAACCACTCCAGTATCTTTGCCAAGAAAACCCCAAGGAGGGACATGAAGAATTGGACACTAGTAAAAAATGATTAAACAACTCCCTCCATTAGATTGGGAACTCCTTGAGGGCAGAGACTGTCTTTGGCCTTCCTCAGTATCCCCAGAGCTTAGCATAGTGCCTGAAACATAGTAAGACTTTAATAAATGTTTACTGACTGACTGACTGAATCAGAATCTCAAAGATGGAAAAGACTGTAGAGAGGCTACTCAATCTGCCTAGTTATCTGAACAGGAATTTCTCTGTCATAAGTCATAAACGGTCACCCAGCCTCTGCTTGGAGACCTTCAGTAACATGAAGTTTACTATTTCACTAGGCAGCCCATTCCAGAATACTGCCATTACTTTTATAGGGTCCCACAGAGCAGGGTTGATGGTTTTGAGCCCCATCTCTGTGCCAAGGAAAGCTGACAAAGGGACTGGTAATACTGGGCAAGTTCCCCCCTACATCCTCTATCCAGATTCCAAAGATCTAATGCAAGTCTAATGCAAGATTCTGATCCCATATCCTAAAAGTGACCCTTTCTCCCAAAGCCACAAAAACCTTGAACCCAAATTCTGAGTTCTTCAGATGACCCTGGAACCCAACATTTGCAATCAACAGTACCAGGTAACAGCTGGGCTAGATACCAGATTGTGAATTGAATGGAAGTCAGGCAAAGGACAGAACAGAAATCTGGCTGGAAAGAAATGGCACATTCGGGGATGACAACGCCTCAGCTGAAAGTCTAGAGCTCTCCCCATCCAAATCCAGTTATTTCCATTGTTAGCAACTTTGCTTCCTCAGATTGCTGCCTGGGACTCCTTTCTTGAGTGAAATCAGTGGAGAGGCAGGGAAAGAGAATTATATGGTACCTCTCCTGACATTCCTCTTCTCTTGGCACCGGGCAAGCTGAATTATCAACAACAGGTCGGTTATCAATGCTGTAATAACCCATTAAACTAATCTATGCTATGCTTGTGTAGTTTTATGCACTTTGTCACAGTTTCTGGGGCCCTTGGTAAAAGTTTCTGTATAGTTCTTGACTTTTTCCTTCTTTTCCCCTCTTTTCCTCAGTCTAAAGTCTCCATCATATAAGACAGGACCTGTCTTGTAATGGTCATAGAAACAGGCTAGTGGTGGTTTGGGACCAAACTGTCAACATCTTCAGGGACATAAGGGAGTCTAGGAATGATTGAGAGTTGGGCAAATTTTACCCCAAGTCCCTCTGGCCCCTGAGGGGAAACGGTGGCAGTGGGTGGAGGGCAGGCAGAGTGAATGGAAGAGGAGCTGAGCTCTGACGCAGGCAGGAGTAGGAGGCTCTGTGTGTGTGTATGTGTATGTGTACGTGTGTCTGTCGTTGCCTGGGGCCTCCCCAGCCTCCTGAATGGGGGTTTCCTCTCCTTGTTGCCAAGGAAACAAACAGAAACATTACAACTCTGGCCAGAGTAGAGAATAAGTGAAAAGAGAAAAGAATGGGAGAAGCCTTCTGCTCCCCTTACTTGGAAGGAAGCTTCCCTACTCCATCTCCCATCCCTCTTCTCTTCAACCCACCTCCTCTAGAAAACCTTCCTAAATCGAAAAAGTGGACAAAGGAGGATTTTTCTTCCCACCAAGTTCCATGGGTTGTTTCCTTCCCTTTCATTTTTCTGCTGTTCTATCCTTCCAGCTTCTCTCCACAGCAACAACTGGGGCTATATATAGCAAAAGGCCTTGGGGAGGACCCCTTAACAGGTTGAGGATAAAGTGAAACAAGGTAAGAGTGTGACCTCACTCCCTCTGGATTCTCAAAAGAAAAGCTACCCTTCTCGTTGATTTGGGCTGTGAAACCATGCTTTGCCATGTTCTGGATGGCAGGGAGATGGACAGGATGACCCAGGGCATCTCTGCTCACCTCCCAAAGGGGAGGACTCATTCTCCTGACTAGTATAAGTGCAAACCCTATTTCACACCAATCCATTCCCCCGATTTTTTTTCTATTCTTCTCTGTCTTCACTTTCCCCAACACCATCTACCTGTACTTGTCTTGCAGATTCTTCATCCATACTGTCCTGAACAGTAACTACAGCAATGGAAAGCTAGGTAGAGGGAGAGGTTTCCAAAACATGAAGAAGGGGAGGGGCCCCACCTGGGGATAATTAGAAGTTTCCTCAAGATTCCTCCCTGGCCTTCCCTCCACTGCCCCAGGGTTGGGCTCAGGGGGCATCTGTTTCCTTTTGGCTTAGGCTCCCTCCAAAGGAGGTTAGAATGGCTCTGGATTTCCTGGCTTGGATTTCCTTGGGACAAGAGGATGGGGTGAGAGCTTCATCCAGCAAAAACATCCCAGCTCTGCTTGACACCCATGATGCTGGGACCTGGGAGCTTTGTCCTGGGGATGGGTGGGGCTGGCTTCCTATGGGACCTATGTTAGGTGGGTGGGGAGTCTCTGCACATTCTTAGAGGAGGATTTCCCCAGTGACCTTACTGGGCATCACTGAGTAAAAAGGTCTTAACTTTATCTTGTTTGGCAATAGACATCAAAAATTTGGGGAAGAGGAATGTTTTTGAGGGGAGCTGCTGTGTCCAGTGGCAGAGGGAGAATAGTGAGTGCTACTGGGCAGTAGCAGGAATAGAGAATGGAACTAGAGGTGGAGATTTAGGGAGATGTGTAGGAAAGTGTGAAAGGACAATAGCACAGGAAGGAGGGAAAGGAAGGAAAAGGACAGGAAGAAGGAAGGAATGAAGAAGAGGAAGGAGAATAGATGAAGAAGTGAGGGAGAGAGAAGAGGCAGGAGGACAGAAGTCAGAGGAGGAAGGAGGAGAGGAGGGGAAGAGGCATTGTGGGAAGAGGTTAAGTGAAGGAAGGACATAGAAAAATGGAGGGTGGAAGGAAGGATAAAGGTAAAACGAGTGGAGAACAAGCCCAGTCTCATGCCTCACTTGCCCACCAAAGATTTCAGAGGGATTTGGAACCCAGGATCAGAGAGAGAATTGGGGGGAGCCAGAGGGGTGGAGCTGAGGAGATAAAAGACAAAAGACCAGAATGCCTAGACAGGCTGGGCCAACACAGAAGCTTCAGCCCCAGATCCTGGTGGGGCAAATATTTACCCGTTGCTAAGGAGGAAGAAAAACCAATAGCTGGAAGGGCCGCAAGGCTCCTCCCCCTTTCCTTCTGACTTACAGATTCTGGGGAAACTGGCTGTACTCCCCCATAGCTCCCTCTCTGGGGCCTACTGCGACTTGTCTGCACCACCCCCACTAGAGCTGTCACCCCATTTTTCTCTGGTTCCCGATGCCTCCAAATAGACCTGCATGTAAGGCTTCCTGTATGTAGTGGCCTAGGGCTGAGGAGGACAGTTTAGAGCAATGGAGGGGACTGGCTTACCACTACCATGCAAGGATAGCTCACCCTAGAGGCTGGGACCAACTCCCAAAGGGCACCGTATATAGATTCCCCCAAAGACCCATTGATAAATGTTGTGGGTGGGGCATAATGAGGTGAAAACAGGAGATTAGGTGGGCAAAGAGAAAAAAAGGGTAATTTCTTTGGCAGCACACAGACTAAATTTTGAATGACAGGAAGATTAGCAAGATCCCAGTACAAGGATGACAAAGAAATAGAGGAGGACTAGGGAGGGAAGATTAAAGAGAGATTAAGAGGCGAATTATGAAGGAGAGGCTGGGGAGAAGAGACAGTGAAGCAAAGGTAGAGAAGCAAAGGACAAATATAAAGATCCCTGCAACCTTAGGCCATTGGGCACCTTGGTGGGGGAGGGAGGGTAAGGGGCAATCTTCAATGCCTGGAAAGAGCAGGGCCGGGAGTTAGAGCTGGGTGGGGCTGGGTGCCTAGGGGGAAGAGGGGGATGGTAAAGGATGCTCAACTGAAGCCAGATGTGGCGTGTGTGGTTGTGTGTTCTCACTGCTGCTGGCACGGCAGCCTGGCCACTGGGAAAGATTAGTCAGCCTGCAAGGGGAAGGATAAAGGAAAAGGGGGTGGGGTGGAGTGAACACCAGGAGGGGAGGGCCAGTTCTCCATCCCAGCAAAGGAAGTTGGGAGTTGGGGGGGAGGTATGGAGGAAGCCACAGGTGGCTGGGGGGGAATGATCCTGTGGGCAGTTGGGGTGGCAATGGTCTGTGGCAACAAAGAGTGGCTCATGGAAGTAGACTGCTTCTTTCCCCTTTTTGGGTATCTTCCCCACATATGGAAGCTTTTTGCCATAGCTCTTCTTACGTGGAGTTCTCAACTTTTAAAAGAACTCTGTGAGTCCTCTTTTACACAGGATCTCTATGTCTCAGCTTGATGGGGATAAACCCAACATCAATCTGACTGGAGAGAGACTCCCCGAACTCTGATTTGGGATGAGACCTGGGGAGGATTAACAGGTGAAGTCCTGGAACCTGGCTTACTGGAGAGTCAAGGTTTGCTATGCAATTTGTAATGCAAAATGTGGTTTTTTATTTCAAATCTGGGATCCTCAGGTCATTATTCTCTTATCAATTTGTATTAGAGTGAAGATATTATTAGAGAAGATTGGGCAGACTTTATGGGATAAAAGAAAGGGAGTGGCCAAAAGCAGGATCCAGAACAGGAAAGTTTCTTTGGGACCCAAGATTCAAAAGGGGGCATCTCAGAGGATAGGGTAGAGACAACCTTTGTTAGATATTAGGCAAGGGGTGTGATGCCCCGAGCAGGATGGCTAGCAGGATGTTGAAAGGGATTGGATGAGTGGAGAAGACTCCATCTCTTTAAAGAGAGACGGATGATGGGGCAGCAAGGTAGCGAAGTGAATAGGTCCTGAAGTCAGGAGGACCTGAGTTCAAATTCAGCCTCAGACACTTAACACTTACTAGCCATGTGACCTTGGGCAAGTCACTCAACCCCAATTGCCCCTCAAAAAAATAAATAAATAAAATAAAGAGACACAGATGGACCCTGCAGCCACCAGAGGTAAGAGGAAGATTATACCACAAAGTGAACCTCTTTCTTTAGTTAGCACAGTGTTTCTCGAACTATATCTCAACTGTTTCTTAAACCCCATAGCACTCCAGGTTCGTTTTCAAATTAACTTTATCTTCTTTGGCAATGGACATAAAAATAATAATTTTAGAGGATTTTACAACAAGGGTTCTGCCAAAGTTTTGTTAAAACTAAAGGATAGGGGCGGCTAGGTGGTGCAGTGAGTAGAGCGCCAGCCCTGGAGTCAGAAGGACCTGAGTTCGGATCCGGCCTCAGACACTTAACACACAAACAAAAAAACCTAGCCCTGTGACCTTGGGCAAGTTGCTTAACCCCAATTGCCCTCCAAAAAGCAAAAACAAACAAACAAACAAACAAAACAACAACTAAATGATCCTACTATTTTGAAAAAAAAAAAGAGAGAGAGAGAGAGAACCAATGATCTAGTGGAAGAGGCAGTGTAATATAGAGGAAGCAACATTGGGCCTAGACTAGAAAGGCCTGGGTTCAGATCCCACCATTTATTAGATGTGTCACCAGAGACATGTCCTTAAATTTTTTTTGAGCCTCAAGAATTAATAAAGCCTATAATGCTGACTAGGCTGTTTGTAAAGATCAAAGGAGATTATATAAGGCACTTTATAAATCTCAAAAAAAACTATATAAATGGCAGTGGTGGAAAAAGTATAGGCTCTGACATCAGAGGACTTGGGTTCTAATCCTGGCTCAGCTGTTTACAACCTTGGGCAAGTCACTTCACCTCTCTGTGTCTCAGTTTCCTCATCTGTAAATGAAACTAGATGAACTCTGACTTCTCTTTTAGCTCTAAATCCCAAATATAGAATGTTTTGAGACTAACAACCTAACAAAAGAGATGGATCATAGGATTTTAGAATTCATAAGGGAGCTCATAAATCACCCAGCTGACATCCCCACTAATAACAAGGCAGCTAGATGGTGTAGTGGTTAGAGGTTGGGCTTTGAATAAAAAAAATCTTGAATTAAAATCTGGCCAGAGGCACTTACTAGTTTTGTGACTCTGGGTATGTAACTTAACCTCTGTTTGCCTCAGTTTCCTCATCTATAAAATAAGGATAATGATAGTATTTAGCTCCCAGGCTACTATGAAGATCAAATGAGATAGTTTTTGTTTTAAAATGCCTTGCAAATCTCAAAGCACTATATAAAGGCTTGTCATTATTACTAATTTAATAGATCCAGTTCAATTCAGTAAATATTTATTAAGAGCCTATTCTGTGCCAGGTACTCAGCTAGGTTCTGGAAATATGAACAGGGAACTTACATTCTGCAGATGAGGAAACTGAGGTTCAAAGGGGTAGGGCAATAGACCTCTATATAAGCAATAAGCTGCTATCATATTTTCTGTCTCCAAATCCAATAAAGCTTTGAGATTAAGGGGACTTGGACTGGATTATTTCTAAAGAGTTTTAGCATCTCTTAAGATTTGTTGAGACTATGGTTCTTTGAGTGATGGGCAGTTGGAAGTGGTCAGAATTGGGATGATTCCTCCCTGCTCTCACATATACCCAAGGAAAGCTTTCAATATCTCCCCTTCATGGATTCTACCATCTAGTGATACTGGTTTCCTTACTGTTCTCTGAACAAGACACTCTACCTCCCAACTCCCAACAATATATTTTCGTTGGCTGTCCCCCATGCCTTGGAATTCTCTCTCTTCTCATCTGTCTCCTGCTTCCCTGACTTTCTTCAAGTCTCAGCTAAAATTCCACCCCAAGAAGCCTTTTCTGATTCCCCCTTAACCCCTGGTGCCTTCTCTCTGGTATCATCTCTAGTTTTGTGTGTATATATGTATCTTGTTTTTAATAATTTTTAAAGTGTTATCTCTGCCATTAGACCATGAGTTTTTACATAATTTTTAAAGTGTTATCTCTGCCATTAGACCATGAGTTCCCTAACTTTGGGATTGTCTTTTGCCTTTCTTTGTATCCTTAGTTTAGCACTTGCTAGGCACTAAATAAATACTTGTTGACTTGGAACTATTAATGTAGGACCTACAGAAAAGCCACACCCAGAGAGGAGAAAAAACCAGATGGATAGAAGAACCAATGGAGCCCCAGGCTGGCAACTCCAAGGATGTTATTTTCCAAACTTTCAACGGAAAGTTTGAAAAAAAGCACACACACACAAATGAAAACGTGACTCACTGCCCCCCTCTTTACTTCCCTCCCCTCTTTCCTATGCTCTGTGATTTTCTCCCAAGAGTTAATTCAAATCACATTCTCAAAAAGACTAAAACAAGATGTTTAATGAGAAGGGGGTGTGGAAAAGGCGGCTGAGAGACGCCAAAGGGACCAGGAGGAAGCGGGTTGAAAATGAAAAAATGGAGGGGTTTTACTACACCATAGGCTAGAGTAAAGTGAGACCATTGGGAGGACTTATCTGATCCTTGAATAATGAAGGATCTTGAGAGAGGGATGATCTTTGAGGGGCTTATGGCTTCAATTTGTGTTGGAGTGAAGGTATTACTAGAGAAGGTTGGGCAGACTTTATGGAGTAAAAGGAAGGGAGCGGCCAAAAGCAGGATCCAGAACAGGAAAGTTTCTTTGGGACCCAAGATTCAAAAGGGGGAATCTCAGAGGATACGGTGGAGGCAACTGATGTTAGGTATTAGGCAATGGGAGTGATGCCCTGGGCAGGATGGCTACCAGGATGAAGAAAGAGATTGGATGAGTGGAAAGGGCTCCATCTCTTTAAAGAGAGTCAGATGGACCCTGCAGCCACCAGAGGTAAGAGGAAGATTTCATGGGTTGAAAATGAAAAAATAGAGGGGGTTACTACTCCATAAGCAGTAGTAAAGTGGGACCATTGGGAGGACTTACCTGATCCCTGAATCATGAAGGATCTTGAGGAGCTTATAGCTTCACCCCTTAAGCTTCTTTCAAAGAAGGTCAGAGTATTTGAAGCTTAGAAAGAATCTTAGAGGTTACCTAGTCCAACCCCTCTCATTTTATGGGTGGAGAAATGGAGACCCAGAGACGATGATTGATTTGTTCCAGGGTCACACAGGTGACACACATGACTGACAAGCTGGGATATGAAGTCAGGTTTTCTGACTTGGAGTCCAGTGACATTAAAAAAAAAATAGTTCTCTTTATCAAACCTATGCTGCATGCCTCTCATAGGTAAAATTCCACAATTGGTCAGCCCAAAAACCTTGACCTGTTCCATTTTTCTGTTTTGCTGAACTGTGCCCATTTGCCCCTCCTTAATGGTCCCAGTAGCTCCCCCTCTCTTAAGAGAGCCTGATAGTCCTGGGGGTTCATTATATAACTTCTAGATTTAGTGGGGATTGGCTTGGACTACTTCAACCCAAAAACTTATGAGCCTAGCCTCAGCCTCCTTAGCATTAGAGGCATCCAGCACAGTGCCCCATTTTCAATGACATTTTTTAAAAAGCTAAACCAGCCTGTCTCCTCTGTACTCTTCCAGAGCCAAACTCAAGATATCAGACCCTCTCAGTCTTCTTTGGTCTGTCTCTGACAGAAGGCAGAGGCCACTCCTAAGGGTGAGACCTTCACCATGGCTTCTCTATGGTTGTTTCCTATTCCCTTTTTTCATTAAAATCTCTCCCTTTTGTCTTCTGGTTAGGTGCCCTAATAAGTTCCCTGGGATAGCTAGGTGACACAGTAGAGCACTGGCACTGGAATTAGGACATGAGTTCAAATTTGACCTCAGACACTAGCTGTGTGACACTGGGCAAGTAACTTAACCCTGATCGCCTCCAAAAGTTAAAAAAAAAAAGTTTCCCTAACTACACTCTCTATGTAGCTCTCTAACAGCCTTTCCCCAGGCTCAGGAATGTTCATCCCAATCCATAAGGCTGAACTATCATGAAGCGTACATCCACTCATCTGAAGGTGGTCTTCCCCTCCTCAGCTTTCTCATAGCACCTGGCCTGAACATCAACTTTACCCTTGTCTCATTCTATCTCTTGTATTCTAGTTAATTGTGTCATATCTTAGATCTCCTCCCTTGTTGGATCTTAAGGTCCTAAAGAGGACCTTTCTATCCTTTCTATCCATCTTTGTATCCCCAGCACATAATAATATCTATATAGCACTTTAAGGTTTGCAAAGCACTTTATAAATATAATTTCATTTCATCATCACAACAATCGTGGGTGGTTTCACAGATTAGGAAACTAAAGTAAACAGAGGGTAAATGACTTGTTCAGAGTCATACAGCTAATAAGTGCCTGGGACAGGATTTTAACTCAAGCCTTCTTTACTATAAGCTTAACTCTCCATCCCCTGTAGCACCTTGCAAATAGTAGGTGCTCAGTCCACATTGATTAAATTGAACTGAGTCCTGTCATCTTACAGGTGAGGAAACATCAGTGTTCATTGGCTTTTTTCCATTTCCTTTTTTGGGCGGTGTATGTACAGATAACTCTGGTTTAAGGCTTCACATTCTGTCAAGTTGGTGTGTTATTTTTGTTTCACTGCTTTTATTCCTCTCTCTTTTTTTATTCTTTGTTACCAGGGATGACTTGCTAGCTAGGGGAGGGGCACATTCACAAATGACGGTGATGTAAAAACAAAAGATATCAATCTTTTTGTAAAACCCATGATCATTTTTGTATGGTACTTTATAGTATTGTTGTTTTTTTTTAAACACTGTCATATCCACTATCTTACTTGATCTTCACAACAACCCTATGAAGGAAGCAGGGCAGTTATTATTATCCCAATTTTATAGCTATGGAAACTGAGATCTGGACAGGGCAAAGTGACTTTCTCAGGATATAATCTAGGCCTTCTGATACCCTATCCAAAGTTCTTTCTATTATCCCATGCAACTTAAGATACTAACACCTGCATGTTATCTTTAATAGAAAAGGGGAAATGTTAAAGGAAGTTGAGAGAGAGAGAGAGAGAGAGGGAGAAAGGGAGAAGAGAGACAGGAGAGGGAGAGAGAGGGGAGAGGGAGAGGGAGGAGAGAGGAAGGAGAGAGAGAGAGGAGAGAGGGAGAGAGAGAGAGAGAGGAGAGAGGGAGAGGGAGAGAGAGAGAGAGAGTTGCTGTTCACCAGCCTAGCTCTTCCTAAGCCTAATTTTTGAACCCCAGGACCAGTGATCCAGTCTCCATTACAGTGCTAATTGATAGATTCCTTTAATTGCCTATCACAGGGAGGCAATTATGCCCCATTATGGAGCACAAGCTAATTAGTACTCGTTCCTCCAGAAGCCTCTGGGCACCCCTCACCCCTTTGAGGTCTGCAGAAATAAGTCAGCCATCTCACAAGTCCCTCCCACCCCCAGGGAAAGGAGTTGCTACCATCATCATCCATGGCAAAAATAACCCTTCCACGTGTGCTTTGCAAAGAAGTGCAAGACACAGACCTCCTGTCTCCCAGTCTCACCTAACAGGAAGATAATTGATTTTTTCAGACAAGAGGATGTCCCATTAAAGGTTTCATGGTAGTATCTACACCACACCCCTAGTCATTCTTAGAAGCCTTCCTATGATTGATTTAACTGCTACTAGGCCTGCTAGAAAATCATCTTCTTTAATTTGTCTAAGCTAGCCTCTTTATTCTCTACCTCCACTGTCACAGACACCACCTGGGAGGCAGGTGATCTAAATTTTAGTTCTAGCTCTTCTATTAACTCATTGTGTGACCTTAAGCTAGTCACAGACTTCTCTAGACCTCAATTCCTTAGCTAAGAAACGGAAAGGTTGGAATACATGATCTAAATGGCACAAGAGCCAGAGCTCCAGACCTGGAAACAAAAAGACCTGAGTTCAAATTTGACCTCAGGCAACTTATTAGCTGCATGACTCTGGGCAAGTCACTTAACTTCCTTCAGCCTCAGTTTCCTCATCTGTGAAATGGAGGATAATAATAGTAACTAATTCCCATGAGGAATGTTGTTGTGAGGATAAAATGACATTTGAAAAGTGTGTTATAACCTCAAAATGTTCTATAAATGCTAGTATTACTATTGTCAAAGTCTAACTCTAACATGTTGTGATTTCTGTAATTTAAAAGTTCTTGGGGCAGCTAGGTGGCTCAGTGAATAGAGCACTGACCCTGAAGTCAGGAGGACCAAATTCGGCCTCAGACACTTGACACACTTACTAGCTGTGTGACCTTGGGCAAGTCACTTAGCCCCAATTGCCTTGCCTTCCTTTCCCCCCTCCAAAAGAAAAAAGTCCTGTGGAGTAGTAGAAAGAAAGATAGATTGAGGGTCAAGAGACCTGGATTGGCTTCAGCACTGATTAATTGTGAGACCTGAGCAAGTCACTCCTCCTTTTTCACCATCAATATCGTCATCAGTAGAGTGGGAATAATAATGCCTGTCCTACTTATCCCAGAAAATTGTTTCGAGAATCAAATAAAATAATGTATTTTTGCTTAAAGTGCTTTACAAATAAGAGCTTATTAACTCCAATCTTTCTGTTTCAGCCTGAAGATATTTCTCTAAGTCTTGGGTGGGGTAGGGACTTTCCTCTTTTATGGCACCTGCCATGAAAGCCCTGGAGGAGGGGATCCCCATTTCCTCTTGAAACTGGGGGTAGATAGAAGCCCAGTGGTTGAGGAAGAATGAAACAAATCTTTTTGAAGATGGTGGTGGCATGATAGTGCCATGTGGAGATTCCAAAACTCTTAGTGCCACTCCCACTTTCATACCCCTGCCCAGGACAAAAAGGGAAGGGAATGTGTGTGTGTGTGTGTGTGTGTGTGCGTGTGTGCGTGTGTGTGTGTGTGTGTGTTTGTTTGTGTATGCAATGTTGCTGAAATGTAACCCACTGAATTTCACCAGAATGTTAGATAAACATGGTTTTCTACAGTTGGCCCTGTGGGCATCAGGCAAGAGAGCACCACTATTTTTTTTTTAACTCCTCTCTACATAAGATCTATTGTGGAATGTCAAATTAATTGGGGCCAGCAGTGCTTTTGATGTTTTCACTTTATATGGAGGGGCATTATGGCGTAGTGGCTAGCGTGTTCAAGTCCTGCCTATATCACATACTGGCTCTGTGATCCTGGGCAAATCATTTAATTTCTCAGCCCTCTAGACAAATCTCTAAAACTATGTGTTTCAGGAAATGTGCTAACCTATATTGGTAAAAGTTTACTCACTTGGAAGTTCCCTTTATGAATTAAATTACAAGTCCAGTCCCTATCTCCTTCATTCTGTGACAGCAATGGTCATTCCTGTGTGCTATGACACAATGTAAGACCTTGAGCAACTGTTACCAGACTGAACTGGTTTTCCTATATTTAGTTAATGTCTGTCTGTTAAGAGCTAGATTTCATGCCTTTCATGTTTCATTCTTCTCTTTTGTTTTAATTCTGTGGATTTTAAGAATGGATATTCCTCCAAGGAAAGGTACAAAAGTAGTTGCTTTTATAGAGTATACTTCAATGGCTGTTAGAGATATTGCAGGAGTTGGTGTGAGGCAGAAAAGCATTTCAAAGATCATTCAAGCCCACAATGAAATGAAGCACTTATACTCAAGTATAAGTTTTTTGGGTTTTTTGGCTGTTTTTTTGCTTTCTGCTTATTGGAGGGGGAAGGCAGGGCAATCGGGGTTAAGTGACTTGCCCAAGGTCACACAGCTAGTAAGTGTTAAGTGTCTGAGGCCAGATTTGAACTCAGGTCCTCCAGACTCCAGGGCCAGTGCTCTATTCACTGTGCCACCTAGCTGCCCCACAAGTACAGTTTAAAATAAAGAACTTAACTATTGCTTTAAAATAATCTAATTCATTCTCAAAAAACAAGAAAAGATCTTCAAAGGAACCTGCAACTTAATGGGCTGGTATTATTGATTCCTTTATAGTGTGGTATAGGCTTTTTCAAGCTGGAAGAACAGCAAGAGGACCAGTTTTAAAAAACAACAACCCTGTTGTTAGCTATTGCTATGAAGAAAACACTTGTCAAGGGAAAGATAATATAAAGACTGGTATACTAAAGATTGAGGAAAAGGTAATTTTTAGTGATGAAACTCATTTCTTCATTCAAGGCTGTTGTCAGAAGAAGTTCAGGTGAATGTTTAAAAACTGGGCATCTTCACCAGACTCTAAAACATCCATTGATTTTTCTTATCGGAATATTTGTCAAACAGTGGAATAGATTAGGTACACAAGACACAGCAGTCAATGACTATAGTAATCTACTGTTCGATAAACCCAAAGACCCCAGTTTTTGGGATAAGAATTCACTATTTGACAAAAACTGCTGGGAAAACTGGAATATAGTATGACATAAACTGGGTATAGACGAATATCTTATACCGCATACCAAAATCAAGTTGAAATGGGTGCACGATCTAGATATAAAGACTGATACTGTAAGTAATCTGGGAGAGCAAGGAATAGTTTATCTGTTAGATTTATGGAGAAGAGAAGATTTTTATGACCAAACAAGAGTTAGAGAGCATTATGAAATGCAAAATGGATAATTTTGATTACATTAAATTGAAAAGTTTCTGTACAAATAAAGCCAATGTAACCAAGATTAAGAGGGAAGTGGAAAATTGGGAAAGAATCTTTACAACCAGCATCTTTGATAAAGGCTAAAATATACAGAGAATTGAGTCAAATCTACAAGTATACAAGTCATTCCCAACTGATAAATGGTCAAAGGATATGAATAGGCAGTTTTCAGAGGAAGAAATTAAAGATATCTATAAGCATATGAAAAAATGCTCTAAATCACTATTGATTAGAGAAATGCAAATCAAAACAGCTCTGAGGTGCCACATCTCACCTGTCAGATTGGCTAAGATGACAAAACAGGAAAATGATAAATGCTGGGGAGGATGTGGAAAAATTGGAATACTAATGCATTGCAAGTGAAGTTGTGAAATGATTAAGCCATTCTGGAGAGCAATCTGGAACTATGCCCAAAGGGCTATAAATAAGTTCATACCCTTTGACCCAGCAATATCACTTCTAGGGTTGTATCCCAAAGAGATCATAGGAGTGTGAAAAGGACCCATACATACAAAAATATTTATAGTAGTTCTTTTTGTGGTGGTGAAGAATTGGAAATCAAGGGGATGCTCATCAATTGGGGAATGGCTAAACAAGTTGTGGTATATGAATGTAATGGAATATTACTGTGCTATAAGAAATGAAAAGCAGACAGACTTCATAATAACCTGGAGAAAGTGGTATAAACTGATGTTGAGTGAGAAGAGCAGAAACAGGAGAGATTTGTACAAAATTACAGATACAATGTATGTGTGACGACTAATTTTGATAGACTGGGCTCCTATCAGCAATGAAAGATTATAAGACAACTTCAGAAGACTCATGATGGAAAGAGATGTCCACATCCAGAGAAAGAGCTACAGAGTCTGAACGAAGCCTGAAGCAGACTATTTGCTGTCTCTCTTTTTTCGTTTTGTTTTGTTTCCTCTCTCATTGTTCACTTCATTGGTTATAATCCTTCTTTACAATCTGACTAATGTTTAAAGTGAAGGTATTTATAGATCCTATATTTGAGTGCATGATGACTTGGGGGGAGGAGGGGGAAGGAAGAGAAGGGGGAGAAAATTTAAAACTCAAGGGATTGTGGAACTGAATGTAAACTAAAAGTTAATAAATAAATTTAAAAACAAAACAAAAACAAAAGAAGAATATTTGTCAAACATTTCAATAATATGGATCAGAATTGCTCCAGAATTACAGAAATTCCCACAATTAAAGTAGAATGCTATAACACAATTTTACACCATGCCACATGTTTATCCAAGAGATGGAAATAAACATACTTGTATGGTCTGGGAACTGGCATGATTTAGATTTCATTCAAAACCTATGTGCTGTATATAATTAAGGTTTGACTTGGGAAAATGGACTGTCTGTCAAAGGTACCCTTACTATTCGATTTCATGATGAGGAACTTAAGTATACATGTCAAAATTTCATGAACTCAATGCCAAATTATGTAAAGCAGGGGCGGCTAGGTGGTGAAGTGAGTAGAGCGTTGGCCCTGGAGTCAGAAGGACCTGAGTTCAGTTCCGGCCTCAGACACTTAACGCACACACAAAACAAAAAACCTAGCCGTGTGACCTTGGGCAAGTTACTTAACTCCAATTGCCCTCCAAAAAGCAAAAAGCAAAAAAAAAAAAGTAAAGCAAGTGGCTGCAGCAAGGGAGGACATATTAGATATTAAAATTTTTTAAAGGTGTAAAAAGTTTTTTAAAATGCTATAAAGATGTAAAAATTTGTAAGATTCATTGTTCACATCAACAAATTTAATTATTTTTGCTTTGTCCCTAGTAATTTGAACTCTTCTATACTGTACTCTAATGGGTACACTTAAACAGGTAAGAAAGACATCTAAGGAAGAGATGTCTTCTATATTCTCCATTGAAGCAAAGAGGTATTAACGTGGAAAGCCTTGGACTTCAAGGTACCTTGATATGAATCCTGGCTCTGTTTTCTGCTGGTGTGAAGTTGGGTAAATCATTTAATCTCTTTAGGCCTCAGTTTCATCCTCTGTAAAATGAGTGGGCTATGTGAATCCTTGATTCTTCCTCCCCTTCCCCAGCAACCTGAGGCAGAGGAATAGAGATACAGAGGATGAAGGAGCCAGAAAAGCATCAGGTTCCCCCAAACACCCTACTGCCCCTGGCAACCCTTCCTTTCCTGCAATGAATCACAGCCCCATAGCCCAAGGGACCCAGGCGTCCCCTCCTCTCCACAAATACCACCATTTCCATAGCAACAGGGCCTCTTTCCTTCCCTCTCCGTGACTGAGTTTTACCACCAACACTTTCCCCAGAGGGTGGTCTGGGTTCCTAGCTTTTTTTCTTCTTATAATGAGCTTTGTTTGGTCTTAGCTTTTGACTCATTGGGAATCTTATTTGAATACCATATGCATAGTCTTTTTGAGTTCCTTAAAAGTCACCCAAGCTCTCTGGTCTTTTTCCTAGTATCTCCCAGCCTCCCTCTGACCACTAAACCACTGTGCCCCTCTCTCCTTCTTTCCCTTCAGCTCCTCTCATCTCTTCTGAGGCTTTTTCAGATTCATAAGACACATAAGAGGGAAAACTTGTCCTGGAAGCCCCAGTTGTATAGCACTCTGCATCATTCATCTTAGTACTCAGGACCGGATTTCTTTTTCACGTCTTAACACCCCAACTCTTCAATTCTCTTCAATCAACAGGCAGCACCTTGGCCAGCAGCCAGATTGGCTACGCCACCTAGTGGCTCAGGCTCAAACCTCAGTGCTTCTCCCCTGCCTGGCTCCACCCCACACAGCCATCCAGCACACAAAGTGAAACCACCTGTCTACTCTTCTCAATCCTCAGCCCTCTGTGGGCGAGTGATGTGTTGATGGGGGATGGGGAGGGGTAGAACTCCAAGGAAGAAAACACAGTATCTGATTTCAAGAAACCCCTAGTCTGATGGGAGAGATAAAGCCCTTGCTCTAAGGGACTACACTCAGTCTGAGGAAAAAATCCCTGCCCTTGAGTAGTTACCAGTCTAATAGGGACAGCCCCAATCACTGTCTTTGGGGAGCCCATAATCTGATAAAGAAGACAGGAGGCAAAAACAGAAACAAAGACAGTTGTAGATGTAGCTTTGTGTACCTTGCTGGGGGGGGGGGGGGGTAGAAAGGAATTTAAAACAGCAGAGAGGGATAGGGGTTAGATACAACATGGGAGGAAAGTAACATAAAGTAAGGTTGAGAAGATGGACGGAATGGTGCTGGGGTAGAGGACAGGATGGGCTCTCATGGTTGAGGAAGGGCCAGGGAATGGCCTGTGGAAATTCTAACAATTATTAAGCACCTACTTAGTGGGTATAGCACTATGTTAGGTAATGGAAAATTGAACAAATGGAGAAAGACGTGTCATAGAGCACTAGACTTGGAGTCAGGAGGACTAGCTGAATAACTAGCAACTTACTTAACTTCTCCTAGTCTACTTCCCCCTCTGAAAAATGGGTTTGATACCTATACTACTCACTTCACAGGGCTATTCTAAGGAAAGTATTCTGCAAACTTTAAAATATTATACAACAGGGGCGGCTAGGTGGCGCAGTGAGTAGCGTGCTGGCCCTGGAGTCAGAAGGACCTGAGTTCTGATCCAGCCTCAGACACTTAAAGCACACACAAATAAAAACCTAGCCGTGTGACCTTGGGCAAGTTACTTGACCCCAAATGCCCTCCAAAAACCAAGAAATGAAATGAATGAAATTTTCAACAACATTTTATTAAATTAGCATAAATTTTAGTCATGAAAATTTCATATGGAATAAAATCTTTCATTAGCTATTGGGGACTATTTTCAATATTAATGAGATTAAATTAATTAATTAATGAGATTTCCCATATGTCTCTTATGTCTTCCTATGAAATCTCATTTATGTTAATTTAAAAAATGTTGTTGAGGGGCGGCTAGGTGGCGCAGTGAGTAGAGTGCTGGCCCTGGAGTCAGAAGGACCTGAGTTCGGATCCGGCCTCAGACACTTAACACACACACAAACAAAAAAAAATAGCTGTGTGACCTTGGGCAAGTTACTTAACCCCAATTGCCCTCCAAAAAAGGAAAAAAAATGTTGTTGAAAATTCTGTTCATTTCATTTCTTGGAAATATGCAGTTAATGAGACTCCCTATGTGTCAATACTTTAGGGACACCCTGTAGAATGAGGGGAGATTTGGAATAGCTGTCATTTAGGGCCATGAGTTCTATGAGTCTATAACATCCAGGCAGTGGGGACCACCAAAGATGAGGGACTTGGGATGGTAACTAGATATCCTAAAAAGGAATAATATGGGATGCTGGAAGAAGAAGTCAATATATACATATTACAACAGAAGTAAAGCATGGATCAACATCTCGCATTCAGTAGTCCCACCTATTGGCCTACAGTGCCACCTGGTGGACAAACTCAGAGCACACTCTCCTTCCCACCTTTCCCTCTACTATCCCAGAATTTGAGTCAGCCTTCCAACTCCAACCTGGAGTTCATTCCCTCGTGATTCCCTCGTGTGTATTCTAAACATCCTGCCTCAGCAATACGTAACTTACTTCAGTGTACTTCGTTCAGTTACGTATTGCTGAC